>VZRH01000076.1:180559-327002 GCA_013397555.1 Urocynchramus pylzowi | reverse complement strand
TTTTTTTTTTTTTTGGTGGAGAGGAGAAACACTTGAGATATACTTCCAGAAAGAATATCCAGTCATGTCCTTGCCCTGCTCTCAGCTCTTATATAGGAAAGAACTTCCCTAACTTTCAAAAAATTTAAAAACAAAACAAAACAAAAAAAGCACATAACTCAATTTACACCAAGGTTTGTTTTGTAGAACTCTTGAAAAATAAACCATTTCCCCATGGAAAAATCCCTCATTGTTCTGATATAAGGATTCATTAGAGCCTTGGATTTTTATCATAGGAAAAGGAAGAGGAAAGCACAAAATAAAAAAGTAGAATTAACAGTGTTTCTTACAACATAGGATTTTTTTTCCAGATTAAAATTGTTGATTAGGATCCCATGTTACCATAATTCTCAAATTCAAAATCAGAAAGGAATAGGAAATGGAGGAAAAAGGGGTTGCTGCAGATGGAGAGGAAATACTTAGAGAAGATTGTATATAGAATTCTCTTAAACTAGTCAAAAATCATTTACTGTAGTCCAGCTGTTCATTTCCTTATTTTTCTTTTAAATTTGGCATGAAAATGAGTTTATTATTTTTGCAGAGGGTTTTGCTTTTTTCTCTTTTGTTGCTGTTGAGATGAGAATTATCAGATGCAGCTGGGGGATTGCTGTGCTTGGGAAGCTGAGAACAGCAAACTTGGGAAAGAAGGAAACAGGATATGGGATGCCAAGAAAAGTACATTTCTGTGGCACTAATATGTAGATTTTCAACATGTTTTGTTCACTCTAGAAAAGAAAGAAAAGCAAATCAAAATGCTAAGCAAAGACAGATGTTAAATTCTGTATCAGAAAACTATATTTCATTTACTTCAAATTGCCTCTGAGAATTTCATCTGAGTATGAAGTTATGCACCTTCAACCATGAACTGTCAGATAATGGTGCTGTATATGGCTGAATAACTGTCTTGTCCATTATAGAAGTGGTTTATTTTCAATGAAATGCAAAATGCTCTTCATGGTTGGGTCTTTTTACTGCTTAACTGTTGAGGCCAGGGTTCAGGAAAGCATTCCTCTCCAGGAAAACCTGCACATACTTATCACCAAACATTTGTAGACAGCAAGATACAGGAGCAATGACGCAGTAGTTATGCATTTCCTGCAAAAACTTTCTCTTTGAACGTAATTAACCATTTAAAATTGTTGAAGCTAAGATATGAAAGGCTTTTCTTTGGTACTGAAAAAAAAAACAGGGTTCAAATTAATATGTCCTCATCTCACTGCTCTAGATATATACACAAAAAGCAGATCCTAAAATCTGAACTACAATTCTTGTCTTTCCTTATGATAACTGAAATAAAATGGACTGAGGTGATCAGTCTGGTTTAGATATCCACCTTCAGATTAGATGAGCCTTGCTAAGATGAGCTAGGCTAAAAGCAAAGAGTGGGTGTGATAGATGTCCAAAATTATGAATAAGATAATGATGACAACCCACATCTTGGTGTAAAAAATGAAGATAATAGCTGTGGAAATTACAAAAACAAATGTTTTTTGACAAATATGCTGTGAACCTCCTTGACATTTCATAATTCTGGTGAAGTACAAGGCAGGACTAAATTGCTTGTATTACAGACCAACTGTCTGGTGCCAGTCCCTTTTGGATTGTTGCAGCTGGCAGGATTTAGTTTCATTTCTCCCCACTTGGTGTCTGTCTCCAAATCTTTGCCTATTCCTGACTCCCATGCTTGTTTCCTCTACCCTCCTGAATAGCTCAATTGCAAGGAATGATGCAGACATTCTCCTAATACTTGCAAGAGAAGTCATCAACATGGTATTTTGCATATAAGTTTTATACTTTTATTAACTGTAAGCTTAAATCTCTCTTATCTAGATATATAGACAATTAATTATAACCATGGCCAACAGCCATTTCTTGGCCACTCTCTTCTTCATGGGACATGATGATAACATGAGAAAACACTAAACAGACAACCATGAATTTTCTGTATCCATATGTGTTCAGAAACCAAGCTGTGCTTTGGATTCAGATATATCCCCTGCATGGATTCATTTGAACAAATGTAGTGCAAATGGCAACACCAAAGCTAGGAGCTCTTCCAAGGGTTTCCCTCTAAATCAAATGTACAGGACAGCATGCTTTCAGCATACAGTTAATTTGATCTTCAATTAGTCATGTAAACTAGATCTGGTAGCTCCTGTCTCTAAAGTACCCATTTCTCTCCATGAACTAGGGAGATTAGATCAGTTGTTATCCACACTGAGCTAGTTGAGACAAAAGTCATTTGAAGAATCAGCAAGAATTGTATTGGAGCTCTCTTGCTGCTGGAAAGTGCTTAGCTCCAGCTGCTCTGTCTGGAGAATCAGGGTTAGCAGTTGCATGAGCTCTATTAACTTTCCCTCTTAGGTATGCTGTGGAGCACAACAGAAATCTGTGCCTGCAGGTGAGCGGTATGGATGTTAGGTGGGACTGGGCTTGGGAGACCAGCAGTATCAGTAAGTCCATCCTGTTGCTAATACCTTCTGATTTTTTATTTCCTCTCCTCTTCCTAGTCATCCTATTTCTTGACTTGTTCACATTTCACTTTCTTCCTCTTCTAAGAAAGTTTCAGAGGAAGAAATATTCCCCGGTTTACCTATGACTCCACCATGCAGTGGCTGAGAGATTTGAATGGGCTGGAGTGTTCCATCATTTGGGATGAGATCTTTCACATGGAGGAAGCTTGTTTCTGTNTTCCATAGGCTTAGTTCTTCTGCTTAGGAAGGTCTTAAGTTAGTAATAAATAGAAGATCTGTTCCAAAGTGTTAAAAACTCTAAAAAAGAAAACCAAATGTATTCAAGAAGTCATTTAGGAGCTTCAAAGATTATTGCTGCTTTGGTTCAAGGTCTTCTGGTCCCTGCTTTTTCAAACTCATACCACCATAACCAAACTTACAGCAATCCTAGTTCATTACACTAAGATAAAAAATAGTATTTTTAAGTTTGCATCCAGCTATCTGGCAGTATTTAAAAGACAATTTAAATGTCACTTCTTAAATAATTATCTGAGATTATTAGAGCAAACGAGGAGTCTGAATGGTTTATTTCTATTTACTATTTTCACAATTTTTGAAACTGCTGTGTTACAAGTCTGCCAAGAGGGGTGAAAGTGCATTATTCTCCCACTTTTTTTGCCGTGTCCCTTAGGGATGACCTTGCTTTTGTTTTTCTACAACTGGTTGTTGTCATCACTATAATCCAAGTTCAAAGAAGCAGAAGGGAAAGAGTTTATTACTTGTTTCCTCTTGAACTGCTATGGTTTCCAAAAGGGTTATTCTTGTAGGTGATACCTGAGCTCTGTTTGCCCAGTTATCACTGTTGCGTGTCCACATTGCATTTCTGAATCAATGTCCCTCTTCCACTGTTGAGAGAAATGGAGTTTTGCAGATAAATCTTGTTTGAAATAACAAAAATCTGAATGAATATCAGCATCTAGTTGGACCACAGAGAGAAGCTTTGCCTTTTCTCTTATGTATGTATAAATGATTTAAATTTGTATAATGAACATAATTAAAAAGAAAGGAAAACAATAAACTAGTATGTTTAGTCAAAATTATAAGCTATTGTTGTCATTTTTAAAATGGTTTCAGAAAGAATGAGGCTATTTTTATGCTTCAGAAGGAAAGACGTGGTCAGGTCTGGTTTGCCTAGGTATCTTTCTATGGAATAGTATGAGAGTGCATGTGTATATACTTTTGTGTTTTGTTTCAAAGGACAGCAGGATAACTCACTTCAGTTTTCTGTCACATGATGCTAGGAATAGCAAATATTAATAATCTCTTGTTTTTGTGGAAGGGCATGACTGGTACAGTTAGAATAGGCTTCAAGAAATTTAGTATCACTAGGTGGTAAACAAATATGGGCAGAGGCCATTGCAAAGAATTTTTAACCTAAATTAAGGTAGAAAAAGTACACATTATTGCCCTTGTTCTGCAGATTAATAGGTTTACAGCTTTAATAGATCTGCATTAGACCCTAATCTTATGTTTCCCCCACAAACCTCTCCTTCTTCCCTGATGTCTGGACAGGCCTCTTATTGTGAGAGGACCTGGGACATGGTGTAGGAAGAGGGCTGCTGTTTTCTGAACTGCTGTGTCTTGGTGATCTTAATGCTATGAGATCACCAAGAAAAAGAAAAAAGGCACCTGTTTTCTCAGCCCACTGCCAGAGGTCCCCCTGCAATGAGAGCTGAACTCTGCAAGCCTGTCCCATTGTGCCCTTTGGACACACAGACTATACCCCTGACCACCAAGGCATTGCCTAAGACGTGAAGATAGAAGGGATTCTGAATTATAGACATAGGCAAACGTGACTTTCTAAACCCAACCAACTAACCAAGGCTACAAAGAAACTCTCCCGTCCAAGTGGGACTCACCCTCATCTCCATTTATCCTCTGCTATACAAGATCCAGCAGAGGGAAAGTGAGCTGGCTGTAAACACCTCTTGGAAATCTGTGCTGGCACTGAGAGTGCTGGAGCAAAAGCAAAAATATAAAGAAGTTGTGTTAATTTCAAGATTCATTAGGCACAGAGGACATGCTCTTGTTCCCAGGGAAGTTAAGCTCTCATTGATTGTAAAATTCTCATTGGTTGCAGAGGTGCAGGATCAGTCAATGGAGAAAAAATAACCAATGCTCTATGAAAAAAAGGACATTATTGAGGGACAATTATTTTCCCAATTTTTAAAGGGACTATTTTCTAAATTCTCAGTGTGGCAGGTATGAAACTTCAACAGGCAATTAACCTGGATATAGTTGCCATGTAAGTACAAGTTTACCAGGTTTGAGGCCTGAAGCTATCCAATATTTTAATGTGGATGTCTGTAAAATAGCATGGAGTCTTCCATCAAGTGTCTAGTCTAATGCACATGCTTTCACGATAATGGCCTAAGGCAAGTATGAAAAATTAGAATTACATTAGGAAAATCTGACCAAACAAAGCCTTGACAATATTTCAGCCAGGAGCTCTTGATTCAGTTCCTCACACATGTTGTACACTTATTGAAGAGCTCATGTGCAGCATAAAAGCAGTAAAATATCTGCCTGTCAATACCTTTCTACTTATTTGACATTTAAAGACTCTCCTGTTCTATTATCTCTGCTTCACTTTGTGACATTTTTATCAACTTCAATATTAACATGGCAGATTTTACAACTAATACACTTAAAAGGTACAAAGATGTCAGGAACATCAATTATAAAAAAAAATTACAGCTCCTGCTGTATCTCAGAGGTAATTAAATGAGCTGTAATTATTAGCCTAGATTCATTAGATTCATTTTCTCATTACCTCCTCAGTTTGGATTATTGTAATTCTTGGTAAGTCTGTCTGCCAAGACAGTGCATTTGCAGCCTTGGATGCAGTCAGAAAGGCAAAGGAAAGAGGACCATTAAAAAGAAAATTATTTAGGCACTCTGTAATTCACTGCAAATGAGCTCACTATCTGTTCATGATATTACTGCCGTAATTCCCTGGTGTTTTGTGAATAAATACCTGTGCTTCCAGGTCGTTGTGACTTCTGGAGCTGTTGGTTGACCAGTGCTACCACTGTGGAGTGGCTTGGTGTGACAGACCCGATTTGTGCAGTCACATGCCAAGCGTGCTCATGGGTAGTATCAGAGGCATGCTTGCATCTTGGCTGCATTCATTTTGCTTGTCCTATGGCCCTATTACTTGGAGATTCAAACTAGAGATGATTTAAATTTAGTAATAGAAGAAGTAAATCAGGGGGTTAAGTGTATGGAAAGTGAGAATATTCCCTGCAGACAGTAAGGAAAGGATGCCCAAGAAGCAAAACCCTGTGATTATTAGGCGACAGATACGGGACTAGCAGTGTGTTAGATGGTATTTAAGTGAATGAAATGTAGTTTCTTAGGCATCATCTAACATGGTTTTATCTAAATTTCTGTATTCCATCAAGTTTCTTGATTACAGCCCTATTTCATCCCTACCTTTAGGGGTACAGCTTTTGCAGAATTCCTCAGGCTGAAATATGGTTTGACCTTAAAAACTCACATGTAAGACTTATCTGTTGGTGGGTTTTTTTGGCTGAGAATCAAATGCTGGTCTATTATTAAAATTGCTCAGGCAGCGCCTGTGGTTGGATAAGCATTGGCTGTGAAATAAATGTGAGGTCAAAGAGAACTTTATGGGTTCACCCCCATTGTAATCAGGTACCTGTACTTCAGATTTTAGCAGTTAAAGAACAATGTTAGTAGAACAGGGAAATTACATTAGCTTTGATGTGTAGTTTCAAGGCATTCCCCCTGGACAACAAAAAAGTTGTTTAATTTTTGGAAAAGAAACCTCATTAGATGTCAGTTAAAAACAGAAAAACAAACTCGCAACAAATTAATGTTTTGTTTTTATGAATATATCTTTGTATTCTATATGTACTTTGGAATCTTATCAGAGATGGAGCCAGATCTGATTTTCTCTGAGAGACAGAGTGATATTGTCATGAATGGCAGTTGTAGCAAGAGCAATCCAAAGCAGATGAAATTAAAATGTTGCCTCAAATATTGTCTGTCCTAGGGCTGCCAGTAAAATGCAAACATTATCTCTCTTCTGTTAAAAGCTGAGGGAAGAACTAGAAATCCAATTCCTTTGAATCTCCAGAGAAAACAAAAACATTCCTTCTGATGCTACTGCATGTGAAAAGCTTCTAAAATAAAAGAAAAATAAAAACCCCAAATCCAGGACATAAAAATTAGAAAATCTATTACAGAGAGATGCAGTGGAGCAGCCCACAGGAATGTCTTTGGACCAGATATGGTCACCTTTACACTCATGGAATAACACCTTACTCAGAAAATAACCTCATCAAAATGTATGAGAGTGCTCCCACAATATTCCTCCACCTGCTTGTCTGCAAGCTGAACCTGGCCTTTATATCAAGAGAAAACAGATAGCTGCCTATGGGAGCCCAGAAGGGTACCCTGAGTTGGGGCAGACTCTGGCCGTGGTTCACACTGCGTAGGTCCAAGTGTCAATCACTCTCTATGGTTATGTCCAAAGTAAGACCAATAATGTGAGCATGCAGAGAGGCAACAGCTGAGGCAAAATTAAACTGCATTTGCTTTTCAACCAAATGTGAGACTGAGTAAAGTCAAGTCTGATTTGATCTTACTCCAGCTTCTAGACAAGAGTGAATTTATGGCCACTTTGCAGCATTCTCGTTTTTTGCAGGGTGGTGTCCTTTGAAACAAATGGAAATTTTCCCACTAAATTCACTGGGCTTTGGTTCAAGGTCAAAATAAGAAAAATCCTCAGATGTTAAGGGCAGAAAGGACCACAATGGTCACAAATCCTGACTTCTTGTAGTGCAAGACGTAATTCCACCAAATAATAGATTCAACAAGACAGCAACTTCTGATCAAGGCACTTCACATCTTTGAGAAATACAATTTTAGTATAAGGAATTTGAATGCTAGAGAACATACAATATACCAAATAATTAGTTGATTAACACTTGGTTAAAATTTTATTTTTAGCTTGATTTTGTCCACTATTATTCAATCTCATGATATTTCATAATGTAGAATTTTTCTAAGGGATAGCCAGTGCCAAAATCATGGTGCTTGCATACTTCATTCCTACCCAGTGATGGAGCTGGCAGGAAGAATATCAGGAATAGTCTGAAAAGAGTGAAATATTTCACTTCCCAAAAATATTTTACTGGTGTATTTTGTGTAATGCAATCATACCAGTCGTTTGAAGAAGATGACTCTTCAAGGGCACAGGTAAAGAGTTCTGTGAATAAACTGCAAATGAAAAATTGATGCAGAAGACAAGCAATGCATAGAAACTCTGCCCTGCATTAATGAGAATGCTGCGAGGTAGCCATAAAGTCACTCTTGTCTAGAAGCTGGACTAAGATCAAATCAGACTTTACTAAGTCTCACATTGGGTTGAGAAGCAAATGTAGTCAAATTTTGCCTCAGCCTTTGCCTGTCTGCATGCTTATATTATTGTTCTTTGGACATAACAATATAGAGTGATTGATACTTATAACACTTATGCAGTGTGAACTACTGTCAGAGTCTGACCCAACTTTCATTGAAATTGACGAGATTTTCCACTGGAATATAACAGGATTGTGAGGACCAGTTCCTTGATGGCATTCAGCTGCCTAGCAGAGTATTGGCTAAGTGGAAGCTAAATTCTATGTGATTAAGGCTGTGGGTTCACCTCTGCTGATTTTCAGTGTCACTGCTGTAGGTGACTGCACCACACTCTAGAGAAAACATCTACATCCAATGTAGGAATCATACTGTAATCTTCACTGAGTGTTTTGATTATTTTTATCCATTTGCTGTAATCAGAATCTGTATGCCCAGTTCAGCTATCTACACTTGCATTGGAGACACTTGATGTTCGGTGGCTTGAATCCTACCCTAAGTACCCAGGTTGATTTTGTCAGTCTCTAGACACTGGCAGACAGACCAAGGTGCCCCCTTTACATTTAGAGCAACAAAAGGTAAGGGCTTTACTGGCTGTTAGGTTAAGGGCTTAAATGATTAAATATCTGTATAAACCCACAATGCAAGTTTGTCACTTGCAGAGGGTGACTTAGATTACCAAAGGCATGAATCTTTGATGAGTTGCTTCTCTCTCCATTTACATTATAGAATGGTAAGAGTGACTGGCTGAAGCTGGGGGCATGAATCCTGGCGATAACACTTGATCTTTTGTGTTCACGTGTATGTCGTCACTGCAGTGTCTACTGTATACTTTAAATAGAACATTTGCATCACTTAAGTCTGTCCTATAAAGATACTAACTAAGCAATGTACATTGTTTTATGCAGTTGTGAATGAAAAAACCCAATACATATTAACTGATCAAATGTGCTAAATTCAGCTTAGGTGCTTCCTGGTTTCTAATATTTAATACATGTAGCTAGTTATCACTAATTCTCTCTTCTTTAATGTATAAACTGAAATACTATAACTGTACTAATTGTTATCAGAACTTTGAACAACATATTCTACAGAGAAGAGATTTTCAAATAAAACTGAATACTAGCAAACATATAATACAGAATAAAAGTTTGTTTTATTACCAATTTGGATTTGCCTAGCACTTAAAGGAAAATATCCCTGCCACTGTAATATTGCACTCTGTAAAGAAATTGCTTAAAATTAAAAGATTTCATTCTCCTCTGCAGCCTTGTTGTAGCGAGGAGGTTTCACAGTCTCCTGACTTCTGTGGTGCTGATAGAAATATATTTGTAGTCTAAATATGCCTGGAAAGTGTTCCAGTAGAGATTATAGGGTAGCTGGTGTGCCACTGTGATTTGCTTAATTCAAAGTGGTGCTTGAAAGAGACATTTAATCTGCAGTGGACAGAAGCTGCAATGCTGATACTGAAAATGACATTTAGCAACAATTTCTGGTGGCTTTTTCTGAAAGTGGCTTGGGAAAAGCATCTCACTGATACTAGTGGTGAAGTTAAGCTTCTGAATTTTACATATGAAGATGGTGGAGGGAGAGCTATATTTAGATGAAAGGGATTCACTTCTTTCTAATACCATGCAACCAGAAAATCTGAAGTTCTTCGTTTGAACCCTGAATCAAAATGGTTGATGTTAATTTTTTCATTACTTTCACTGACCTCTCTGAAGACCAGTAAAAAGGCTGCCTAAAGATCAAAAGTCCAGAATTAAATGGTATTTACATGTGTAACAGCCAGTCACTTCATGGAGTGATTTTGCTGATTTTAATTGAAAATTAAGATGCTAAATACTTTTAAGGATCTCAGCTTAAGTGATTTAAAAAACCCCAAACAACTATAAAAATTCTGTGTTAGGTCTGCATGGTTCCTTTTTTTTTTAAGCATTTGAGTCAATGGTCACACTATTCCTGCATTAAGACAAATACATTTCACTCTCACCACATCACCTCACTGTGTGTGCATTAAGGGCCAAGTTGGGAGCTTCTAGAAGTCAGAAAAGGTAAACTTTTCACCAGCTTGAAATTCAACCAAAGCTGGTAAAATATTGGCTTCAGATCCTACCTCTATTTCCACCTTCTGCACCTTGTTTGTCATGAAATCTAACTCATCATCCATATTAAAAAACATATCCCCTGGTTAACTTTCTCTGCTCTGAAATTCCAATGGGCCATAAATATAAATTTAGTTGTGGATAGTGACAGAGTAGGAAGAAGGGATTTATATAGAAGAGGTTAAAAATTCATCAGTAGCTTTAGTGTAAAGAGATTTTATTGAATTCCTGCATAGGAAAGCAAACCTGAGAAACTGTTGTTAGTAATCCCCTTTGAAGATAGACCTGAGATAGTAGGTATGGCATACAGTTTATTAAGATATCTAGATAACCTCAAGGGAAAAAGAAAGCGAGCTGGAAACAAATCAGAGCTTAAAGCTTTATAGAAACTTATGGTGGTGAGAAAATATTATGAGACATGTTTCAATATATCTGAGAATATTTCTGACTGCAACAGGAAGCAGTCCATGAAAAAAAAGAAAGGTTAAAAAACTGTTTCAGACAAGTATTTTCAAATGCTTTTTATCATTTGATAGCTTGTACTTGGGAGGTTGAAGCCATTAATACGGTCCACAGAACATTTGCTGATTAACCTGAAACTGAAAAACTGAAAATCACACACTATCGACATTTCCTACAGGGGGAACATCGAAATTCTGGGGTAAAAAGTTACAAAAGAGAAAGGAAAAGGGGCTCAAAGTCACTGAGACAGAGGATGTGTGTTTGGTTTGCTTTTCAATGAGGCTTGCTGATAGAAAGGAAAGATTTCTACATGCACGAAAAGGAGGAAGGGCAGGGGAAATAAATTCAAGTGAGTTAGATTTTCAAGAACCAAAGCAATTTCTGTCCAGGCAAAAGAGACAGAAATGAAGATTGATAATGCAGCAATAGAAGCAGGAGCACAGTGCAGAAAGATAGTTATGGATGGTTAAAAGTTTCTAACTAGTTATAGATGCCTGTTGCCTGGAAAACCTATTTTAGGCCCTTAAGCACGTGCTTGATTTTAATGACATTTATGCTCAGGCTAAATGGCAGGCATGGTTCAAGGACTTTGCCGAACAAGGATCAAAGAAAGAAAACTGTCATTTGACTTAAGTATGGTGATTTTTTCATATTCCTTTGAAAATATGAGAAGAAATTCAAAATTTTTTTCAGCAGTAACAGTTTAGGTAGGAAGATAAAAACCACACTGACTACAACCTTCGTGGTCTGGTTTTCTACATGTGGGTATGAGATCAGAATCAGCAGTTAGCTATTAAAGTTTGAAAATGAAGAAGTAGGAAAGCAAACACTGTCCCAAATTGGATGAGAAGTCTGCAGAAAGAGGGTTAAAATGATGCTGGTAAAGGGAGGTACAGAAGCAGTGTAAGAAGAGATTTTAATGCATAAGGATATTAAAAACGAACATATTATAAACAGTCCAGACAAAAAGCAAAAAATAAAATCCAAGAAAGAGTCAGAGAAGAGACACAGATTAAATCTTACCAACATTGGGGGAAGAAAACAGTTAGTTGTGGAAAACTGGGACGTGTATTGTTCTGAGAGAGAAGACAACCTCAGCTTAAGGCTGTGGGAAAACCCTTTGTAGTTTTGGTGAACAAAAGGCTCACTCTCAAGATCCCCCTGTTCGTTATGCGAATTGTTTGCTAGAAAGTTCTGGGTTCTCTTTATTATTGGTTACTTTTTTCTGCAAAAAATGTCAATATTCCTAATCATTCTCTCCCATTGAATCCTTCCCTCAGACCCCACCTTATGGGTGGGTAGTCTTAACCCCTCCCTATATTCAAGTGTATACCCTGGACCTACCCTGGACCTTGCTCTTTTCTGGTTTGTTCCTAGTACAGTGGGGACCATCCTGTCTGTTGTATTTACCTTATTAAAGTTCTGTTTCTGAGCAATCAGATCAGAGTAGTCTCTCTCCATAAAGTCACCAGCACCGATTCTCGAGGAAACCACCATTCAGACTGTTAGGGCAAGGACCGGAGGGTTTCAGGACTGACATGACAAGGTCTTGGTAGTGGGCAGACTACAGAAGTGCTGTCTATGAGAAGTTACCAAAATCTTCCCCAATGACTGACAGAGCCAATTCCAGCTAGATCTAACATGGACCTGCCACTGGCCAAGGCCAAGAACATCAGTGATGATGGTTAGTGCCTGTGGGATAAGAGCTTTAAGAAGGGAGAGGAAACAGTTGTGACACAGCAGTTTTAGAGGAGTGAGAATGTGTGAGAGAAACATGTTTGCAGACACCGAGGTCAGCAAAGAAGTAGTGGCAGGATGTGCTCCGGGAGCTGGAGGAGAGCTTCCCCTGCAGGCCGTGCTGCAGGCCGCGTGAGACAGGCCGTGGCCCTACAGATCATGAGGACTGCACGCGTGCAGAGATCCACCTGCAGCCATGAAGGACCCCGTGCCAGAGAGGGTGGATGCCCAAATGAGGCTGTGAACCTGTGGGAAGCCTGCTGAGCAGCTTTGTTGGCAGGACTTGTGAGCCTGCAGGGGGCCTGCACTGGAGCAGTGTGATCTTGAAGGGCTGCACACTGTGAGAGGGATCAACGTTGGATCATCTCATGAAGAACGGCTGCCTTTGGGAAGAACTCACACTGGAGAGTTCATAGAAGACTGTCTCCCATGGGAGGGACCCCATGCTGGAGCAGGGGAAGAGTGCAAGGAGTCCTCCCCCAGAAGAGAAAAGAGGGGCAGAGATAATGTATGGTGAACCAAACTCAGTCCTCATTCTCCATCCTCCTGTGTGCCCTAGGCAGGAAGGAGGCAAAGAATTAGAGAGTAAATGTGAGCCTGAGAAGAAGGGACTGGTGAGTGTTTTAAGACTTAGTTTTTATTTCTCATCCTACTGTGATTTAATTAGCAGTCATAGAGGCCTACAATAATGAATTAAATTAATTTTTTCCCAAGTCAAGTCTGTTTTGCCTGTGATAGTAATGGGGGACTGATCTCTTCCCCATGTCCTTATCCTGGCATACAATCCTTTTGTTACATTTCTCTCCTCTGTCCAGCTGAGAGGGAGGAAAGACAGAGAGCCTTTGATGGGTATATGGCATCCAGCCAGGGTCAACCCACAAAACTGTCACACTGCACAGTGTTAACAACATCCAGGGAGATGTTTGTCTCCTGCTGTTGCTCACCAATCAGAGCTTCAGCCAAGTGCCCCCCTTGCTGTTTTCAGGTCTCCGCTCCTCACGCTCCATCTCTCCCTTCTTCCTTCATCCCTCTCACTCCCCTAGTACTTTTCCTAGTTACAGATATGCAAGAGTATTAATAATTCATACTCATCTTTCTCCACCCCTCTTACCACATGCTATAGATAACTTGGCATGAAAAGGAAAAATGGAAGGCAAATAGGAGAGCAAAGACCAAGACATTTCAACTGTATTCTGTCCTACATAGATAGATATATAGATAACTCTGTTGAAATGAGGCAACACTATATAACCAATATGCATCTCTGCCCAGCCCTATCCCCCATGTCCCTTTAGGCTGAAGGGTTCTTCTGCAGCATGTTTATGCAGCAGCCAGGACTGGAGGGATTTCATACCATTATGATGACTTCAAGTGCTGCCAGAACAAGGGTAATATTTAAAATACCGATAAACAAAACTGTATGTCAACATTTATTTTATTTGTCTATGTAAAAGAATACAGAAAAGAAGCAAATATGTATGTCAGGTTTTATTTCATCTGTCCAAATAAAATAATAAATAAAAGGAAACTTTCTACCTTTCAGTATGCCAGATAAATAAACAAACACAGTATTTAATGTGTCCTTCTTGTTACTAGGCAAAACAGTGAGGCCAGCAGCTATCATACATTTTGAAATCCCAGCTAATTAAGAGTAAATAAAAGAATAGTTAGGAATAATCTAAAATTTGTGCTGCCTGAATAATTGAAAACAAGTCTGACCTGGTTTTCCATGCACATGAACAGACACAATGCTCCTAAATTTAGTTAAGCTACAGGTATTTCTACCAGTTACAGTTCTGTATTACACTACTAAGAGCAGAGACAGACAGTTTATTGCAAAACAGCACTTCAACTGTAAACCAAAGTGAAATATCTATATGAAATGCTGTATGTTTACCAGCATTTGTGCAGTAAATACATCATAGCTCTTATGAAAAATAAACATGAAATGTAATTACACAGACTGTTTGTCAAGATACATTTGTGTCTTGAGTTCTTACAAATGCTAATATTGCTCATTCTGTGGAGGTACCCAGGTCAGAAATGTCTAACAGGTCTTATATAAATGCACTGAGCTAGACCTTGCAGTGTTCCAATTATTGCTGGCACATTTTTAGGCTAATGAACCTTGTTCCAGTTTTCTCTGGAAGGTGGAGGAGGAGAGAGCTGGTAGAGAACCTCCCAGGTGATTTAGGGAAGGAGCATTGGCTGACCTGCCAGTGGCCAGGAGTCCTTACATGCACTTAGAGCTACCAAGGTCAGTGGAGGTTCGTCTCAGGCAGAACTGCTGGGGCAACTGCACAAAAGGCTTTGCTGGGAAGTTTGATTACAAGGCAAAATAGTTGATGTTACTCTGATTCACTCTGCAGGGCTCCCTCCTCTTTAAATTTATTTTTGTAGACTGTATTCTGAGTGTAAGCACAATAGGCAAGTAATTTAGGTAATCGGAGTCATCTTGATTGGACCAGGCAAGGGCATTTGAAGTATTGATTGTAGCATCTGTGTGATACAATTAAAGCCAGTAGGCAGAATCCATCCATAAATCTTGGGTGAACTAGAACCATTCTTCTGCCCTTGCTTGAGGATAAACACAGCTTCTTAATGTACCAAAAGTATCTTACTGTGGCATTTTGCTGTCAATAGATAATTAGCTGCTAGTGTTGTCCATGTAAGAGCTTTCCTCTAAAGAAAATATTCTGCTACTGAAATTGAGATAACCAAAACCCCTATCTAGTAATACCCACCTTTCTGTGGGTCCACATTAAGGTCACAGTCTTGTGATGAAATATGCACTTCATTACACTTGATTAGATATTTGCCTTAATTTCTGAGGCAGCAGTGGACAATTTGTGATGGCATCTATTAATTTCCTTGCTTTTAAGTGTTTCTGCTTTGTTAGTAGGGAAATAGCTAACTAAATTGGGTTTTTGAATTCAAGTTTTAAATATATTGCAAATGCATGATTTAATATATTCCCACTTGACACTGAAAGGCTGGGAAGACAAAAGATCTGCTTAGATTGTTTTCTGAGTCACAGCATTTGCACAATACAAACCCAGACAGAAAGCCAAGGGGTTCAGGGAAATTCTATGGAGAAAAAAAAATACATATCTTTTCTTTAGACTGCAGTGTATAGCCTATACTAGTCATGTGGGCTCACTTTGTTGGAACTGTGAAGCAGCCTAGGCACTCCAGGGTGTAATGCATCCTACTTACCCCAGACAATGAGCTAGGCAGTGGGTCTGCACAAGAGTGAGTGAGACTCAGCTGGGCCAAAGCGTGCACATTTGCTGCGCCCAGCAGGAACAAGCAATGCTTCCTACAGCCACTTAATTGTCTGCAACCTGTGCATAAAAAGTGTGTTTCTCTCTGCTAAGAGGCTCAAAGAGTTCTATTGAGAACAAGTTGGCATCCATGTTGCTGTCTGCTTTCACAACCTTCTTGTGTTTTAATTCCATAAACCTATGTACGTATGGCTAGAATTTACCCTTTTTAGTATGATTTCTTATAATTTAGTTTTCTTCCTGTGTCTTGTCCCCAGTAAAAATCACAAGCACTGCATAAATACTCTGGCCTGGATCCAAAAAGATGGATTTCTGAAGGAGGAAAGAGTAGAAGACTGAAGTAAGAAATAATTTATGCTTTTGTGATCATTGTACCATATTGTAAAAGTGCACAGTAATTTGATAGCACTGTTGATGCTCTTGTGCATTTCCCTGAATTAACATCAGAGCTGTAGTACTGACTTAGGGGGCTTAGTTTCTTGTAGAACACTTAATNATACATACACACACACACACACATGGACAGTTCACATCTAAATGCTTTTGGGGATGTCACCATACAAGACATGATGAAAGAGTATTGTCTGCCTCTCTGGAATCTATGAGGAATTAAGGAAGACTAGAAGAAAGGGACTTCTTTCAAGGCTACACAGGAACTTTGTGTAGGCAGACAGGGAAATTAAACCTGTATCTCCATCCCAGGGCCCAGACCAAACTGTGTGAAAGGACATGGCCACATCTGATACACCTCTGCATTTGAGCCTCTTGCCCACAAGTATAGGTGTTATACCATTGAAGGTATAACAGCATCCTACTCAACCCTCAGCTGTGGCTCCTCCTGTAAGCCTTGTGTTACATTTGCCACTTCTATGTGGATATCCTAAGGCATCTTAGGTGGCACTACAAGTTTCTGGGCAAGCAACTGAATCAAGTTCAAAATGTTTAAGGACTAAGCCTTAAAATATTAAGTGGTGGAAATGAGCCAGAGAATTAAATATTTGATTGAATTACTTGAAAAAAAAGTTGAAAAGTGTAGTAATCTAAGCAAAAAGCAACAAAACAATTGTTCTGGAGTTATAGATCTAATACAATTTGTTTTTTTTGGTAGAGAAATGTGGAAGAGGGTTTTGTATAAAGCAGACAAATAGGCTTGAATACATAGCATTTTTCAAATGGAGGGACGGGACGAATTATGATAACCAATTTATGATACCTAATCTTTAAAACCTTTTGGAATCCTTCAGTATCCTCTAAGGTGCATTTTCTGACAGCTTGAAGGCAGTTACTTTACCATTAGCTATTTTTCTAGAAGCTGTGATCTATATCTCTAAGTTTGCTCTTATACCTCTAAGTTAGTCTTTCCATGATTCTTTTGTCTTTTGCTCAATTAGGAAATTCCTCTGAAATCTTTTTGCATTCAGTAACTAAACTTGACAAAAGGAATCCAACTCTGATTACATTTTGACAGTATAATATTCTGAACCATTTTCCAAGAAAAAAATTCCTTCTTAACTAGGATTAGAGCAAGATAGATACTTTGTTATGCAAATGTGCATTTCTGTGCAGACGTTATAATCCATGTTGGAGGTTTCCTTGAACTCTAAAGACACTGTATTTTGGATTCACAGAGATATAGTTGAAAAACAAAATAAGCTCTGAGATAAAAATTTTGTGACTGTAGAGAGAGAATTAAGTGGATACCAAAAGTCAGCAATGTCAATGCTCCTAGTATAATTTTGTTTTGCCTGAGAATAAATCCTTCTCAAAGGTACTGGATTATTTTTTTTCTCCTGGATGAGCAAAAAATTGTGTGTATGAGAAGTTCATTTCCTCCACTATATAAAAATCTCTTTTATCATAGAAAGTTTTATGAATCCTGTTTACAAAATCCAGTTTAAAGAAGTAATCCTAATGCTTTCAGTATCCAGAATATCAGTTTTATTATGTGATCATTACACACAATCTGCAGCATCTTTGGTTATGGAGCTGACCACAAGTTAAATGGTCATGCTGTTCTTTATCTGACCCTAAAGTAATGGTGGCTTGTTTTGGTGCTATGAGTCACTTAGGACAAGTGTGCAAGAGTTTTCTTCAACAGTTTATTTCCTTCATAGACTATTTTAAGGATACCAATATGTATTTTGTCTGTATTTCCACAGGCTCTTCCCCTGGAGAGCTATAGGACTCCATCTGTTCCAAACACCTGCCAAATACTTTTGTGAGTGTGCATGTGTGTGACTATATATAAACAAACATACAGTAGCAAGAAAGCCTGAGACTTTTCTATGGTTGTGATATCACCTGCATAGTTAGAATGCAGTGTTTTACATATTCCTGTGTCTGAAGAACTATTGCCCCTTCTTTCTCAGCTGAGTTAGTATGATGAATGTCAGCTATATCTCTTCACCTTTCTGTAAATATACAGAGGATTTTATTATTTGTTTATTGTAGGCAGTACTTGATTCTGTAATAGGGATGGATAGAGGCTGTGATTGATATTACAATTGTTATAGGGAGGTTGTAGAGAGATGAAATTGCTTTGGGTGCCTTGACAGCGCAGAGTTTTTTTTGAATCTGTCAGCTCTGATCTTTGGGTGACTGAGTGAGCTGGTTTGCAGAGTGATGTTTCCCTGTCTGAAGCATCCTGCTAGTTATCCACACCACAGCTAACTTCAGGTTAATCTGGTGTGACATGGACCTACTGGTCTTTCCTGCATGGCAGTTGAGTCTTTTAATAATGTCCAATAGAGTGTTCTGCTTGTTCAACTGATAAAAGTGGATGACCCCTGTGTTTCAATTTCTTTAATCTCTTCCTGTTCCTTTAGAGATGCCATTCAGTATAGAGATAGCTTTCCAAAAAGACCTAAACAAGCTGGCACTAACCTCCTTCACACACTAGTCACAGTAGATTTTGTTTGTCTTCTTCTCTTTTGTTAGAGAGCATGTAACAGGAGATTATTAACACAGATATTTACAAGAAACAAACTATTTAATCTTGGAGATGCTACAGCATAAATTATTATACAAAAAGAAATCTGTTATATGACACAGCATCTTTTTTTTTTTAAGTGTGCTTCACATTATTCAATAATTTTGCCTTTGTTGAAGGTATTCAGAGTTTTGAAAGTGTTTTGACACTACCAAATTGTTGACAAGCATGCCCCCAAAAAAGTCCATTTCAATAAAGAGATTTTTGGCTTAATTCTGAAGTCAGTTTCAGCTGATTTCTCCAAAATGAAACACATCTTCCTGAACTAGAAAACAGATCTCAAACCACAGACACAAGTTAGTGAGCTTGTACAATCAGTCTGTCTGTCAATGATATGTATGCTTAAAATAAGTCAAAACTAACAACATTTCATTTAGCATACTCATTTACTTCTCAAAATTTGTAGCACTTGTTTTCTTGTTGGCTTTCATTTTGGTTCTAAACTTATGTTATACATGTTTCCCATATATGGTGCTTTTCTTCTCATTTGAAGAAGTAGGAGACAATACAAAAAAATAATAATTTTTGCTGTTTTTTAAAAAAAGAACATTAATACTTCTTGGCAGTTACCAAGAACTCTACATAATTAAAGTACTGTATTAATAGTAACTATTGAATCCTTGAACATCCCCACTAAGGAAAACAATTGGATTTTTCTATCCTAATTACACAAATAAAAATGTGAGCTAAAAAAGATTAAACTGTGTGTTCTGATGTAAACATCAAACATTTGATTTCAGGGACATGATTATTTCAGGATCAAACAGCTGCTTTCAAACCACCATAATAGTTGTTTCTCCTTTATTGAACTACTGACATTTAAGAGGAGAGACTGGATTTTTTCATTGCATTAAGGTACACTAGCTATTTCAATTAACCTTTTTCTTTTTCCAACAGCAAAATCTGCAAAGAAAACTTCCAGTAAGCCAGAAGCTAAAATATGCAGATGTGTGTTTTTCTACCTTCTGCCTCAGTACCTAAAGGATAAAACCAATCAGGAATTAAGTTTTCAGAGAGTAACTTACCTTCATTAGGTATACTTTCTTGAGATCTGTGCACTCATTTGTGATGAGCCAAATGAACTCTAGCAATATTGCTGTTCAGATGTAACCCAAGCAAGTGCTGACATGCACAATCCCATTGTTTTTCAGGACACTAATTGGAGATAGCAACTCAACCACTCCCCTGGACAGCCTAGTCTGATACTTGACAGCCCTTTCTGTGAACAGCTTTTTCATAATACCCAATCTAAACATTCCCTGGTGCAACTTGTGGCCATTTTGTCTTGTCTTGTCACTCCTTACTTGGAAGAAGAGACAGATCCCCACCGCATCAGTCAACTGACTTTCAAGTAGTTTGTTGTAGAGAGCTATAAGGTCTCCCCTGAGCCTCCTTTTCTCCAGGCTAAACAATCACAGCTCTCTCAAACACTCCTCATAAGTCTTGTGCTCCAGGCCCTTCCCCAGCTCCACTGTTGTCCTCTGGACACATTTCAGCACCTCAATGCCCTTCTTGTAGTGAGGGATCTAAAAGTGGACTCAGGACATGAGGTGTGGCCTCACCAGGGTTGAATTCAGAGGGACAATCACTACTCTCATCCTGTTGCCCACACTCTTGCTAATATAGTTCAAGATGCTAATATAGTTCAAGTTGGCCACCTGGGCACGCACTGAATCATATAAACCTTCTGTATATCAGCACCCTCAGGTCCTTTTCTGCTGGGCAGCTTCCTGCATGCTCCATCACAAGCCTGTAGTGCTGAATGAGGTTATTGTGATCCAGATGCAGGACTCGTCACTTTGCCTTGTTCAACCTCATCATGTTGGCCTTGGCACATCTATTAAGGCTGTTCAGATCCCTCTGCAGACCCTTCCTAACCTCCATCTGATCAACACTCCAACCCAGTCTAATGTCACCTGATGTCAGCTGACCAAGGTTGCACTAGAGCCTGCTATCCAGATCATCAATGAAGATATTAAACAGGACTGATCCCAGTATAGTGAGTCCTGGGAAACACTAGTGACTGATCACCAACAGGATATCTCTCCATTCACCACCAGTTTCTGGGCCTGTCCATCCAGCCATTTTTTTTACTCGGTTTACAATACACCTGGGAAGGCATTTTCTTCTGGAGAAAGCTGTAGGAAACTGTGTCACAGTCTGTACTGAAGTCCTGGTAAACAACATCCACAGCCTTTCATAAATCCATTTGGCAGGTCACCTTGCCATAATAGGAGAACAAGTTGGTCAAGTAGAGCCTGCCTTTCATACACCCATGCTCTCTGAGCCTGATCCCCTCATTGTCCTGTATGTGATGAGTGATGGCACTGAAGATGATCTGCTCCATGATCTTCCCTGACACTAAGAACAGGCTGACAGGCTTGGGGTTCACTGGATCCTCCTTCCAACCCTTTTTGTAGGTAGATGCCACATTTGTGAACCTCCAGTCCACTGGGACCTCCTTGGTTAATCAGGACCTCTGGTAACTGAAGGAAAGTGCCTCAGAGAGCACTTCTGCCACCTGCTGCAGTATTTGTAGATGGGCCCCATAGACTTGTGTCTGCTTAAACGGCCTAGTGGATCACTTATGATTCCCCCTTGGGCCGTGAGGGCTTTGTTCTTCTCCCCATCCCTGTCTTCCATCTCAGAGGGCTGGATACTCCCATTTTTCTCATCCTTTTTCACTATGTTTCTTCTCACATTCAGTAAAGGATGGTGGTTCATATTAGCCAATGTATTAGCTATGTATTTATAGATTTTTTTAAAATAGTGTTTTACAACAGTAAAACACAGAACAGTAAAAACCAGAACAGCTATAAAGAGAACACAAAAAGCAGAACAATGAAAGATGAAGATCTGGGGATTTAGCAAGCTTGGGTTCAACCTGAGACTCCTCTATTTCTAGAACTCCTGTAGAATGCCCAGATATGTGGCAATCATGTGGCCTCTAACAGTCCCTGAAAAGAGTAGTGATCTCCTACAGTTTCCCTGTCATAAGCTTATCTGTGAAAGTGCTTCATATGGGGCTTCAGATGAATGTTAAATGTCAGTATTTAGGCACCTGAATTTAGCTATCTATTTCTGATTGTCACGGTTTAACGCCAGTTGGCAACCAAGACTCATGCAGCTGCTTGCTCCCTCTTGCACCAGCAGGATCAGGGAGAAAACTGGATGGGTATAAGCTGGAAAACTCATGAATTGAGTTACAGAAAATTTAATAGGGAAAGCAAAGGTCTTGCACACTTACACAAATTAAAACAAGGAATTAATTCCTTGCTTTCCATGGGCAGACAGGTGTTCAGCCATCTCACGGAGAGCCCCATCAAGTGGAATGGTTACTTGAGATGACAAACATCATCACTCTGAACATCAACCCCCTCTTCCTCCTTCCTGCTATTCTATACACTAAGCATGATGTCATATGGTCTGCAACATCCCTTTGGTCAGTTGGAGTCACCTGTCCTGGCTGTGTGTTCTCCCAGCCTCCTAGGCACCCCCAGTGTCCATGCCAGTGTGGCAGTCAAAAAGCTGAAAAGGCCTTGTCTCTGTGTAAGTCCTGCACAGCAATAACAAATACTTCTCAATATTATTAATAGTGTTCAGCACAAATCCAAAACACAGCCCCACACCAGCCACTGTGAAGACAATTAATTTTACCCCACCCAAAACCAGCACACAGGAAAAACTCGTTCATGTTCTGAGACCCTCATTCAAGGAGTGGATATGTCCATTGAGACACAGTAGAGACTAGACTGATTCATCTCATCCTGAACTAAAATCAGGCACATAAACATGGATAATTAGTGTTATTTCAGGTATCCCAAGATACATTGTGTAGGACTGCCTACATGACAAGCAAATTTAATTTTGGATGCCTTAACCTGAACCTTTTCTTCAGGATGACTGGACACTGGACACACATTCATAAGCATATATGAATCAAAGATTTTGTTGACAGAGTTTGCCATTATTAAATACTTCTCCTGGTTAGATTTACACCAGAGAAGAGGAAATAATAAATACTGAGGTAAATAAAAATGTAAACATAAACTCATTAATGAAGAAACACAGCAGCAGCAAAACATTTGATTAAAAGTAGATATGTACAATTAACGCTCTTCAAACAATCCTGAATATTCTTTTCCATAGTAATATAATGTTTCTTAAGGCTTATGGATATGAATATTTATTTTTAAAGCTTTCACAAGATTTATAATTATAGCACGGTAAGTCCGATCTATTTGTGACAGCAGCTATGGTGTGTTTGACTCAGGAAAATTTAATGCATTTGCTTTCATCAGAGGAAGTGGCAAATTCAGAACTCCAAAAGTGTGAATGTGTCTTCATACTTGTCAACCTCATTATTACTGCACAACGAACTCAGGTATTTGTATAGACATGCAGAATTACCAGTAGTGAATCTAAGATGGGCAAATATGTGCCACAGTTATTCAGACTACTTTGTGATTTCTTTCATTGAAATTCTCCATGATTTCATTGCAGAATTTTAGTGACAGAATCTGAAAAGACAATAATATTACTTGATGCATTAAGTTAGGTATATATTCTAGAGGCTGGCTGAGAACTAAAATCTGAAGACTAATCATGCATTCCTTTAAATACTGTTAATTTCAATACTGTGAATTTTTCATTTTATAAGGAATCTTTGTCCTTGGTCACAGACATTTCTAGGTATATCTCATACAGATTGCATTTCTTACACTATAATGTGGCAATTAGTCTAATAAATATATTGACAAGATAATTTTTAATTTTTTTTGTTTGTTTGTTTGGTGTTTTTATGGAATTGTGATCAGATATTATTGTTTTGCATCAATAGAATTTTCAGGAGCCTGTACATAGTGACTTAGTCTCCCAATGCACCTTCTGTTTTAGTTATTTGATTAATTTTAAAGGGACATAACTCTAGGACTCTCACTAGGATGAATCCTTAGCAAACCCATTGTAAAATTTATCCTTTTTTTTTTTTTTTTAACTGGAAAACCACATCTAATGTGAGTTTATAAAACTAGAAAAGACATTATGTGTCCTCTTGAACCCGATAACATTCTGTCTACCTCCACATCTTTTTACAAACTTTACAGAATTTGGACAGCAATTGTGCAAAGTGTCAACCCATTTTCAAAGTTGCTCCTGCCAGTGAGTCAGTCAAACCTCCTGCTATGAATTTCATTCACCTCAGATGAGGACAAGAGCCAAGATAGATCCATCCTATCTCTGTGAGCTGTCACATTGGTCCCATAGTAGCTGACCCATTGTTTACTGGTTTACTTATGTACCAAGTAAGAGGTAAAAGATTATGTGAAAACAGAATAACTTTAATCCAAAGACTTTATGTTATTCTGATCTGTGAGGCAAACTCTGATCCAAGCCTGGATCCTGTATGCAGTCCATTTAATGTTTGACATGCAACTGAAATGCTTACATTTGTAGCTACTTGCCTCAGGCAACCTTTATTTACAATGGAGATAGGCGCTTCCAAGGAGTGATTCAGATCTTAGGTGGTGAGATAATGGGAGCACAACATTAAAGTACTGTATCACTAACCCCTTAAGATAATAAATTTCATGTATTAATTTACAATTAAAATCTCTGCTTTGAAGTTGTTATCTCTAGTTATCTCCCAAGTATTTGTACATCAGGGAATTTAGCTGAAAAATTATTTATGAAAATTCAACAATGCAGGATATCCAGGCACAATATTAAGGAAATGCAAATAAATCCCAAAGTAGGCAGAAAACAAATTAACACTAAAATACCAAGAAAATAAAACACCAGCTCAAGAAGCATAGTTCCACATGAGCTGCAGCTGAAGATGAGGATTCACAAGGAAGGAATACATGATCTGTCCATAGTCACACCCTTATGGGCAAGCATAATCATCTGCCCAAATCTGGGAAGCAGCTGTAAAAGGTAATATTTTGAAGGAGAGGCTGCAGACAACAATGTATTGAGAGAGAGGCTGTCTACTTTCTATGCTAGTTTTCTTGTTTGGTTGGGTTTCTTTCTGACTATCAGCTAATGTGCCAAGTGTTACATAGAACATCTCTCTTTGTTCATGTTCTTTGATTTATAGTTACCTATTTATTCACACACACATTTAGTAACATAAATTATTTCCTATCAAAAACATAGGAAATATGTTTTTGATATTAAGCATATATAGCTTGCTTAATCTATATATGTGCTAGCTTTTACAGGTTTATAGATAGAAGGGGAAAGAATATTTCAGAAATAGATGGTTAATGAAACTTTTGGTTTAATTCAGGCTAGAGTGCCACCAGAAAATATCCTCTCCTTGGAGATCTTTTTCAGGAAAAAAAAGAGTTTTGCTTGCTCAATACTTTTTAGTATCTTGTTATCATTGATCTCATTCACTGTCTGGTAACTATGAGCTAACTAATGACCAAGTGGCAGAGTGAGCTCAAGGTAAGACAAGTTCATTTGTTCTGCAAAAGGCTGACTGAGGAGTCAAAGTTTTTGTCCAATCTAAAAGAAAACTTCTGCATCTTTACTGGAGGTGTCTGAAGCTTCTGTCTCCATGTGTTCCCTAGAGTAGAGGCTTGCAACATACATACAGACCAGATGTATGCCTTTATGATAAGTTAGCCGTGGTGGTACACTGCCTACCAGAGTAATTGCCTACCTGTCTTTGCAAGATATTCTAGTAATTCTGACAATCAGGATGCCTCTGAAATACTCAGCAATGGCACCAGTGTGTTTCATGCTTGTGCAACCCAAATGCTTAAAATGAAACATAATATTTCCCTTAAATTAATAATTTGCCATTGTGTACAAGTACCAGTGAGTGACATAATGAGTTGTTCTATTTATTGGGAAAGGTAATTTTCCACCTTTATTGAAATCAAGTTTGGTTTACAGGTGGTGGTGCAAAAGAAGTAGAAAGGAGGAACTGAAAAAAATGCAGTCACAGAACAGTTCTTTATACAAACATTATTCAGGAAGAAACACATTTGTTCTCTAATAAATCATAACTCGACTGTTCCTCCTCTGTCTCTTCTCTGATCTCATCATTATTCCATTGGGCCTTTGGTCCAAGCTTCTCCTGCTCCAACTCAAAATTGCTTGAATCTTCATGTATGTATGAACTCTGTTTTTTGCTTAGAAATAACTACATCAAATTAAGTTTAGCCAGAGTGAAGCCTTAAGCAATATTATATATAAATTATGAACAGCAGGAAAGGGCCATTTTAAGTGCAGAAGAACAGGGGAGATTGGTGGAGAGACTCCCTGCGCTCTGCAGGGCTCAGTCAGAGTAACAAGATACCTGTTCTGAGAATCCTGGCACGTTTAGACTTCAGCTCAACTACAGCAGTATTTAGCTTGTCACAGAGGTTAAATGTGTCTATGCTCAAGTAAGAATGAATGTGTAGACAGAAAACAGTTTAAAGCTGTATACTGCTATCTTTACTCTGCAAATCTGAATATCAAATAATTGTAACCTACAACTTATCTTTCCACCTTTTAAAACTAATTTCTTTGTATTTAAGATTATGTGATAACTTTAGAACATAAGGTAACTGTTTTGAACACAGCTCAGTGTTTTCAACATTTATAAAATATAGACTAGACCTAATAATTCCTCAAGGAAATTCTCAGGATCTAGAACATTTTGCAAAAACATCTATGTTGTCATATAAATGTATTTTGATTTCTAGAATTATCAGAATTAAAATATTTGCCCAAATCTCAAAATACTTGGTAAGAAAGAGGTCATAAAGAAAGGAGGCAAGAATCTCAGAAGTTTGCAATGGTGGTATGCCGTAGTCACAGTTGTAAGCAAAGCATTTTTTCTACTAACAATGATTTTCAGTCTGATACAAACTCACTCTCGTTATCCCTAGAACTTGAGGTTTGTGATAATAGAGAAATATTTAGGGAATTTCACCTGATTAAAATAAGCACTATTTGAAAATAATATGTTTAACTACAACCAAAATTATATTAAGCCTCTTTGAAAAATATTTTGTATAAAGCTATAAACATCACACAAATAGTAAAACAGCCTACTGAAATGTACTTGTGAATGTTGGAGAAGACCTTCCTTATTTGGCATTACACTGGGTTATTTTTTTTTTGTGCAGACTTTTGTTGTTTTGTTTTGCTTTGTGGCCACTGTTACTTTTTATCCTGAGAGTTTCGGTAGAAGTTAATATGCATACACACTTGTCTCATGCTTATTAGTCTATAGAAGCTGTACAAGGTCAGTAAGTCTAGAGCTTGGTATGGTAACAGAGAGGTGAGTGCTACTACTTTCTTTTATCAGCAGAAGAAAAGTAGTAGACATGGGCTCAGGAAGAAAATTAAGTGTGTCTAAATAAGTGGTTATAATTGCAGAGCTTTCCACAAAGACTGAACGGTTCAGGCTAAGAATAAAACACGCCTATTCACAGTTTGCTGAGAAGTAGACTCTATTACATTAATTTACATAAAAAAAGCAAATTCATGTGATGGTAGTATTTAATAGACCTTGTTTTGGTTAATTCGCTAATATTCACCTAAAGACAAGTGCAAATATTACTGGATTTTTAAAATGAATCTCACTTAGACACACACATATATCTAGATTTGAGCACTCAACACCAGAAACATCCAGACATCCTAAAAAAATTGTCATTGGAAAGGCGCAGGAGAAAAATACCAGAAGTCACATATTAAATTCAAAGTAGGGGAATGGATCTCTCATTTACCTGTGAAGGAAAATGCTAGACACCTAGTTCTTTTCACCACTAAAGTCTCACATATGCCTACTTTTGAGGAACTATGCAGAGCTTTTGACCTTAAGGAAAAAAAGGCAAAAATCTAAACCTTGTGGCAGCATTTGCTTTCATCCTTTTCATACACACCCTTGAGTGGTCATTTTCACCCAGTACTAGCTCGACCGTCTCTGACATTTTTAAGAAAAAATAGTACAGAAAGTCCTGGGAGCAGAGCCCAGAAGAGTAGGACATTTCTCTAATCATTATAGTGGATTTAGGTTGTTTATTGCTGCTTCTGTTTGGTCCCATGAACTTTATTTTCTTGGCAGCAGAGTGACTTGATGTTAGCAGAAAATGTCGAATGTTCTCATTCTGAATTATGGTGATGCAGAGCTTTGGACTAGCAATTTGGCTTGGAACATTCCTAGGATGGCTATGCTGAGAATACAGGTACACCATTTCCTTTGGAAGTGTCTAATTACAAGTGAGAGAGGCAGCCTACATCATTACCAACACTGGTTGTGTTCAAGATCTTCGGTACCTCTGAGGACTCATGCAGAGCCTTGGCAGTTGTCCACCAACATTAAAATCACAACAGAACTCTAAATCAGAATAATGTATCCAAGCAGACAACCCAGAACAGATATTTTTTACCATGAATAGTGGCTCAGAAAATTGTAATGGAAGCTGGAAGTAAGAACATTTCTCTTAGGAGGCAAGGTAGATCCCCACATGTGCCAAAAGGGACAGTCCTGATTTAAAAAAAGTTTTATTTCTTTGTCTCCAGCTGTCATAGCAGTTAAGCCCTAAATATGCTATTTGAGTTAATTCTCTACTTTATATGGGCTGCATCCATAAAGTAAAGTAGTTTTACCCAAGAATATGCAACAATTTCCTATAGTTTAAGTATTATTCTTAGTATTATTCTATAAGAATACTATTCTTATGCAACAATTTCCTATAGTTTAAGTATTAAACTAAGAATATGCAACAATTTCCTATAGTTTAAGTATTATTCTTAGTATTATTCTATAAGAATACTATTCTTACATTATTTCCTATAGTTTAATATAGGAAATATTCCTGTAGTTAGTTGGAATGTGAATACTCCTGGGTAGATTTCAGTTTGCTATTATTGCTGTAACACCAGCTATCTGCATTATTATCTAATTAATAGACCTTAATTCTCCACAGTTATACTCCGAGTGTATTCCCACTTTTCTGCATATCAGTGAGTGCAGTCATACAACTCAACATATCAATGATAAAGAGAAAACAAATTAAGCAGAATAATTGCTCATTTTTGCCTATGTTTAAGTACAGGAAGGATTATATTTTAAAACAAAACCATTCTTCACATACTTTTCTAAATTAATTTGGTATTGTATTACTTTTTGTGACTTCATGTATTAGCAGAGTGAGTTAAAATCCTATTTGATAACAATATTAAGGTTCAGAAATCATCATAATTTTGGTGTATCTTGATATGTATATAAACAAAACATTAATTCAAATCAGTGTTCTTAATTTTTCCATTTAGACTCCAGGTCCTGACTACATTATAAGTCAAAAGGAAAATAAACTGGGTCTTTGGGAGGAATAAGGATGCCATGAGAATTGTTACAATTGTTTTGGATGGCAACTGGAAATCTCCCTATCTCACCAAAAAGGGGTCAATTGTAATCTGCTACATAAAACATTTTCAGATTCCAAACTTAACTCAAATAAAATCCTATACAGTAAAGTGACTGTAGAAAAGCAGAGTAAATTTCCATTGTTGAATCCACTGATCAGCTCACAATGAAGGAAAACATCTCATAATACTGCTTAGATAGAGAAGAGTTTTTCAGAAAGAGAACAAAAGAATGTAATGATTTATTTAGATGTACTCAAACTAAAAATGAAGTAGCTAAAAAAGGACCTGTGTACAATGGATCCATTTGAAGACACAAGTTACACTCCATAAAGAAATTCCAAAATAATTAGATTTAGAATGTTTTAATTTTTATTTTAGGTTTTCTAATCATCAACATAGTTGGGTGAATATAAAGGAGTATTTTAAACAGAAAATAGCTCACAAAATTACCCACAATTAAGGGATGACTTCATATCAATCAATAGATCAAAAAATGAACATAAAGACTTCTTCAAAGTAAATGCTAATTTCAACAGCAATTCCCCACTGAATATTAAATAATAATATTTTTAAGTAATTAGGGCTTTGTCACAGCACTACTAGGTCAACACAAATAAAATTATGTGAATTTATTGTGGTTTTTTGTAAGTAATGAGAGCAGCCAGGAAACAGAACAATCCATTGATTTAGATCTCATTATGCTGTAATGTGGTTTTTATGTGGAAACCCCAGGCTTTGATGGACAGTCATTAACAGGCATTTCTTTCCCTCTGCAGTGCTTGAGCTTTTTAGCACTTTATTTGTGTCTTTTAAAAGCACAAAGAGGGGAAAAAAAGCCTTTCCAACAGATGGCACCTGACATACGTATTAAATGTAACAGGTGTACAAAAGCCCTGCTGTCAGAAGGAGCTTTTCTGTCCATTTAAGCATGGGCTGCATATGCATGTGTTTGTTTACCCCTCATCGAGGACAAGAAAGCCACCAAGATGTCAATTGCCTGTTGTTAGATTCATACAGGGACGTGTATGTTCTGAACACAGGACATTATCACAGTTGGACACAAAAGCCTGTTGTCAGTGATGCGAGAAAGAGAAACAAAGAAAATATGTTTATTTCCCCGAAAAAATGAAAGTTTCCATGTGGTTAATGTGTGTTCTGTGTATTGCTAAACAAACTCAGAGAGCAAAACAAAGCTGTAATAAAAATGAAATATTTGGTGAAAACAGGTCAAAGATTATGATCTTTATTGAATTTTCTTTTTATTTTAGACTCCATCAAAAGATCTCTGGAGTCGAGTCATATGAGTGCTTTACCATTTTTAATTTTTTAAATTAAACACTCAGTCTGGTTGTAATTTATATTATAGAAGACTAATAACTCCTCTGCTATATAAGAAAACTGAACTCAGCATATCTTTATTTTCCATAAATTTTCTGCTGCCCTTTTCTAAAGGAAGAACTTTGAAGGTAGACTTCTATAAAAATTATTAAATTAATCTAAAAGTAAGATTTAATATAGGCAGCAGAGAAAATAAGAAGTTTGCACAATGGATCATCTCTGGGTTTTTTTTCACCTGGCTCCTAAGGGACAGAAAAATGTGTGAGTGTGCTGTGTACCTCTATAGCACTTCATGCCCAAAATTTTTGTTAGTGTCTTCACTGGTCTCAAATACATTTGATAGTGAAAACCAGGGTAATTTTCAAAAGTTTCTGAAAATAAATTTTTGAAGAGGTAGGAGTGAAGATCAAACTAATTACCTCCAAGAATAAATGACTTTGGTGTGAGCTAGATGCCAGCAAAAGCCTTGGGTGAACATAATGCTTATAGAACCAGTTGTTTTTTATCAACTACTTTTTGCTTGTTTCACTGGGTGATGGTTTGGGAGTGGTATTGTGTTTGTTGTTGTTGTTGCTGTTGCTGCTGTTTTTTTGGTTTTTCTTTTTTTCCTCTAGATTATATTAAAGGAAAAGAAAAAATACATGGAAAATTCTGCACAAGTGTATCTTGTGGAAGCAGTATATTTAGTCCTTTTTTGATTATGAAAATGCACATTATAAATACATTATATTCTTCAGGATATCCAATACTTTGTTTTTAAAGCAGTATTAATTTAAGGTGAAAGTTCAGAAGGATTGGAAACTGGTTTGTTCAAAAATTTCCCATGTCTAAGAGATACTATACAAAAAATGCCTATCACTGTATTGCTTGTATTCAATAGATACCTCACCTCTTCCTCTGAAAATTTCCTTGTAGCTAATATTAGACAATAAATTGCCTGTTCAGAATGACCCACCGTCTGCCACTGGAGCCCATCTCTGAGGAAGGGTGAGTGGAGCCTCCTGGGATTCACAAAGAAGATGACTTTTGCTGGTGCTTGCTGCCTTTGTACAGTGATCAGGCAGGTGGGATATTCCTGTAGAGAGAAACGGACCTACAGCTTGATTGCACAAAAGGCAGATGGGACAGACAATTGTCACAGCATCAGAGTTTGCCAGGGGTTGATAATCCCTCCCCCTTTGAGCAGCCTGGATGCAGTGGGGCACTCACAACCAAGGATGGTAGAGAGGGCGTCTGCCTGCCTTGCCAGATTAACTCCTACCTTATGGCTTTAGCACTTAACTGGGAAGAAGGAACACTGAGCTCTCATATCCATCTCCCTCCAAGCATACATTTAGCATACATTTCTAACGCAAAATTTCTGTTCAAGTCCTGTAAGCAAATTCCAGAACCTTGTTGCTGCTTCTCATTTTTTCCACAAGAAATGCCTTTTTGAAATGTAAATGCAGCAGACTTGCTTAAAGCTACCCATTTGGCCCATTCTAATGAGCAGCAAGTGGTGACTCTGCTGGACTTCTTGGCACCATTTGCCCAGTTTCAACAGGATCAGATCAGACATGATTTGCTGTGCAACTACAGCCAGAAAGATGCAGACATGCATACATGAAGTTAAATTCATTCACTAACACAGTTTTCAGTCTATGCAGTGGTGGGGTAAAAAGTCATGTTTTTGCTGTCCCTATTCTCACATATTTTGTGTTTAACTTGGGTTCAAAACCCAGAAAAAAATTCATTTGGATCCATTTATTAATCAAATATTATAATTTACTGGTACATGTGGGGTTTGTTTTCTGGCTTCTTTTTGAATTTTTTTTTTTTTTAATCTCAGCACTGTATTTTGTGCCTGTTACAGTTCTGGAGTGAATCTAAAATACATGCTGTTATACTAACTGTTAGTTTACTCTGGACACATGATTAAATTCCTTTGTAAAAGATTTAAAATATGAAATACAGCAGACCTATGTGTTATCAACATATGCAGGCAATTTCCTTCCTACTGCATTTTCTCAAGTTTTAACTCTGTTATAGCCTTAAATAATATAAGAGGTGCAATGATTTATATTATCACAGACAGCAGAAGGGTACTGGTATGATATCTTGCTATGAAATGACATATTATATTAGAGAGTTGTCATGTTTTTATATTCAGATTCAGTTACTACCTGAGACTTCACACTTTTTCCCTTTCTTTCCAACTTTTCCTCAAAATAGATACCCTACAATGCAAATTGGACCTTGTATTTCAATTTCAGCATTTGTATCTTGTAGGTAATTGTGTGAGCTTCACAGTGTGATAATTTCAAAGACAACTATGGAATGAGGTGAGACAAAGTTTTTAGGTTGTTTTGCAAGAATGGTTGTCCACAAGAGAAAATAGTAATTTGGAAATACTTGTCTCTGAAGCATGTGGTATAGCAAGCATAATCTGATTCAAACAGATAACCTCTCTGAAAATTAACAATACTATTGCTTTCAACTTCGAGGTAAAATTTATAGAGTTTTCATACACTTTCACTGGGAGATTCTAACCCTTCTCTGCTCCCATGTAAATATATGAGATAACCTAGGTTTCAACAGGTAAAAAGATAAAATACCAGCTAGGGTGATCATTTAAAAAATATATGCAAGCTAAATAGTTGGTATTGTCATTCATTTTCCTCTAGAGCTGTGAGCATATTCAGTATGAACATTTAACTGTATTCATGTCATATATTCATGTATAGTCTTTAAATCTGTGGAGCAGGGAATCTAAGCAGAATCCATGAATACTTGCCTAGAGAAACCTGTGCCTGCAACAAACACTGGGAAGTCTTTTATGCTTTATTTCATCATCCAATGCTGAGTGTGGTGTAAATAATATTACTAGAAGAACTTGTAGCAACTGTCCAAAGTTTGGATTTGTGTATGAAAGCATATTTATACAACTCTTGTTTCTTTGGGGGATGGCATGATGCGAAAGAAAGTGATGTGGTAGGATTCAGGAAGAAGTGACTACCTCTAGGACGTCTCTAAAGGAGCGGTCTGATGATGACCCTTCAGACCAGACTTCTGCCCCTTCTGTTTTCCAGACTTCTGAATTTTGTGACAGGACCTGCCAGAGCAGCCCTTGTGCAGGGTCTTGCGGGCCCAGGACGCCGTGGTGGATGCGGGCACTGGTGTCAGCCGCGTGCTCGGGGCTGTCCAGGAGGCAGTCATCGTGACAGGAGGGGAACGAACCGTAGCATGTGCCCTGCTTACAGCAGCTGCATAAACTGAGCAAGCACGGCCCCAGAACTGAATCTTTAACCCCATGTTGTGTGAGAGAAGTTTTTCTTCTTCACACTTTACACTGTCTTCCCTATTGTCAGTCACTGGGAGAGAACAAGGACCCCCAAGGGCATATTATGCACAGGCCTCGATGCCACTTGAAGGTGATTGTCAACCCAGGGAGCTGTGCCCTCACTTGCACTCAGGCTGTAAGCTTCCTGGGAAGGGCCTCTCCATCCCTGCCTACAGCATGGAATCTTTAAGAAAGCTTCAACCATTTCTCTTCCTGTCTGCTGTTCATTTCTGTCTTCTCTCAAGAGATTATGAAGACAGATGTACTATCTTTTATATCTAAGTGTTGGGAGGAGTTGTGCTGTGCCATCTCCTCTTCAAACCAATAGTTTTCTCCCTATACAAAGGGTGAAAAAGAGGTGGTCCATAACTAGCAATCACTTTTATAACAATTTATAGTATTTATTGTTTCTAGTATTGCATGGAATATATGTTTTAAAATAAAAGTCAACCCATACAATGAAGTGCATTAGATAATTATGAAATCTGCCTGAAAAATAACTCTCTTCTTTCATATTCCCCTATGAAGATTCACAGGTTTGTTCATGGTTTCATCCAGAAGTAATATTCATCCTAATAATAAAAAGGATTTTCTCCTTTTGCTTTTTTTCAGTAGTTCAGTAGTTCTAGAAGTAGGAAATTGGATGCATAAACGCACTTATCTTAGCTTTAATTTGTGTCAAGTGAGCAAAAGAAGCTTAAAATGTATTAAGTTCTTCATTATGTGGGTGACTTTGGTTGTGTTCTCATAAAACTAAAACAAAATACCTTTGGATTTTAGTAAATAAAAAAATCACATTATATGTCTGCTTCTTACTCAAATGCACAGCTATTATTTCAAAATATTGATGAATATCTCCTTAAGCAGTTGTTAAGCATAACTGTGATGAACTGTCAGGAGTTTAATCTGCATCTAATTCAATATTTAATTTTTTTCTGGCACAATACGTTATCCAATCATAGCTGCTGTGCTCGTTATCTAGGGTTTTGTCTCTGTTGGTTTTTATATTCTTCATTTTAGCCCATTATTTCAGTGAGAACAGTACTTATAAAAGAGAACATAGAAGACAGCAAAACAAACAAGAGAAACAGCTCTATCTCGTTTGTAATCAAAGTCTTTCTTGTACACTTAGTAATATCCAATATATGAGACAATAGAGAGTTCTTTCCTTTAGTGTTACCACAGTCAGAGGAATGGCATTTATAAAATGGCCTTCAGCTCACTTTGCTGTTTTTATTCACAGAATCACAGAATGGGGAAGGTTTGAAGGGATCACACTGGGTCATCTAGCCCAAACTCTCCTCCTCGAGCATCAAGTCAAGATAAAGTGAGCCCAGGAGCTGCCATGGGTAGGGAGGACTGTTGGTGCAGTTTTATGACAGTAAGGGTTGCTTAATGGAAGGATATGCTCAGTTTCTGCTACACAGACTCCATTGGTGCTTCATCACTTTCTTGACATGTTTTGACAAATTTGACTTCTAAATGTAGTTCAAGTCTGCAAAAGCAGTTCTGTAGAAATAGCATCATAATGTTCTGCATTTATTGTCTTTGCATTTATTCCAAATTGAAAGTGCTTGTGTTAAGTGGAAGAAAAACAAGATTTTTTTCAGCTTTGAGTCTTCAGACTCAATCTGAGCTCGTAAGTCAAGGCATTCCCATTAAAAACCACACAAAAAGATTATATCTTTTGTTGCAATCATTCTTTCACCCTAAAAAAAATTTATTCCCTTGGTCTCTCAGTGAGAACTGGGCAAAAAATTTGTGACTGCCCAGGTAATAAGAAGCCACATCAGCTGTTTCAGAGGGGTTAATTTTTCAGGGCTAGTAGGGATTAAAGGTGTTAGACACTTGTTTTCTTAACTGAAGTGAGCTGAAGTGACATGGTATGCACATGAGGAAAATATGTTTTTTACAGTTCCTGAGCTGAACTGCTCTTTAAAATACACACTGATAAAAGTGCACTGGTAAAATATGCACTGGGGTAAAACCAGCTTTTGACAAATCCTGTGGTTATTTTTCACATGGAGTAGGATTTTTTTGATGGGAGTTTTGAGTCGTGAGCAGCTGCAATTAGAATTAATCAGGGTTCATAATGCTCGCAATTTGATTTTAAGTTGAAGTTTAGTTTAGTTTAGTTGAAGTTGAAGTTTATTTTATTAGAAGTCTAGCTGCTGAAAAAAAAAAAAAAAGAAGCCAAAGAGTTATTATGAATGTTAAAAAAAACCCAAACAAAACGTATGGAACTCAGCAACTAACAGAAAAACATGAAGATGTTTCGTGTACATCTACACACCATGATGAATCTACATGGTGTGTACATGTAGATTCTAACTGGAGGTATAGAATGAGATATACTTTTACTTTGAAACTGCATGATTTCTGAACTATGCTATTAATCTGGGGACTAGCCTCATAACTTTTAATGTTAAAACTGACACTACTCCTCCTGAGCACAGGAGAGAGGGCCAGGTTTTTGTGAGGCAATGAGAGTCCCCTGGAAAGCCAGCCTGTGACTGAAACATCTTTTGGCACAGAGCTCCTAGGCTGGAGCTGTTGCAAAATATGAAATAGTAAAATTTTCTTAAGAGAGTACTTTTTTTTAATGTTTGGTTTTTATATAATCTTGAGACTAATCAACAAGAAGGGAGATCTAATCTATGAAACATATAGGAGCTAGCAAGCTCTGAGTGATGTTCATGTGTAAGAAAAACAAATTACATGCTGGTAGAAATGCCTTGTTAATATTTAAAGCTGGACAGGTTTCAACACTTTCAGACCTAGGGGAAGGTTAAAAGAGCTGTGAAGAAGGACAGTGGACGCAAAAAGTGCAGAATTTATGGGCCACAAGTACATTTGGCAGAACTCCCAAGATATGGAAGAAACTAACAAAGCCAGCTTGGCAATGGTGTTGAAAGCAGCTCCAATGGGGTGAAAGGTAATGCTGGCAGGGGGAGATTGTGACTGCTGACTCACAGACCACTGAGCCGACATGCCCACTGACCCAAAAGAAGAGAAAGACAGAGCATGTGAACTAATTATCATGCGAGATGAATCATTAACCAATAGAAGATAGAATACTAATGAATAAGAGAACTATGGAGTGTGTAACCACTGATTCCTTTGCTTGCTAAAATGTATAAATAGCAAAAGGTTTTGGTAGTCGTGTCCTTTATTTGTGGAATAGCACCAATCACCCAGGCTTGTGCAACTCTGAAATAAATAATCAATGTCTCTATTGAGTGTGTAATCATTGGCTTGTTGCACACCGGATAATGAATCTCATTTTTGTGGATAACAGAGACATTTCTATTTTATTGATGTGACTTGCCAGAAGCCATCAAAAAGGAGTCTAACACTCTGAATTGCTAGAATACAACTAATAAGGCAGAAAAAGTAGCGCTACAAACTCAGAAAATCAGATCTGTTAGATGCCACACCAAAAAAAAGGACTTAAATACTTCTTCACAGACACTGTGATCTATGTGCTGGTCTTTTCCTCATGCTCTCCTAACTGAAATGTATTGGTAGCTTTCTGGACTGAAGTAAATCTTCACTGACCTTTTCAGGTTCCAGAAAAGTCTTCGCTTCCTTGCCTTGGTTGGTTTTTGCTCCTCATGCCAGACATCTGCCACACTTGCTGGGACAATTTCTCTGTGCTCAAGATCCTTATTTCTGTCCAGGAGGTTTTGCACTGCTAGAACAATGTAAACAGTAGTACTGCCTCCCACCTGCTGGCCACACTCCCTTTAATGGTATTTTTATTTCTTTGTAGGCCTTTAATAGTTTAAATATATCTTGAAATATATTGCAAGAAGCAATGGGGACATTTGAGGTATGTTTTTTCCCCATGATAAAAAATTAAAATGTCTCCTGAAGGAATGTTCTTTTTCTGAGATGAGTATTTTGAATACAAACCTCAGAAGCAGTCCCAAACTAACACTGGCTACATTTGAACACCTCTACAACTGTCCTTTCCTTTCTATACCTCATGACGTAGTATATCTAATCAATCTAATCAAGTGTAAGTAAAAAAGGGATATGTATCAATACGTAATGATTCAAGGTATCTATCATCACTAAAACAAAAAATACATGTATTTATGCTTTTTGACATAAATTATTCTAATGTGAATTATCATATCATAAATATGTAAATTATATGCAATTTGCAATAATTGCTATGAAAATGAAAGGTAAGAACACATTAGCATCCAATTAGTAATATGTTAGATGACAATGAATATTAATCCTGAGATCTATGAATTCTTTGCATTAGAAAGTATAAAGAAAAAATTCAAAACAAGAACAATTAGAAATATCTGAATTTTATTTGCTTTCACCATTGTTGTCTGCATAAATTCCATAATACGTGGTCAATGAGAATACATTCTGTCTACTACATAATAGCCTATATGTTTTATGCAGTGGCTGTCAATATGTGATGAGACTCGTCTGTAACATTTAAATCTTTAGCTGCTTCCAAACTTTTTCAAACTTTAAATTCAGGTTTTTGTTGAGCAAATTGACAAAGGTGTTTCAAACTGAGAGATTGTTCTTTCCTTTAACACTCAAAGATTTCAAATCTAGCATTTCAAACTCCACTTTGCAAGCTAAAATTAAATGTAGTAAATGACTAGTGACATTTTATATTTGTGGCAGACATATTTGCAAGAACTATAAAAAATGTCTGTCATTTTACAATAAAGCATTTGTGCTACAAGTAAGAATGCAAAATACTTCCCAACTTGAAAACTATCATATTCATTACTCAATAACTATCATCATATATTTATTGGTATTAGAATAAATAATTTTAGCTTGCACCAAAAATAGGCATTAAATGAAAGAATATATCTTTCAAAGTTCTGTTTAAAAAGCACATAAGTGAATAGGTCTTATAGATTTGAAATATTTTTTATGCAAAGTAAAGATGATCTTATCTCCCATTGCTAGTTTAAAACAATTTTGTTTGTGGAGAGAATGGTATTGTAAATGTGGTTTAGAATTAAATACTTTTTAAGTAATTGCATTTTGGATGTCTTACTGTAGACATAACACATCCTAACTACTATTGCACTGCACCTCCGCACATTAATCCATGCCATTTCCTTTGGCTCTCTTTTTAAACAAATAATTTATTCAAGGATAGTAATAGAGCTATAATTGAGTCAGTAGACATGAACAGAATTGCCACTCATCTTTTTTATCCAATCTGTCAGCTGTGCTATCATCACTCCTTGATTTTGATTTTGCCCTGCTTTTGTCAGACTCAATTCTGGTTAACACCTGAGCATTTTGCTTCATGAAGTAAAAATACTTAGATTCTGTTTTGTTGGGCTATGCTTCAGCCTGTGTCTTTTTTGCTTACCCTGTGTATTCAAAATTTATAGAACTGCAATAGGGAGAAAAGTGAAACAAATTGATGCTTAGAATAGAACATGAGAGATTTTTCCAAGTTACCTGTACTTGTGTCATACTGGATAGACATCTGTCTAACATGAGCACTCAAAACTTCCAGCAATGGAAAGTTCACATGATTTGTTCCTTGGTTAATCTTCTGAGTTGGAAATCTTTCTAAAAACTAATCTAAATCTCTCTTGTCACCAATTACTTCTTGTCCTTGTCTCACTGATATGGAAACCAGACTACTGCTTAGAGTCAAAGCTTCTAACAGATTTGTTGAATGTCATTCTACAGCCCCTCACTTTTACTATGCAGAATAAGTAGAAAAAAAATATTCAAAATTTCCTTATAATTTCCTTGCATTTTTAGACTACCACTTGTTCCTCTTGATCTGCCTTGGACCTCCACTCAAATTAATGCATGTTTATCGGGAAGAGAGGTGCCCAAAAGTGGACATAGAATTTCAGCTGCAGTCCTACCAATGCTAAATGAAAGAGAAGTTTATATTCTTAATCCTTTATATAAAAGGTACTCTGGTTTGTATGCCCTAGCTTAACTTTTACCCTTTTTGCAGTAACACAGTATTGTTGATGCTAATTTCATGGGAATTAGTGTTGACACTAATTTTCTACAGAAATTGATATGTTTCTGTAGAAGACAGACTTCATTTATTTTGCAAAGTTTTGCATTCACAGGGCTGATTGTTCTTTCTAAACAGGAACTTGGCCCTTGTTCTGATACTGGGTTTCCATATCCTTTCTTTAGACCATTTGCACACCTAATCCTGCCGTACATCAGCTCTCTGACAAGTTAATAGAATGTGTGTGGCAGGTTAGCAGAGTCCTGCACAGAAAGCAGGCCAATCCCCTCATTCCTCCCGTGAACAGAGCAGTCCTCTTCCGAAAGCCAGGCACGGCATTCTGAGACATCTAATAAAGAATAATGCTGGTAGAAGGCGAAGAATTCTCTTCCATTAAATACTATGTATCCATTGATGTAGTAAGTCAGAAACAGCAATAAAAATTGTCTTCCCTAAGCAGGTTCTCGTTATTCAAAAGGAGTACTCCTTTGCAGAGGAGAAAAAGGAGAAAATAATTTATTCAGGAAAACTTCAGCAGTCTGTTATCCTTCAAATGACACCAAAAGGGAAGTCAGAAATCACACGCAAACAATTCCACCTCAGGTCTCAGAGACTCTATCTGAAAAAAAAAATCTCATTCGATTCATTTCCAGACTACAGAAAGTCAGATGAGCAAATAGGAATATGGTGATTCTGGCAGGACATTTAGTTTTCATTCCATTCCCATTAATTCAGAAGGTGAAATCCCAGAGTACTGGAAGGAAAAGGAGATCTGCAATAGGTTTCTACAGAACCAAATAGCCTGAGCTCTAGTTGCAGGCAGTCAGTCCTGTGATATGCTGATCTCCTGAAATGACCCCCTCTATACATTACAAAAGACACAATCAGTTCCATTCTACAAGCTCAACAGGAGGGATTGTTTGTTTTGTGGCATTTTTAATCTTCAGCACCTCAAATACATGACTAGCACTTAATGCAACTAGTTACATCTTTTAATTATATCATACTCATACACAGGTATTACTTATTTTGGTTGGTTACAGCAATGCTCAGATGGAAACATAAATGAAATTCCTGTTTCAGACTGTGTACACTTAAAGCCTCAGGCCTGTGAAGATCAAAAATATATTTCCCTTCTTGGATCAGAGAGCCACTGAGGTGAATGAGGCTGCTGACAAGGCTTAGCATTCAACACAGCTTTGTAAAGTTTTTCAGGAGTGGGGCATGAAACAAAAGTGAGGGGTTAAAACAGCCAGGAGTAAAGACTTGATAATAAAGACTTTATAAGGCTTTATGGGTAACAGGTTATGTACATATCCTAAATGATAACAATCTGTTTCCAGCTCTTAAGAACAGCAGGTTGCATTGCTCCCCTTCCTCTGGACATCAGCAGTACCATTTACTCACCTGAATACACAGAGGTGCTGTCTGTGACAGGCAGAGGGGTTAGGGAAGGCTCTGTTTTCACTTGTTATCCTTTGTACATCTCCTCACCAAGAATTGCCTCACTGTGTAGTTTTTGACATTACTGTGTCTATATGTCCCATGTGTATCTTCTGGTCTTTCAGTGAATACTGAAGATGACAGACATGATGGTCCTTCTTGAAACTGGGGGGAGGGAGGGGAAAGTGAGACATTTTCAGCTGAAAAACTTCCTCTAATGTGGTTTTGAACATTGTCAGAAGCTAGTTCATACTTCAAAAATTTATAGAAAATAAACCTTGAATGTAGGCTTCAAAATCCTTCAAACACAAACATAATTTGAAATCAATTCAAATCCTTAAATACTTTTATATAAAGACTGAAGCATTCTGAATTCTTAGCATTAAATTATAGACAATAGAAAAGACAAAATTCTTCAAATAGATTGTAGAACAAATTACTTTTCTACTATAAACTTGGTGTAGAAAAAAAATATGCAAGAATGCTGGCATTTTTCAATAGCAATAACTGCTATACTAAAATGTGTATTTTCCCAAAGCTTAATTGTGAGTTAAATGGCTAAGAAGAAACAGAGGTTAATGTTGATTTATTTTTTTAATGCATATTAAAACATACATTTTTCATATTCTACCTTTATAGTCTCAGGAAGAAAATATGCATGCAAAATTCAGATCTGTTTGGAAGGTAAATGTATTTGAAGTTCATTTTCTTATAATTTATTTTACACAGTTTGATGGCTTAATGTCAAATTAAGCCTATGGAAGTCTCTAATGCTGTGCAACATCTCAAAAGTAATGAACTGTATCACAATTCCTAATGTGGTCCTGGCTGATTAAGAATGTTGACTCCTTGGCAATTTTGAAATGTCTGTTTAGTGAAAGATTCATGGTGTTGTGATATTTATCCTCACAGAAACATGATTTAGCTTAATAGAATTTATTGCATATAGTTTTTATGGGTTAGATTTTAGAGCATTTGCTTCAGCTTATGTGTGATTTAGGATCTAGTGTTAGTGGACTTGCTAGTCAGCGGGATAGGGTGATGGTATTAAAAGAATAACAGATGACATTTAGTACACATAATTTTGCTAGTCTTACGTTCTGTCACAGCAAGTGTAGAAAGCCACCTTTATGATAATCTTGCCCTGTATCAACTAACCTTTGATTTCTGAATTATCCAAAATAGAATTGTCTGTTAATTTTTCAATGCAGAGAAAATTAATTGGTTTATTACTGCTTTTCAACACACACTTCTAGTTACCGAAGATACAGTAAAATAACACTTAAGTTATTATTAAAATTGAATTTAACAATGATGAGGATTAGTCCAGTACTAACATAAAAATAAGCACCATACCCTTATATTTCCAGAAAGAAATTATTTTGCTTAAAGGCCATGTACTGAACATGCCTTTAAACTCTCTGTGTAATAAGAAATTACTTTTAAAATCTGAGCATTTCCACTCAAAATCGAATTGCTTCCGAGCTTCCCAAACTGGGATTTCATCTATCGTGTGTTGCAAGAGCGACTTCACTATGATTTCTCTCTACTCCTCACTAGATTTTCCTTTTCAATTCACAACTCTCCCACCACCTCTTTTCCAAAATCCCCACCAGATTGCTATGAGATTTGTACATTATTTCAGTGCAGAACAGTGTGCCACTTGCACTGCTCTGGGACTGTAGTGCGTGCCTCCTGGAGCATGGACAAATTGTGCACTTTCCAGAAGTACTTTGTTTCAGGTTTTATTGCGCTTACCAAGCCCGTTCAGCAAAGTGCTGGACTTTATCATCACGCAGGGCTGTTTTTTTTCCTTCCTGTCTGTGTTTAGAGTCTTGCAAGCTCTCTAGTGAGACATGCCAGCACAAAATGTTAAATTAAGTTGAAAGTTCTGAAGACTGAGTGCTTTGCAGGGTTTTGAAAATACCCCAAAACAGACTAAATGTGGATCCAATAAGGAGAATGTTTAAAAAGCTCATTAAAATCAACTGCCATCCTGTGGGACCGGAAAGTGGCAAATGTGTCTGTATTTTGAAACCATGTGGATTTCATCCAAGACAGAACAGATCACTGAACCGTATTTTGGAACCAGTTAAAATGGCTGAAATAAATGAAAGGGGTAATTATCACCTACCTGCTGGAAAAAACATGGTATCGTTTTTTTACAGGTGGAAAAAATACCAGTTTGCCTGAATACTCAAATTAAAATATTTTTATACAGAAACTGATTAATGTGAGGATCATTTGCTTTGAGATTGCCAAAATAGTTATTGGAAATAACCTGTATGTTTAAAATCTATGAACAAATTTAGTTTATTAGCAAAAGTGTTACACTGCCTGTAACAAGGCAGTGTCAGACTGGTGCAGGTGTACACTGCCATAAAGTTCTTTCCAGCATCTTGTGCTTTACCATCGATTTTTTACATCTTCTTATTATTATTACAACAAAGAAAATATAAAATTAATGGAATTATAATTACAATTATTCTGATTATAATAAAATATCATAATATAGGACAACTTGGCAGTAGACATCAAAATCTGTGTCTTACCTGCACCTGAAGAGAAGTCAAGTTGTTGAAACCTCTATCGTCTATGAATGTCAAACAATTTTTCATATCGTGGCAGATATGGTAAGGCAGAAAAGAGCCATAAACATTCCCACTTTAGCATACAACCAAACCCCTCAAATGAAAGAACTTGTGGAAAAATAGGTGTCTGGGAAACAGTTTACCGGATAATAGAGTCTTCATATTTTGGAAACATCAGTGATTAACTGCTAATAAAGACAGGATACTGAGCTGAATAGATCACTGAGCTGACCAAGCATGAACATTTATGTATTACTATATTCCACTGTATTTTGCAATAATTGCCACATACTGGTGCTTAAGAAAGAAATCTAATGGAGTGGCAGTGATAATATGAGCTTTCGGTTGTAATTCTAGTACCTTATAATATTCTTATATATGGGCTATATAGGCATATTCTTAAGCCCAGTATTAGTCTGATTTTAAAATTTAAACTAAGTTAGGGCTCTCATTTCCTCATTTGGATGCACATAGGAAAAGAGAACAGTAACTGTGAAAGATGAATGCCTCAGGCAATGCATGTGCCAAAGGTAATAGAAAGAATAAATTATTTTAATGCTTCTGTTTGCTGGACAATCCAAGCATTGTAGGACATTCTCCTGATACTAGTGCAATCTTTCCTATTTATGGTAGGCAGTCTGAAACAGAAAGTGAAGTGTACCTGTGTGTCATGTTCATAAGACATAATTTTGTGATATTGCAGTGAGTACTGCTGGAATGGAAAATAAAAATCTGAATTCAGAAGTCCCTTGACATTATTTTTCATTAGCTGTATTTCTACATAAAATCATTAGAATGGTTCATCAATGGGAAATGGGCACTCTTTTTCTGGAACAGAATATTGCAATATTAAAAGGCATATAAATTGTGTCAGAAGTTAACAACCAATTTGCCAGATGTCTGCAATGATAACACTTGACGAACAGGGAGTTCATCTCAGTGCTGTGATACCAATATTAGTATTAATATCATGTTTAAAATGATGGGTAATTTGTATCTATTAGTCAAAAAGAAGATGTGTATTTTCTGAATCATTATTATCAGGCAACTTTACTTCTAAATTATATAGTTTGATTAAAAACTGTAGAGAGCTGTTAAGGAACATAATTGAGCAGATATTTAGTCTGACACGTGGGAAGCTTCTATACCATTACAACATAAAGGTGTCACTCAGTCGTTATTAGTACTTCCACAGCAGCCTCCAGAAGGACAAAGAGGCAGAACACAAACAGGCTGCCACAAAAGTATACCAACAACATATCTGGTGTGATATCAGGACACTATCTGCAAAAGACACAGCTAAATCTAAAAATGTTAAATTAAATATTTCCCAAACAGCCCACATCCTAGATTGTAACAAATATACTATTATAAGAGAGAAAAAGACAAGATAGGACAAAGGGGAAGGATTTTAAACTAAAAAGAGAAGATATGTAGATTAGGGGTTAGGTAGAAGCTCCTTACTCAGATGCTGGTGAGGCACTGCAACAGTTTCCCCAGAGAAGTTGTGGATGCCTTGTCCCTGGAAGTGTTCAAGGCTGAGTTGGATGGGGCCCTGAAAAGAGACATAGAGAAAATAAAGACTTTTGAAAGGTAATGATCAGAATGCATGAAAACAACTCAGAATCTCTTAACAGAACTATTACCTGTAACCATCTCCTTCTCAAAACAGGTTCCCATGCATCAGTCTGTGGGGGAGTGATTTCACTGCAAAGCATGCTTTTCATGATTCCTCTTCAAGCTGGGGCCAGTTTGCTCAGTATAAAGATCTCATCGGCTCTGCCACTGTAGCTACATTTGTCCTCTGATGTTAGTATAAGACAAGAAATGCCAGTAAAACAAGTAAAATGTGATTATGCACCTTATATTTTTTAACACATGTCTGGGAACATCCAAGGACTGTGGAAAGAAATTGAAAATTCCTGCTCTGTTGGATGGATGACAGGATAAATTGGTAATAGATCCTTCCTGTGCAAAAAGTGCCAGAGCAATATGCCAAAGCAGACCACATGCCATAGGTGATGCCCCTTTTATTCCATTTAATGCAAGATAGAATATATTTACGTTTTTCACTCTGCAAGAAACACAGCCTGTGTTGCATTATAAATAAATCATATTACCTAGAAATAACTGCAAAACAGTGCTTGCAGGCTTTTCACCAGGGAGATTAGAGTGGTTAACATCTGAAGAGGAAGATTTGGAAGCATACCTGTAGAGTTATGCTGGTCACAGAATTGCTGAATGCTAGTCAAGGTTTCTGCAACAGACTGTAGAAAATAGTCTGTCTGTCTGTCAGTATGTCACCATCACTAGCTATATTTTGGATTGTAATCCAGGACAAATATATATTCATAGCAATTCCTCCAATGATTTTCATCCTTCTTACATTTCCACTGGCATTTCTCAGCACATCTCCCTTCCTATATAGTATTTAACACAGAACTACTGAGGCTTGAATCTATCTACCTCTCTGCTCTTCCAGATTGAAAGAGCCTGAAGCTTTCCTTCCCCCCAAGGGGATCATGAAGGCCTAAAGTATTGCTGCAGATGTCTGCTTAGTGCACAGGCCATTGCCTTTTCCCTCCAGGTAGCCTAAAGGAAACCTGCATGCACCTTGACATCCTGCAAATAAAGAAGGAGTGTTCACCTCTTCAACCATTACAGGAAATCACTTTAGTAAGCACAATGGGGCAAGGACAAAAGAGCACTTGAAGGGGGGAAAGAAAAAAAAAACCCGCAAAGAAACCCCTCACCAGAAAAAAAAAATGGGTTGTGTTTGTAGAGACAGAAAAAGGAAATCTTTTCATATGGGATTCTTCTGACTTTAATCCTTATCTCTTGAGTTGCTTGGGTTTGGTTTTTTCCCTTTCTCTCCGGTGCCAAACAGGGTCAGTCCGTTAATTACAGATTAAATTGCCTGTATGTTTCCTGCCCTACCAAACTGCCACTGCTGTTATAATAGCCCACAGGTGAATAAGCTTCATTCCAGTTTGTTTGCTAGATGCAGCATCACCTGAGAAAACTATTTTGAGATTGCATGCACTTTGTAAAGCCAGTGGATTGACTTCAGATGACAGCTTCTTGGTTAACTGATTGCCTACAAGTGAGATGAGCAAAAGGGTCTAGCTCCCTGCCCCGTGGCTCCTTTCTAAATATTTATCTGCTGATATTGAAGAGTTAGAAGCAACAACCTGTCACTTAGGAAAAAAATGTGCTCCTGATTCACCTTCACCTCTTGATGAGGTAACACTCATCAACTGAATCTCCTACAAAGAGTAAAATTTTGGAGATCAGCAGGGAAAGCAGACAAAAGTTAGTATAAAAAGAAAGAGGGCTTTGTTTGCAGGTTTTACTTTTGTTGGGAGACATTCACACAGCTGACTGCATTGGACACAAAACATGGTTAATTTTCATGGAACAATGCAATGGATGAGGCTGGATAGAAGCTCTGGAGATCAACCCCTCGACTGAAAGATGAACCATTTAGAGCAGGGTGCTCAGAACAGGGCCTGGTCAGTGTTTGAATATCTCCAAGGCTGGAGATTCCACAACCTCTGTGTGAAATCTGTGCTAGTGTTCAACCACCATATGAGAGAAAGAAGTTCTTGTCATGTTTAAATGGAATTCCCCATATTTCAGTTTGTGACCATTGCCTCCTGTCACTGGGCACCACTGGGAAGAGTCTGGCTGTGTATTATTCACCCACCCCCATCAGGATTTATACATATTGATATGTAAACAGTCCCAGTTCTCTCTGCATTTCCTCACAGGAGAGATGATCCCATCCCTTAATCATCCTAAAGGCCCTTGCCTAGTGTCTCTCCAGTAGGTCCACATTTCTCATGTACTGAGGAGCTCAGGTCTGAACTCAGGTGAGAGTATTGAGCTCAGGTGAGATGTATTCCAGATGCATCTCACCAGGGCTGGTGAGAGTAGAGTGATCAGCTCCCTCAGTCAGCTGGCAATGTTCCCTTTAGGGTCAGGAGGCTGTTTGCCTCCTTCGACACTTATGTGCACCGCTGGCTCATGATCAGCTTGGTGTCCACTAGGAATCCCAGGGGTTTGTGTTCAAAGTGGCTTTCAAGCCTTCCTGTCCCCAGCCTGTTCTGATACCTGGAGTTATTCCAAAGAAGGGCTTTGCACTTCTCCTCGATGAATTTCATGAGGTTTTTCTCAGCCCATTTCTTTAGCCTTTTGAAGTCATTCTAGATGACAGCACAACCCTTTGGTGTATCAGTCATTCTTCCCAGTTTTGAAACACCTGCTAACTTGTTGAGGATGTACTCTGCCCCATCCTCCAAATGATTAATGAAAATGCTGAAAGGCATTTCCCCTAGTATTGACTCCTGGGATACACTTTGTGCGAAGGAAATCAACATAAAATCTGTAAAATCTTTCATTAAGCTTGTTTAAGTACAGACCTTGTCTCCCAAAATACTGTATGATTATGTATAAAATAATTATTATGTATAAAATAATTTATGTATAAAAATAATTATTTTTCTCTTCAATATCAAATTTTTTCATGTTCAATATTCTGTCTTTTACTGGAATTAAATAATTCACCCAAAAATTCTGGCCAGCTCTATTAATGTTTGAAATTTTTCTTGGGGATAGGGTGAGGTGGAGGATGGGAAAAGAATAGCAATATAAGTTTTGCAACCTCTCAGTTATTTTGAAAAGGATTTTATCTGAAGATTTTATTAAATTCTTTGTATCATTTCAAATTGATGAGCTATAGACAAATGATAATGAAATAAAGAATTGTCAAGAACTAAATCAAGGAGGCAGTCTGAATAACTCAATTTTTTCTAAAAATATTTGCAGAATTGATTTCTATTAGAGTCAGGAAGGAAAACAGATGTCAAAAACCTCAGCAGTTGTGAAATAGAAGTTTCATTCAATTCAGGTCAGTTCTATATGGAGAAAAGAAATTTTGAAAAAGTTCCTGGATTGCAAATCACCAGTAAGTGATGGTGGGTATCTTTTTACTTAAAAGAGGTCCCTTTATGAAGGCTAACAATAAAGTACTGAGACATAGAGTGAAAAGTAGTGATGCAAACAAAACTCTCTTTATCTGAAGAGTCACAGTCTGTTGAAAGGGTCATTTTGATTTCAGGTTACTCCTATTTCATGACAATCAGCACATCTTTAATCAAAATTGAACACTGCAGCAAGTCAAGTTTCAGTTTTATTGCTCCATGTAAATATATTGAAAAATTGTAAGTATAAACAATTGTAAGACAGAACCACCCATATAAACCCTGTTTTGTTACTGCTCTGAAGACAGGCTATCATTAAGTCACAATTTGTGGTAATCATCTTTTACATTTAGTGCCGAATTTTGCAAGATACTTGAAATAACTTGTGGAAGCTACTGCTCAGCAGTTTCCACAGGCAATCATTCTAACATAAATCACTAAGTTAAAATAAATTTTCAGAAGCAGGAGGGTAATTAGAGTGGCACTATTTTTAAACTGGTGACAGCTAAGAACTGTTGTATCTAAGCCTTGTAGATAGCTCCAGATATTTTGGATGTGCCAAGTACACATCTCCAAGTACATACTGGAGTACACTACACTAGCACACTACAACCAATTGGGATTTTATAAGATGAGGCATGAAGCAATAGCCAAAAGTGTGATCGCACCTTGGGGCTACTTTTGACCGATACATTTAAAAACTGAGGACTGAGCTTTTCGGCATCCAATGAAATTTCCAGGAAAAGTGTTGAACTGTTAGCTACAGACTTTTTTCATTTAGCCACACAATAGTGCAGTATGCCCAACAGTAGAGTTTTACTCTCATTGCACTGAAGTAGACTTTTTCAGTTTTAGCAAACAAGCTATATGTTTGTCAGTTCTGACCTTTAGGAACCTTGATGGTAGAACGTCACAATGCTGTTAGATAAATAAGTTTTTAAGCCTAGTTTTGAAACAACTTTATGGAGTATATTTTGCACAAATCTAAGAATAAAACTTCTAATTTTAGCAAAGAGTTGCGACATTGAGCTTCTAGCTTTTTTGAGAATCATTATTTTAGTTCAGTTCTGCGTTTGTCAAAGGCATCATATTTCAAAACATATTTGCAGAGATAAGAGTCAATATTTTCCTCCTCATGGCATCTATTCCATCCATGTGAAGAAATAGAGTGTAACATTTCACAGCTGAAAGAGAAGCAATACACCTAATAGAAAATAAGCAACTTAATGTGCTGTGCAGTACAATTTTCATTGTTAAGTGTGAAAATATGCATGATCTAAGAGAATGGAGGGAAGCATGAGTAATGTCAAAATGAATGGTACCCAAGACTTTTAAAGACAAATGCCTCTATCTGAATCACTATATTCCACATTAAATATTCAAATCAAAGTCATTCTATGGGCACAATGAACTTTTTTCTTTCTTTTTCTTTCTGGGGGAATTTTAAGCTTTTTTTTTTTTAATTTTTTTTAAGCCTTCTCAGAATTACTGCTCACCTAAGATAGAAAAAGAAGCAGGAATGTGAGCAAACTCTCAAACCTATAATAAATGGATGTAGTTAGCTATGAATGCATCTACAAAAATCTGTTGTTTCTAATGATGGGACACATTCAGCACATTTCTTTATCTTCTATTTTGAGGTGTGTCTGGCTCATGAAAACAATGATCATAATAGTACTGACAGATGAAAAAGGTAGATTGAAAAAAAAATAAAGTATCTATGCCTAAGAGACTAAAGGATATTCAGGATCAATGATTTTATTGTGTGGATAGTGATCTTTTAGGATTTGACTCTGAGATACAGATTTCTTTCATATTAATCCCTACAAAACCTTTGGATGCTAAAGACTTTTGGTTACTGCTGACCTAAGAGGAGATAATACATTTTGCAGAAGGATATGTCTCTCCAGATATGCTGTCCTGACATAAGACAATTTGTTGTTCCAAACACAAATGAATGTTAGAGGTGGAAATAAGATGAAAATGTGACTTCCCATGACACTCATCAGAAGCCCTCTGGAGCTTTGAGAATCAGCAGACACAAAAATAACTATTTCTAAGGTACCTTAAAGGAGATATCCATAATTTAACTCCCAAATGGTTATCCGTAATTTTTCATAGCGCAGCACCTGCAGTTGTCCAAACAAGCTGTACATAAATAAATCATCTGGCTATAGCCCTGGAGAGAGGAGGAGAGAATGGCAAGTAAGATTTCACAGCCAGAATTCACTGGTGGCAAAACTGGTTCTCTTTGTTTAAAAAGCCTCTGTACTGATCAAACTCAATGATGGCAATTAGATAGTTGTTATTTGTCAATGCAGACTGAACAGTTATAATTTTTTTGTTGCTGCTTTCTCAATTTTTTTCCTATACAATAATTTTGGAAACTGCGTGGGGAAATGCTTTTTTGCAGACTTGAAAACACCGTTACAGATGAAAGCATCTTGAATTTATTCTAGTGGTGACAGCAAGAAAAAGATGGCTTGCTTCCAAACAATTTGCCACACATAAGATGTTTCTTTTGTTCCATCCTATTCTTTTCCTCTTCTTCTTTTTGTAATCACAGCACTTCATCCCTGCAGACTCCTCTACCTAATGCTGTTGGATGATCTTTGTCAGGAATGCTCTATGAGATAAGATTCTGTGAGCCTGACTCTTGCTCAAAAGCTCAGGCATGCTTTTCTAAAAATACTGCTCTACTTTTTAGATGTCTTACATTTATTGTTGAATTGCTCTCAGATTCATCCTGAGAAATCCATGGTTCCCCCAAACACTGATGAACAATTTCCATCTTTCTCTCAGAAAAATTGTGCTCGGTGGCACAGATTTGCTGTGTAAATCTGGACATATGTGAGGTTATGTAAAGTGAGATATGGGCATATGTTTGCAGGACTGGAGCTCTGGTTTGTGCTAGAGGCATGATATGACTAAGATTCAAAATCTGGACAGTTTTAATTACACAAAAAACTAGTACTTATTAGGGTAAAGAATGTTGTTTTCTACTAGTCATGTATATGAAACACACTTCAAGTGTAGTAAACTAGCATTGGGAAAAGCCATGATTGTCCCTTTTTTGTCGCAACTTGAAGTAAACTTTAGATTACACTCATTAAGAGCAGAAAACGACATGCCCGTGCAAATCAATATAAAACAGCCATATAAGATGGGCATTAATTCAAAATTATTTTTCTTTCTTATGAAATAAAATTATAATACCTTGAGTGATTTTTTTTGTTATTACATATTTTTATTTTATAAATACTCCATCAAAATCATAATCAAATAAAGTATGTCTTGAATTTTTTCACATATACTTTTTTCTACTATTTCCATGATGATGGGCAGCAGTATCTTTGATTTTGGTAAATTGATCCATTTTTTCCTTTTATTCATCTTCCTCACCTCATCATAACTGCAGGTTTTGGGGGAGGGTTATTTTATATGGAGTTGAGGTTTTTCCTCCACCAATAAGCTGTGCACAGCACAGACAGCACAGCGAGGTCATGCTAAGTCATGACTCACAAGGCTGTCTCTCCTCACACTTTTACCAGGGAAAAAACCATGTTTTTTTCAGGTTCAAAACTTCAGCTTATCTTTGGAAAATCCAAGGTCTCTAGATCAAAATCTTGTTAGTGTCAACAACAAGCTTCCATAAAGTGATTAGAGGCATATTCCTGTCCTTAATCACAAATTTCTGTTGGTAAAAATACTTGCAGTGGGACTGGATTGAAGGCTGCAGCCAAAGTACTTGTAATTGAAAATCTGCACTTAGTGCCCTTTGGGTTTAAAGAGGGGAAGAGTTCAGCCCGGTCTTCTTTTGATTTACAGTCTACTTGGGAAAGCTGCAAAGACAGGAAGGAAACCATAATTTAAAACTAAGGTGACACCAGCTAGAGAGAGAGAAAAGAAAAACATACACACAAGCACTGTGAAAAGATAAAAAAGGAGAATGGAGTACTTAAAAGTGTGCATATCACAACAATTTTTCTTTTTGTTGTTTGTAGCTTTCCTTTTGTCTTTTTGAGGATTCCTTTTTCTTCCATTGCAACCCCAGATAGTATACAGCAAAACCTACTGCAGACACCTCTCATGGCTAATATGGCTTGATTAACAAATGGATTGCAAGCTGATACCAAGATCCATTTCTATGTCAAATCATCAGGCATAAGGTATTTGATATGACTTGTGGTGGACTGTGATGGGACACTAACAATTCTCATGCATTGTACCTTCCCAGTAGCATAATTTTGCAGAAGTTAATGCGTAATATGGCCATATGTTGTGTCTCACTGAATCAAGATAAATTGGAATGCAACATGCGGCAATCACAGTTTTACATTATGCAGATGCAATATAGATAAAATTACTACCAGTTTACACTTAAGCATGAAGTGTAGATATGCAAAGTTAGGTCATACTCTGAGGACAGGACAGACATTCATCAGCTTTGGTGATTTGAGATTTTAATGCCTTGTCTATTTCTTCTCCTGAGAACAAAAAATAAAAGGTACTAGATTTTTAAGCTTCTTGAATTTTATGGAATCAAAATATGGACTGTGTTACTAATTCTTCCAAAAACATCTTCCAGCTCTTTTCCATCAACTCTGATTTCAAATGCATCAAAAATCCTAGGTACTAAAACAATCAGTCAAATACATCCCTCGGAGCCAGGAAAAAATTAAATTTTTTGGACCATTAGGTTGCTCCTCTGTTGATTAGTCAGTACAGTTTGACTGAAACTGGCAGAGTGACTCCAATTTCCCTGACATACATAAGCAAGGTCCTTGCTGTTAATTGCTCATTTAAAGTAATTTTTAAAGTAGCTTTGGACATGCTTTTTTATTCTTAGAATTCCTTCCCTGTACAGGTTTTGTTGGCATTGACTTCTTACTGACTGCAGGTGTTCTTAGAAAACCCTGTACTGTATGGTGGACCCAAAATGTCCTTCCTATGGGCTCTTCTGTCTTCTGTATCTCCTCCTATTGTTCTGCTGTAATGCATATTTAAGAAGGAAAACCACAGTGGAACATTTAACTGAATTTAACTGGATCATCATAACAATCATGTGCCTCAGCCGAATGACTGAATTTATTGTCTTATTGCCTTTTCATATACATTGGTTAGCATTTCTGTTATCTGTACCTACCCATCTGCTTGTTGCCATTGGGCTAAAATTGTCGTGAAAATCAATGTTTCAAATATTTTATTTGACTTTAACAGGTCAGCATTTCACTTTCGAGATTAAGGTGAAATACCTGCAAACACCTTTAATTTATGGGTTAATTTACTCATATAAGTAATGTCATTAGGTTCAAAAGAATCAAACTGTGTTATCAGTCATTTAATTGTAAAGTAAAGACTAGATATAAAAAAGACTTTTTTTCAGTGAGGGTGGTAAAACACTGGAACAGTTTGCCCAGATATGGTAGAGGTACCATCCCTGGAAACATTCAAGATCAGTCTGGATGGGGCTCTGAGCAACCTTATCCAGGTGAAGATGTCCCTGGTCATTGCAGGGGATTAGACTAGAGGGCCTTTAAAGGTACCTTCCTAAACATTTTTTGATTCTATGATTCTTCTTAATTTATCCTTATATCCTCATGCATGAACTTTTGCAGATAGTATGCCAGAGACTGCATGCTATTTCTAAACATGGAAAAAAAATTCTGTAGTGTAAAGACAATGCACTAATTCAGTAATAACAACCATCACAACACACAGAGATATAAGGAGTACAGAGTGGAAAAAAAATGGGCTGGATATTTGACAAATAATTCTTCTGTTTCCGTGAAAATGCAGTTCACCTACAGCATTTGAAAAAGTGCTTGTTAATCTGTTTCTGCCATAAAGTATCTTCTGCTCAGAAATTAACCCGACAAAGAGACATCAAAAATGTCAAAAACTTCTGAATGTCACTGAACCTTCAATTCCATATTTGCACATTTCTTTTTCCCTATCTTCTCTTAAAGACCTGAGCCATAAGAAACACTTATTGAAGCTAAAGGGAAAAACAAACCAACCAAAAGGGAACCTCATGCTCCAGAGGGCAAAACCATGTGCAGTATTCACTCTGAAATTTGGACAAGTGAGAGATGTATATGCGATGAAGGATTGCCATAGGGCAGATTTACCTCCTTACTACCCATTCTGTCACTGCTCTGAAATACTTTTGCAGTGATGGCATAAAAACTGCAGCCATGTAGCATGCAGCATCTGAACTACTGTGCCTCTGGGTTAGGGCATACCAATCAACAACCTGGTTACTGTTTTTCAATGTTTTAAACAAACCATAAGGGAATTCTAACATACTCATTTCAATAAAAGGTCATGTCCTCAGCCGATGTATAAATTTGATGGAGTTGTTCTGGCATAGGTTATCTGAGGCTTTAGATCATTATTTCTAAAATATTAGAGCAGAGCCTGAGCTAGTGTAAATCAGTGCAACTCCACTGGCTTCAGCAGAATCACTCCTGTTTGTGTTGGCTGAGGATATTGGTCTTTATGTAAATACAGAGCACTTGATTGATTTCTGTATTGCTCTGGTTTTCCATGTGGAATTAATTTGTTTTAAACTAAAGCTGCTCTGTTACAAAGGTAGAGCAGCAGGGAGTGATGAATTAGACCCCAACTACCCAAGGGGGATAGAGCTCGTCAGAGAAAGTCTTTTCTTATATGAGTGCTCATTATGGTCCTCTCCCTATGGTTATGCTGAGAGTGAAGTGAAGTATGGTTATGCTGAGAGTGAAGTGACACTTGCACACACAGATCATGAAGTACCTTGATCAGCTCCTGTACAGGTGGGATTGAACATGAGTACTATGCTGCCCTTATGTTGTTCCCTGAGGCCTCCCTTGGGAAGGCACCGGGTCTAGAAATTCCCACCAGCACCTGCATTGCAAGCTGCTGGCATGCTCATGGAAAACTTTAGTTATGCTTGCTTCCAGAAGAAGCAAGCTCTGAAGAATGATTTTGATTCAATGATTTGATTGAATATTTGAACCCAAATATTACTTATATTTCCTCCTCTTTTTCTGTTCCATGTGCAATCCTTGCATAGATAGAGCACAGAACTCCATAAAAAGTATGTGCCAGCATTCTCTGTTGCTCCTATAATTTTATTCCAAAGCTTAATCAAGGTGAAAGTCCCAGTTTCTTCAGTTCCCCATCAGTCACAGTATGGGATGAGATTTTCTCTGAAATTCCCATGGCTTGGATCAAGGATCAGGGGCACTGAACCTGCATCCACACTTCTGTAGGCTACAGTGTTATGGAGGCACATCACTTGCGTGCCTGGTGGGATCATGGGTTTATTTCAACTCACATGTCAGCTATTTCCAAGAAGTGAAAGGCTACTTTGATTGTACTGTCAGGAGTTTTCATTGGTCTGTCAGAGACACCTGACCTTGATCTGGAAATTGGTAGTGCTGTCTCCCAGGAGCTTAGAAAAATGTTTTCTACAAATAATTGCCCAACAGACTGAAATTCACAAGCAAATGATTGCTGTAATTGGAGGGTTTGTGCAGCTGAACAACATTTGTACAACCTGATATATATCCTTGGGAAATACTGTAGAGATGTAATGTACCCAGGAGGCACGCTTTGTGGTCCACCATAAACACGGTAAATCTATGTGTGAGAGGCAATATTCCTCATTAGTCTCAACGTTTAATTAAAAAAATAAAATAGAGAACAACAGACTGCTTTTTGCGAATTTGACATCTTTCTATTTGTAGAAAACAAGCTGTACATCACTGATTACCCAGAGGTGGGATCTCCATTCCTATTGTGGTGGAATGGGAATTTCCAACTGAATGACTATAAGTTGCTATAAATTGCATCTTTCAATATGTGCGAGTAATATTTTTTTAAGCTGAGAGACTACAGAAGACTGGTCAGGTGTGATGGATTTGGATATGACCCTTATAACTCTGGAGGATCCATGAGTGAGTCACTGGGACATGACATTCCCCATGGCAATGTGGGGTATGAGTTTCCTGAGCTCATCTTCCCCTAGCACTGTTGTTGCTGTTGCTGGTCATCTACATTACTAGAGGTATTTTTTCAGTGAGAGCATTTCTGCTGCATCCCCACTCAGGATACCCAGGAGGATGATTAAAAGGAAAGATACTATTGTTGAGACACCATCTGGCTTCAGGAATATTTTCAGAGGCAGAGTGACAACAAAGCATGGATAAAAGCAACCTTATTTTAGTGTAGTGCCCACTTGTCCCTTGCTGAGCCATTTCTATCCTTGTCCATTGCTGTCACCGCAAGACAGGCTGAAAGGCCACAGCCACATCTTCCACCAGCCTTGCTGATCCAGAGCTGCCACTTGAAGCTGTGCTGTCACTGACAACCAGAATCACAGTAGCTTAAATTGATAATGATCAGAATCCAGCTCACGATAAGGAGTTACAAGGCGAGGTTTGTGTCACTCCTGCGACCCATCTGTGTTTGTACAATGTGAGCTGAACTGCAGTTCAGCTCAGCCAAATGAAAGACATGGCTTAGATAGTAATGCTGCTGGTGCTTATTTAGAGAAGGCTGTTTTATTTATTTTAATTGATTTTTTAGGTACATTTAATACTTGGAAAAAAATGTCTTCTGCAGAGTATTAAATATTGTTTGCCTTATGACATGTGATGTTTGTGCTTTAATCTGTAGTCAAAATTACTCCTCTCTATCGATTAAGGGCCCCTTCTGTCAGTCACTCTGCTCTGAAAATCCCATTGATTTCAAAGGGATTTGGTGAAGAAGAATTATAGTTCTACAAACTCATTTTCAGGAGTTGGTGTAAGTTAAAAAAAAATAAAGCTGGATGTTGTGTTATTTCCAGTAGAAATGATGTGATTCTTATGGTTCCAACTGAATAAAATAAACTATGAAATTAAACTGACAATGAAAATAAGGGGAATAATTTCTATCTGTGACCCAGTAACTAAAGCAGAGAGTCCTTCACAGTCACCTATTAGGGCATATGTACTTGGTCCAGGAACTTGTCCTATGCCATAGGAGCCTTAGGCTGAATATTTGATCTGCTAACTCAGGGCGACAGTGCAGGGAGCCTGTAAGTGTGCAAAAGTCTCAGAGTTCAATGATACTTGCACTTGCTTAGTTTTTCCTCTCCATTCTTGGGCTAAAAGATTTATTGTCAAGACATTTTCTTTTTGCTGCAATTTTTAAGTTAACAGAACAGACTGAAAAACACAGCTTTCATGGAAAAATCCCCTCAAAGTTTTATTAGCAAAAAGAAAAGCAGACCTCACAGGTACAATTGCAATACATCTCACTATGGCATTTTCTATAGCTTTTTCTAATAGAGCATCTATCTAATTTAATTTTTTTTTTTCTGGCAACAAAATAATCTTGGCTTAAATATATGCTCATCCTGAAGATTCTCCTCCTACCTGCCAGCAAAGGGATAAGAAAATGTTTTATAAAGAAATGCATCTGGCATTGATTGGCATTAATTTGTTTTTTTAGCTGGCAGTAATACATTGACAAACCTTTTAGAGAGATGATGACTGAACATTCATTTTTAGTATGGAACCTAATTAACAAACCCAATATACTTTTATTCAAATATTTTGAAAAGATAACACCAGTCACAAATGTTAAATACTTGTTTTGCTTTTCTTTGCTTACTCATGCATTTATTGAACACTTGCTATAGCATTTTATCTAAAATTAGGTCCCCAGTAATTTAGGCAGGCATATATTATGTGAGAGATTCTGTGGAAGACCTTAAATCATAGTGACAGCCATTAGAATTTGCTTAAATGAAAAACATTTCTGAACAATTTTAGGCCTTATAATGGAGCTTTTTAAAGGATTAAAAAACTCCCACTTTGTCTATGGATATTTGAATGGTCCTCACTTTCAGGAAATAACAGTTTAGAAAAGCTGAAGACCCTCTATAGATCCAGCTTTGCACATAGTAGCTTTGCTTGTACTTTAACTAAACCTGAGTTTGTCAGCAGTTAATTTATACTATTTGGAGTTTCCAAACTCTTGATCTCTTCAACTGTGAGTTCAGTACTACTGAAAAATAATTCAGTAACTAAGGACACAGCTTGCTCTATGCTTAGCTTAAAACTTTAAAATCATCAGGCTTTTCAGCACCTTCTATATGCACTGGGAAAGGTGGGCTTCTCTGGAGGGACCTAAAGAACTTCAATTAGCAAGTACTGATTGAAGATCCATGAATTCTGAAGGTAAAAGTTAGATTTTCAGTCTCTCTTTTAGCATCAAAGTGCTCAAAGACAGAAGTTCAGGACTTCATCTAAAGCAACTGAACAAATGAAAAGTTATGCATTTGCTTTTACATCAGTCTTTCTCTCCATTTTTGTCCATTCTTGTCACCTTTCTCTGCTTAATCTCATCTCTAGGCAGTTGTGTGTGGTGAAGACAAAATTCCTGGAGATGATGGTTAAACTTATTGGGTGCTGGCAGGGTTTTATTGTTGCGATGCATCTCTTCAGTTCTGTTAAGATGCAGCCTGACAATTATTTCAGGGATCTAAATTTCTGCTTTGTGTATTTTTGACACCTATTTTGATTCTCTTGAATTATTTCATTGCAGTTACAATAAAATAATTATATTTAATTTTTAATTTATTTGATTTTATATTAACTGTTAAAAATTTATATATTGCAGAAAATTAGAAAAAGACACCACTTATAGAGGAAAGAAATCCACACATATAACATTTATACAGTGTATAAATAATATATAATACAATATGCACCCATATTTTCAGTCACTCTTTGGGATGGTACCTTATTTTTGAGATCTCTGATGTGCTGCACACATTGCAGGCTGTACAGAGCTGTTCTCAGTCCCTGCATTGCTCTGATTAGAACTTTCCTTTGGGAAAACCTGCTCCTTAAGCTCCTCTTCTGCCTGAACTTCTTCATGTTGGCTCTGTTTTCCACATTTTACTCTTGTATCAGTCACTGGTGTAAAATCTTTTCAACAAAAAGGGGAGTCTTCATGGGGAAAAGGTCCACATTTTAGATGTTTGAGTTCACATTGTTAGATGGCTATGCCATTGCAGATTTAACCTATTGGCCTTCTCTCTTTGCTCTTTTCATAATGCTTAAAATGAATTGACAATACTCCTACTTTTAATAGCATTCATCTACATTTTCTAAATAACATAGGGCCATTAAAAATTTAGATTCAAGAGGTACTGTCCTATAATTTACTAGGACCCAGTGCAGAACAAACTAGTAGAGGAGGTTTTTAAAAATCCTTCAAGTTATTTTGATAGTCTTTTTTTTTTTATGATTTGACAGTTTCTGTCTTGGACCTGGAAAAGTATACCAAAAATAATAAATCTGCAAATTTTTAAAACTTGTTTCTTACGAGTTTTTGCTGTGGCTTGTGTCATATCTTGCAAACATTGATTTGTACATGAAATCAAATTTGTCATGGCAATTTTTTTTGTTCTTTATTCTTCAGCTAAGTGGGAATCATAATCCAAAATCAATATGTATTTTCAAGCACATAGAAAAATGTCTATTTGAACTGTGGATGATTTATAAAGTTTCCTTGTATATGCAATATGCAATATGTATAACATTTTTGAGTCTCATTCTGATGTGAATGCCATTTTTTGAAACTGTCACTATTATACTAGCATTTTATTTATGTAACTTCTCAGCTTGTCAAGAATTTGGTTTTTTTTTTCCTTTTTGTAATGCATTAAGCCTACCTGAAAGCATGAATCCCTTAAGTGAGACCTGGAGCAATCTGCTCAGCTCTTATGTAATATTAGGTGATTATGGAATGTTCTGGGAAAATACAGGGGAGCCTTATTTGGAAGTCAGAACTACATCTGCCCTCCTTTAATGTAGTAGGTGTGCATGGGGAAGAAACCAAGAAACACAAAGTTGTTCTTAAGAACTCTGCATCTTTGTAATACATTTAGGGTGGTGTGTCAGAAGGCAAGAGAAAGCCATGTAGAAACAGCTGTCTGGGTTTATATACAGAGAATTCAGAGGTATTTGTCCTGGGGGGACAGTCTGGCAAGGCCCTTGGAAAGTTAGCCTGATCATCTAAGTTAGAAAGCAATGAAGAAGTAAAGCTCCTTGACAGGAAGACCTTCCCAGGAGCCCAGCACACTGCAGAAGGCTAAGTCCAAGGTGAAAGCTCTGTGTGAAATCCAGGACACCAGCCAGGGCTCAGGCACTTTGTCCATCAGTGAGGGGTCCTGCAGCTCTGGGAGCACCATGACGCTTAATGTGGAGCCAAGCGGAGGCTGTGGGGACTTATTTGTACTGCAGGTGTAGGAATGGGGTGTGTTGGTGAACAGAAACTGCTACCTCACACTACAGTCATCCTAGATAGTAAATAAATTGTGTCAGATGGGGTGCTGTGGCTTTGCTTTTGTGGCTACCCCACCCCTAAATTCTGTTGTAACACCTTTACTATTCTGTAGTTCCACTTAGTCCTACCTTGTAGTTTCCACTTTTCATCTCAGCCTTCTGCCTTGGCACTACAATCCCTCTCAGTGAGAATTAAGGTCTGATACACTTCCAGCCCTGCAATGTGTGTTCCATCTCTGCAACAGTTCAAACTCTGTCCTTTCAAGATTTTCTTTTGCCTTTATTTTCCCTCAATAGGAAGCATTCATCTTGTGACTTATCTGAGACTTATCTGAATGTTTCTTGCCCACACCTGTAAATAAGACTGTTTTAACTTTCAAATATTTTCTGCATTTTTAGATGTAACATTGAGCAACGAAATGTGATGTGTATTAAGCAATGAAAACATATGGAATGAGTTTTCTCATTTTTAGAGTAACCAAAAAGGTGTTGAAACATCCACTATTCCCACTACTTCTTTTTTGAAAGTGATTTTTTTTTCCTTAGGAAACTTCAGATTTTATATGTCAAATTTTAACTTTCCTTGAATATAATGTTCTTCTGAAAGGCTGTATTTTACTTCATTATGCTTCTTGTTCTCTTGCCTTGATTAGGTTTGTGTTGACATCTTTTTAGGTTTTTGATGTGCTCTGGTCATTTCTATGGTCTGAGACATACTGGCAAGAAATTTCCCCTACCTCCACCTGAATATTATAAGCTTATCTCTTTCTTATGCAGCCTGGCATCATCATATTCTTTTTCTAAATCTAATCCAAGATGTAAATCCAATGCTCTTCTTTTTCTTAGTAGTGCATTTCTTACAGGTTTTGACGGGCATCTGATACCTGTCACATTCTAATTTGAGGTTAAGGATTTGTTAAAAATTTCAGAAGAGTCTATTTGTCTTAATACTCTCAAATATGTACTACATTAATCTATAATCTTGAATTAAAATTCTTGCTAAATTTCAGTAACATAATATGTTAACCAGCTTGGCCTTTCTCATTCAAGTGTTGATTTTTAAATTAATCTCATATTCTGCAATGTTAAAATGAGAAAACCTGCCTCATCCCATTTTTCTTTTCAGTGTTTCCTTTTGGCTTCATAAAGACAAAATTATCTTCCCCAAACCTTTTCAGTCATCTGCTATAGTCCTGGAGAGTTTCAGCCTCTTTAGATTGTAAAATTCATGCTCCACATTGTCCAATTATTCCTCTTCTATTGCAATGTTTCTCAAGTCACTCTTTTTTTTTACCTTTACTCCTGATACTATGCTGTAATTATAGATAGTGACTGGAGAGAACTCTGTCTTGGAAATTATGTACTCTGAGTATATATATGAGTATAATTGGTCAAATATTACGTGTCCCAAAAATACCAAGGTTTTCTCAAACATCTAGATCTGATTTATAACTTGGGTAAATTTTTAAAATATTGCCACAACCTTTTAAAGGTATCTACACTGTTTACTAGCCAAATCCAATAAATGTCTAATGCAGTTACTGTTAATTGGTAGGAAATGATAACACAGACTCATTGTTTTCTTTTACTGTTATATCTGCAGGCAGTGGTACAGCTGCCTCTTTTTATTTCCTACTCTGTTAAACTGACTGAGAAAAGCCACAAAGCTCCAGAGAGACTTTATTTCAATCCCCTCCTTGTTTGAGGAATTTCAGAACTTTGTCTTCTGGTTATGAGGAGAATACTGGTAAGATCAGCTCCAATATCTTGGCTTCAGAAACATGTTAAGAGAGAAATCTATGAAAAATGAAAAATTATATTCACCTTTCTTTACAGAAGCATACTTTACTGACTAATATCAAGATAGCCTTATGATGTAATAAATATTTTTACATATATTTATATTAGTATTAATGGACAAATGAGTGAATGCAAAGCAAAAAGTATGAGAAAGTGTAATTTTGCAACCTATTATGGTAAGGAGTTGTTGCTTAAATTGATTCCAATGAAATTGTTTGACAAATATTAGATGTTCATTGGAATGAATTTAATTTGAAGAAAATAACTTTAATGAGTACCTTTATCTTAACTACTTTGAAGGTAGGATTTTTCTTAACTACAAGCTTAAAACCAACCTAATTTACATTTACAGTTTAGATGTAAGGGGTAATTGAAAAAAAAAAAAATAAAGATGACCAGTGTGGGTTAAATAGTTATCACAGAATTACAGATTGGGTTAGGTTGGAAGGGACCACAGTGGATCATCTGGTCCAGCCTCCCTGCTCAAGCAGGGTCATACCAGAGCACATTACACAGGATTGCATCCAGAAAACCTCTCTGGCCATTCTGTTCCAGTGCTCAGACACTCACACAGTAAAGATGTTCTTCCTCATATTCAGGTGGAACTTCCTGTGCTTCAGTTTCTGCCCATTGCCTCTTGTCCTATTGCTGGGCACCAGTGAGAAGAGCCTGGAAACCTCCTCTTGACACACTGACTTCTCCCTTACACACATTCATGAAGTTCGCTGCCAGTTGCCTCTTTGTGAAGTTATCATCTTTTTTAATTCAAAACTCCCAAACAAAGATAATTCACATAAAGACAGATTCACAGTGCTGAAAGTACCAAAACATTCTTCCACACATCTTCCATGCAAGAAACTGTAACAATTATGCTATAATTGCTAGATAACTAAACATTTATGTGTATATAATTATATTGTAATTTTTAGCTACAGATGTATACAGAATGTGGAGTGATATTATATGCAATTATATCATTTATTCTACAATTATCTCATAGATTTATATAGTCTGTGAGCTGCCAGCACAGAAATTACCAAATCATATGAATGTTTAAAAAAATATAGCAAATTTTGTAACAGTGAAGAATGGTAAAAGCAGTCTTTGAAAGTGGAAGTTGAATTTTATCTTAGCAAATTGTTTTTTTCTCAAGAATTTGTTTTTTGAGAGTTTTGAAATACAGGTAGAAAGAATAGTAATGTAAAAAGAGAGTCCATATAAAGAAACAACAAAATATATGCATATTGACTTGTCGACATAGAAAGGAGAATATGAGAACTGAATAGAGTGAGCTATATTAGGCTGTACAAATTTTCCCCAGTGAGCACATAGTACATTTTAAACTAAATAGATCTGAGGAAGTGGAAGTCTTTCAGTAGGCAAAAATTTTAAGTGCTGTATGGAAGAAGCTGAAAAATAAATATTATTTTTTTCCTATCTTCAAATGAAGTCTAATAATTTTATCCCTCATACAGCCGTATATCAGAGAGCACAATAAGACTGTGATTTTGTGAACATTGGTTGGTGAACTTCAAATTTTTGACTGCATTTGGTAAAATGATATCCTCCCGGAAAAAAAAAAAAAAAAAAAATTATCCAAGGAGAAGATTTGCAGTGTTACATACTTTACTGGGGGGATGGGGAGCCACTAATAGCAATATTAGCAGTTCTTTCTCTTCTTTTGAGAAGAAATGTGAGGGTTCTCTACACAAACTTTGCAGTCTTGTCATCATCAGCTTAACTAACTAGTCATCTTCTGTAGAGAAATGGTAATTCTCTACTGTAGTATTTTCTTTGTGGTTTCTTTCATTTCCTCTTGCTTTACACCCCAACCAAGTGTTGATGAAACCTAGGGGACTGAGCATAGCAAAAGCCGTCTAATGCTCCAGGCTTAATTTCCTGCTAAGGGAAGTAAAGAATAAGGTTTCTTTGCTGTTTTGCTTTTTAATACAGTTTTCACACACTGTATTGCTTTCTGTCTTGCTGCTGGCATCCTCCTTATTGGGGTTTTCAAGGATCTTTTTCTTCTTGATAAAAGCAGAGAGGAAAAAGACTCTCCTGAAAGTGGCAAAAAAAGGGACAAAATTCTTGCAAGTTAGTCTCCAGAAAGGAAAGAATTAATACCTACTTGACTCTTCAACTCATGCTAGTTTCAGAAATTCTGAAGTTTTAAGTATTACATACAGTGTTGATTGAAAACAAGAGCATAATTTAAAATGCCAAAGTAAATGCTTTTGCTTTCATTTTTTAAAATGCATTTTTGAGTAAAGTGAATTTGATTTTAAAAAACTTTTAAAAAACTTATTACAATTTTTATATTTGCAGTCAGTTAAGTTTGCATAGGCAAAACACATTGAAATATCTTCCTTTGGCTTTATAAAGTCAGTGTGAATGATAAAAATAATGTGCTCTAGACTTAAAAATGTCTAATATAAAGCAGTTTCAAATAAAAGTACAAAAACCACCAAGGATAAGCTAGATTTGTTTCTAACTCTGACAGCTGGAAAATAAAGCACAGCCAAAGTAAAATGTTTCTAAGATGTAAATAAAAGAAAACAGACCTCTGAGCTGGTTAAAAGTAAGGAGCTACAATTCCTTAGCTAAACTCGCAATTTCAGACTTTTCTGTACATTGTCCTTCCATTAGTGCCCATGTTCTTCAAGTATACTTTGATTTGTGAGAAATTTTCATTGGTATGTACTGTTTGTAGCAGATGAGTTAGTGAGCTGTGTCTTCACTTCAAAAAATGATGGATGAAGGGACAGAAGGTAGGACCTGAGAGATGTTAAATGGACAAATGGACAGGTTCCTCTCTACTTAGCAGTATTTACACTTAAAACAAAGGAGGTTTTGTGATAGTGGCAGCTGAGGTGAGGTGGTTTGTCCAAAACCATGTGCTAAATGCATTCTTTAAGTCTTGCTAGCTGGAAGAGTTCAGAGCTTTCTCTCTACTGTTTTCTTCTATCATCAAATGTAGAACAATGATCCTTTATTTAAATAGATAGCAGTTCTTGATTTAAAGGGATGACAATTTGCTAAAAGGCAAAATTTTGAAGTATAATTAGGCAATACCAGCCAAGAAAATCCTCCTCAGGAACAAGATATCAGTTAGAAGTAACTGATGACCTAAGATACTGTAACGATAGCTGCTTGTTTTCTCCTAGAAATCAATTTGTGATTGGATTAGTGTCACAGTCATGCACAGACAATTATATTATCACTCTTATTAATGAGTCACATTCTTTATATTTTAATATATTGCTTTAATTATTTTAAGAAAATGAAGCCTGTGTATTGGCCAGTTAGATTACTTACCTTATCTCTCATCAGTCTCTGCATCTCAGAAGATAAGGATAGAATAATGCAGTTACAGTGATTATTTCTGAGTTAGAGGGAGGGTGTAGTCAAAAAATAAGCATCTAATCTTCATAGCTAGAAAAGTTAAGATGGGTAAAATATTTTCTCTTGTTTTTCCCATACTCAAGGCTCAGTCTGGCTTTAAGAATGCTTCTATTAAAGGTGAAATGGTTCACTAGTCTGTGATACTGTCTTGTCCTTAGAAAGCTTCACATGCCTGCCTTTTGCTGCCTCATTTGGCTTTAGTCCATCATTTCATGGGAGCCCTGTAGGCTGCCGAGGTCCTGGAGCCAAAAATACTCAGTATAAAACCAAAACATAAAGTTCCTATCTCTGAGCAAATATACCTTGGATTTCAAACAAAAGATAAATTTGACTGTATGTGTGAGGAGGGTATGCACTGGTGCCTTGGGAAATCCCTACTGATGGACCACTCCTCAATTTTCAATAAATCAGAACTCTTCTTAAATCTTTAAAGTGAATCTTTCAGAGTAGGGGCTGCTGGCATTTTCCACTTATCTCCCCAAATTCAGATTTAGCTCTGATAAAAGATTCAGTGACAAGGATAAAAGATAGAATTTTCATGCCATACAAATGTAGGCACAGCTGGCTGAAGGTATAAGGCATAAAGTCTTCTGAGGGTGGCAGTACAGCTACAGGCTGTCTCTTGACTCCTTCTGATGGATCACTGGAAGTCATGTATATACCAAATACTGCCATTTGAAGAGGGGCTGTGTTTGGATTGTTGCAAGGGAAGGCAAGGATATCCTAAAAGCAATATGTTTGGCTCTGGTTGCTCCCTGTGGCCCTTACAGCCAGTACACTGGCCACTGTAAAAGTCTTCCCTTTGCCTCTTGGCTTTCTATTGTGGACTTCAGACTCAAGCCCAGTCCTTTATCTTCAAAATAACAAGACTGAGGAGGTCTCAAGAGTCTCTAAGATTAGGTTTGAAAATCATGTGAATACAAAGATTAACCCTCTGGGGATAAAATCTAAGATTTCTTCTTGTCTACAAAGATAGTTCAACAGCTCAAAAAAGATACCCAGGCACAGCAAGGATAAGAGTAATTTTTGAAACATTATATTTTTATGTAGAAATCAGAGAAGAATTCAACCTGCAACAGGAAACCTCAGGTCTTTATGTGAAATTTAAAAACTTCTCAGATGTTTTGGTGGCTGAATTTCTGTACAATTCACAATCAGCAGACAGCATGAGCGGTGAGCCATGACGTTTGAACATAAAGACTGGATAGGGATCAATGCAAAACACAGAGCATTTCATTAAAAAATAAATTCCCTCAATATAGTTTAAAATCAGATTTATTTAAGATTTTATACCAGCTTGTGGCTGTGTAGCTGTCCAGTGCTCACTGACAAAATGGTTTAGTTTCAAATAAGAAAGGAACATTTCTGGGTAAAAAGAAAAAGCATTTTATTACATACTGTTGAACTGTTGCAGCCAGACTGAATGTTGATTAATTGTCCAAAATATTTTTTTTCCTGTCTCTCCAATAAAGCACATTACAGTTGGCAGAGAAATGGAGGACCAGCCTGCTGGATGGAGTGAATGTAGACATTGACAGGTTCACATTTCTTCACTGGCATGACAAAATCAATATGCTATTTCCAATTCTTAAATATGGCCAGGAAAGGGCAATGAATTATCAAGAAACTCCTAGATGCAGAGGGAAGTAAATAAAACAATCCTACCATATTTCACTATCCATAACCTTTAAAGGCACTTCAGGGAGTATCTGCACAGTACCAAGGTAGTGCCAGGCAGAGAGATGGCACTGCTGCCTCTTAAAAACCCTTCAAGTATGGGCTGGGGGTGTTTGCAGTACTGTCCTGTCCCAGAGCTGTCTGTGTGCTGCTCAGGGTACCCAAGCTACCTCTGAAACCCCTCCACCCATCAAAGGCAGTGTTACCAGAGCTAATTACTTATGCTTGGGTGGAGCTCCCTGTAAACATCTGTGAAGCTCCATCATGATCCTTCTTCAAGTCCCTCATTAAAACTCTCCTTTGCCAGGACAAAATGCCTACAAAATGCCTACAAACAGCTTGTCAACAGTTAATCTCTGCGTTCTGAAATAGCTGCTTGGCATGGTGGCTCTGATGTCCCACTGGCTCTGTGCATTTCCTCTGCATCCCTTTCTTGGCCTATGTTACGATTCAAGACCTGTGGGACTGAGGACCACCTTTAATTCACTGAATGAAAACCCCACAGGAAAATACTTCTTTTGGATTTCCTGAAAAAATGGATAGAATAGTGTCAGAAAGGATGCTTTAGAGAACTCACTCTGCTTGGTTAACCAAGAAATTGACTGAGAGACAACATAACTAGTGTAAATAAGGTTCCTTCAGGGAAAGAATATACAAAGAATTTCTGTCTACTCTAGTAGAGAAAGACAGAAACAAGAAATAATGTCTAGCAGCTAAAAATCAAACTCATACCAGAAATAAACTACCCATTTTTAACAGTCAGGGTGGTCAACCAGTGTAACAAAGTGGTGGGGAGATAAAAAGCTGCTGTCTCATGATACCAGGAGAAAAGCACTACTCAGAATTGTCTGCATTACCCTGCCCTGGTCACGCATTGCTAGAATTCGATGGAACACAACAGCTACTGATACACAGGAGGTCAGTCCAGGTGATCTTGTCTAGTCCCATCTAGTCTTATGGGTCTCAAAAACGTAGTTAGCAGTAATCTGAGGACTTCAAAGATGCTAGATTCACCTAAATGATTTCTCCCATTCACAAGTGGAAGGACACATGGTATGTCTATGTGCAGGTTTGCTAACCTATTTAAAATTGCTTGCTTTCAGATTTCAGGTGAAATATTGACTGCACAATGTAACCACCATATCTGCAATGAAGAGAGTGTAAGGTAAGAAAACTAGAACATTATTTTCCAAGGGGAAAACACACAACAAGTCTATGTACCCAGTGTTGCTCTAAATTATTTATAGTGTCTATTAGTAGAGCAGAAGAAGCTTTGTAAAGTGCAAATGAGCCAATTGCTATGACTTTTATATGCAAAACAAAATACCTAAAAGAGTAGTCAAAGTCTAAATTTAAAGAGTTTATAGTCAGGTTAGTAAAATAGTTTGCACCAGGCTCCCTAAGCAGATTTTTAAAATCTTTATGTTTAAAGAAAACTTGGACTAAAAATCTTCCAGAAAGCTTCTTTTTGTCTATTATGCACATTGCTTATAGATAATGCCAGTTCATTGCTTTAAATAGTCAACAACCATAAACATTTAAAATGCCCAATATTTGTGCAGAGGAGATCTTACCATGTTCTTCATGCAGTTGGCCCTGGATTGTGTGAGAGCTTGCATTGCATCACTGAACTATTTAATAAAGCAGTGACCTTAGCAGTGGCGTGCATTTACACTAAAAGTTCAGAATTAGAAGATCTACAAAGGTAATGAGAAAATGGTTATTCCAGCCTACACACTGAAATCTCCAGGGACTTCTACATGCAGCAGTAATATTGCAGATGGATAATTCCCTCATTTCTTCTTTGGAGTTTCTAATAAAATCAAGGTTGAAAAGCAGCACTCCAAGAGAAGAAAATATTTGTGAAATTTATTTGTTTTTATTAAAGAGTCGTATCCCTTAGGTTCTTGAAAGAAGCTTGTTCTGATAAAGGAAAATTGTAGCAAAATAAAATAATGTGCCACTTGTGCTTGATGAAAATGGCTGATGTAATACTGTATTTCAGTCATTCTGAATACATCTTCTCACTCATCCTTCACTATGAAAGAAGAAAGAAAACATCTCCAGATCAACAGTACTCTTTTTTTTTTTTTTTTTTTTTTTAGTGNTTTTTTTTTTTAGTGGATGAGTGATGCCTTCCCAAAAGAACCTCAGACGTGAACAAGAATTTAAGGACAAAGCTATGGGATGGAGAGTAACAGAAATGGACAAAATGAAGTTAGTCCTGACATTAGTTACTATTAAAATGTCAAGACCATTTTCTCTGAGTTGTATCAGACTTGAATTTCACTTAACTAGGTGGAGCTCTCCTCATCTCTGTTTCCAATCAGATTAATCTATAGTAATTGCTAGTGTTAATTTGATTATCCACTAGAATATATATAACTTCAATCAGGCCCTAGTAGAACTGTAAATAAATGATAAAAATACTGGGCACATTTAGGGAAATTAATTGTAGCAAAGCAGTGGCTTATAGACTACAAAAAAAAAAAAAAAAAAAAAAAAAAAAAAAAAAAAAAAAAAAAAAAAAAAAAAAAAAAAAAAAGGACTCCCAGCATGAGAAGTTTTTGTTTTTAATGCTTAATTTATTACTTCTTGCTGTTCAAGCAGAAGGCATGGTAATTTCCCTGTAAACATGCTGATCAATATTTAGATAAAGCAGTGAATACAGTTTTATCAAACTTTATAATGCTATAAAATGGGTTTGAGTAAAAAGTTGAGAAATGAAAATAGTAAACAAGAACTATCAAGATAATTACTTACAGGTTGAAAACTGCTTCCTTCCATACCCCCCAAACTAATAAAATACACTTTTGCCTGGAATACAGAGTAGGGTTTGTATTGATTCATCTACTGCTAATTTCATTTGTTATTACAATTAAAGCTTTTCAATAAGCTAGCTCTGCTTTAAATAACACAAAATGGTGATAGGCCCCAAAAGATTGATTTCCTGGAGCTGGTTTACCTGAGCCTTTGCCTGATTGATCTGCCCACAGATCTAGCCATGGCTCTTTGCTTTTCTTCCAGCCCAGACCTCTTCTTGCTGATGAGAGGAGAACTACCCATTACCTGTGTCCCTTCAAATTCTGCTTATAATGCTTTTGTCAGAAACAAGGGAGTCTGGGAAGAAGCTATCAAACAGAGCCACCCTGTAGCTAGTGAAATAACTTATTTTCTGAATCCTCCCAAACCAACACAGGTTTTAAGGCAATCTGTAACTCTGGAAAATCAAAACTCCTAGGTTTCTGTAGGGACTGGGAATTGACTGCAAAAGACATGCCAAGAAGTAAATTGTACAGGCATTTAATTTCTAGATCTTACTGCTATAGGCCTTACCACCTGAAAACAATCTTCGCACCTCCTTGAACGAGTTCTGCCACTGTATTATATATAAGCCAAACATTGAAAATTATAGAAGACATCCCAAACCTTGTCTAGTGCTGCCTGCCCCTTCATGGACTTTATTTTCTTGTCATGCAATATCTGTAATTAAACTATCTCCCCTTATGACAGCTTTATTCTTGTTCTCTGACAAATTTTTCCCTCCTCCAAAATATTCTTGCCAAGAACTTTTGTCTTTCCAAGTGATTCTTCTATAAAAGAAGGGAATAATATTTGTCACAGCTGACTTCAGGGAACTTTATTTGATATTTAGACAGTGATTCAGAAAATTATCATTAACCTTTGGAAGTTTCAAACCTTCGATATTTGAAAAGTCAGATTTTACTGGGCTAGGAAGCAATCCCATTCTTAAGGACAGATGGGTAATGCAAAGCAAATCATAGGGTAAGACTGATAAAGGAGAAAGCATTGGCTCAAAAGCAGGCTACACGGTGTTGATAAAACTGTTGCTGAATTATCAATTTGTCTCCAGCAGTTACTTTAAAATCGAATCTTTTAAGTAAGATGGGGTCAAATTCTAATCCTTCCTCTCTCAAATCTGAGCAATTCCCATTGAAATCACTTCTCCCTATATCTGGCAGAATTTGACACTTTCTTTTCAAGTGAAGCTGGGAATCCTACTTCACTGAAGGCAGGGATTCCTATTTAGAAAATAGGAATCTTTATCTTCCTTTCAACCAGTAATAGCTATAGGTAGCTCTCCTTGGTGTACCAGAGCACAGCATGAAATCTATTATGTGTGTTAATATTGCTTTTTTTAAGCCTACTGGCATTTCAGCAGCAAAGTATCAACCATTCAGACTTATGAGTTATTTTTATTATACCTATTCTCTGCAAAAATATAAACATTTTATTGTAATCCAGGACTATTGCCCTCTTTCTCTTAAATATATATATATATATATATACACACACATATATAAATGTATAAGTATGTATAAAATGAGCTTAAATGAAAATAAACACTCAAAGGGGTATTTTTTTTATATTTCCCAACTTATCTTTCATCACTACAATAATTTCAAAAGACTGCTACTGTTGGCTCAAGTTTGTCTTCCTTTCTTTGAGTATCATCTGCTTCATTTGTGTTCTTCATCAGTTTAAATGACTGACATCTATCTCTGTCCTCACTCTAGTGCTTGACTGGCACAGATTGCACCTCTGATGATATCTGCACATAGAATATTAAGCATGAGGAAACAAAGGAAACAGCAACTGCATGAATTGGAGAAAGTACATCCACAAAATGATAGCACTATGAACTGAGTTAAAAGGAATCATAGCTTCACAACAAATGCAAAATTGATAGAAGCCATTTAAAAATGGACATAAGAATGAAAACCAAATAGAAACCCAAGCCACATAAAGTATCAACCTGTCTGCAGAAGGAATCTGAGCACGGCATATAGGCAGAGTATTTTGAACAGAAATTACAGAGTCAAATTATAGAAATGTGCCAGACATGCTTGATGGGAGACAAGACAAACAATGATTGTTTGTGGTGCATGACTTCAAACAGGCAGACAGCTGCTCCTGGGACTGCAGTCAGAAATATGTTGCCATGATCACCTGCTAAGCTGTGTTTGTCATGGAAATCCTCACCCCATCATTCCAGTATGCAGCTGAGTGTAGATTTAAAGGAGAGAAGAGAAAATAAATCCAGTTTTTCCTGTCAGGGTAATGCCATCTGTACGCTTTTTTTAGCTGAAAACTGGTCCTGCTGTGTCCGGGTTCTGCACGGACTCATTGCTGAACTTCATCACTGCTGCATCTCAGGTGATATGCAAACACTAAATTAAATTAAAAATATAGTGAAAAAAGTGAGTCAGGGTGATTACATTGTAGATACTTAGCCCAGAAATGCCTGAAGAAATGTGAATTTTTTATAGTAAAATATAGTAAGAATTTCAAGTGCTTAAACACTGCCAGTTTACTCCATAAACAATATCCCAACCAGTATTGGCAAAAATGATTATTAATGCTTCTCTTCCAGGGCATTAGGTGTTACAAAAAACACCCAAAAAAGATCTCCTCTTACAAAAAGAGTGTTTTGGTTATTTTGGTTGCTTTTTTTTTTTTTTTTCTCTCTTTTCTTAGTCCCGTAGCTGATTCATACAGCACTTACACTAGGAATTTTTATATTTTCAATATCTGCAGCTAAAGGACAGCTGAATCAACAAACAGATTTTCACAGCTACTGTTCCTTCTCATTTAATTTACTTTGTGATTTTCACACTTGTAATTTCAAGAAATACAAGAGGAAGGAAATTGCAGTCACACAATGAATGTTTGAGCTGGACATTAGTAAGTGGTAGTATTATGTTTGTACATCTTTGACACCTCCCAGTGTTACTGCAATCACGCAGACCAATGTTAGCTTTTCCTACAGTGATAAGCTGATCATGGTTTCTTGACACAATAATAAAACCACCATGCAAGAAGCAAATTACTAACATTTTCCAGAAAAATGAATGTAATTGAGAAAACATGATTCCATGTATCACTGCCTTTTTAGAGTGAATAGCTCTATTCAATGCATTTTAATGTGGTTCTATTAAACTTAAAACATCCAGACATTTCTATATTATTTTTACTTTTACATTGCATGATTTATATTAGGGATACAGTGTATGGTGTGCTGGAAATTCTGTTTCTGCAACAGAAGCCCCTCTGGAGCTCAGCTCACAATGTTCATTGTAATGGCATTGATTCATGTAATTCCTCTTGTTAATGATATTGTACATAGCAGGACTTTGCAATCATTGGATGATATTCCTATGTGGGAAATCATGCCATCAGTCCAGTGGAGAATTTGCTTGGGAATGAAAGTTGTTGCTGAAACTCTAACATTCAGAACTAAAACTTAGATACAATGGGGTAGCTTTTTTGAGACCAAGACAAAAGCAGAGCTGCGAAAATGACAACTTTTTTTAGGTTTTGTGAGTTTTGTTTGGTTTGTTTTTAGGTTGTTTCTGGGGGTCCACCATTAGAAATCCTGTTATTTTTCTTTTGTTTGGTTTCAGTTCAAGTTGAAGTCTTAAACTAATTTTTTTTTTTTCCCAAGGGAGGAACTAGCAAAGCAAAAAACTGAACAAAATTACTTTGTACGTGGATAGAGGAGAAAATGGAATACGTACAGGTTGGTTTTGGGTTTTTTTGGCAATTACTTAAATAAAAAAAATCCAAGCAACACCATTTATGAACTGGAAGAAGGCCATTGAAAGCACATTTGTCTCTGTGATAAACCCTCTACAGAAGAGTTTGGATTTGCTCCAAAAAGAGTGTTTCTATTTTTATCTGAACATTACAGCCTTGAAAGAATACTAGAAAAAGAAGGGAATGGCTATAAATCTCTTCCAGGTTAAATCCAGATATGGATACTAGGATTAGAAGAATAAATCCAAATCTATTCTGCTGAGGTCAATTAAAAATTTTTTGGGGTCCAGGCTCTGGACTGAGAATGTCATTTAACCTTAAGAGCTGTGGTAGTTCTTTGACTACTTTACCTGAACTTTCAGAGTTCCAAGTCTATGGCTGTAGCTGAGGATTCCTTACTAATAACACCAGGAGATCAAACTCGCCCGTGTTCGAGCAACTCTTTAAGATCTTTGGAACTTCAGATTTCCCTAGCAAGATGTGAAATGTTTTGACAGAAAAGCTTGTCTTCAGGTTAACAGAACTGAAAACTTTTATGTTTCTCTTCCTCATCTTTCTGTAGCTCTTTTCCTCTGTGTCTTTGTCTCTCTCAAAGCTTCTGAATTTTTGTCCTTCTTAAACTATGGTTCCCTGTCTTCCTACCTCTTTCGTAGCTTTCTTTCATGCATGCCTTTACATTACTTCCACATCGCTACATTTTTTTTCACAAAAGGGAGTATAAAAACCACCCTCTCATTTTTTCAGTCTGTTCTTAGCTTTAAGGTTTTGGCTGATGCTGAGCAGTGATGACAGCCTGAAATCAAGAGAGAGGCAGTTTGTCTTGGCTGCCATTGCTGCAGCCAAGGGGCAGAGCCAGCGCAGGTGCAGGAGGTAGCACGGCATAATTGGGATGTGGCCACCCTCTGCTACAATGGTCCTGGGGCAATGTCTGAGGAGAGGGATTTTTTTCTCAGTTCTGTAAGACTTCCATAAGTAAACCTCAAGTCTCTTTCCTTGGAAACAGGGGTATGAGCTCCTCAAGAAAATTACATTTTCTTTTTTTTTTTTTTTCTTCTTGTTAAGATTTAGATTAAATTTAAAATTAAGGTCTTTCAGAGTCCCTTGTGAATCAAGAAGGATTCTATCAGTAGCAGCAAAGCTCCACAGTGTGAGTGTAGTGTGGCAGGAAGGCAGTCTCATACAGGTGAGACACCATAAGATGGATTCATCTACAGCAGGAGGGGAACCAGGCCAGTAGATCAGAATTCCAGTCTCCAGGTGGAACAGCACAGATGTGTCAAGAATACATGAAGATTATTCTGGTCTAAATTCTTCAACACTTCCCTTGTATTCCTATCAGTGAAAGGAATGTATAAATGCATGAAAAGCATCTGCCTCACTGCCTGACCTGCTAGAATCGATGTAATGAACAGATAGCTGGTTTAATTTTACATTTACCTGGATGAAGACCAGAATAGAATGGTGAAAAGAAGAGCAGTCTTTAATCTTATTTCCTCATTTCTGGGTTGACTTTGGGGAAACAAAGAAACTGAATGATCTCTATAATTTGGCTGCAGAAAGTATCATCGAGACTGTAAATTTTAGTGACAGACAAGAGGGCAAGGAAACCAAAGAAGCTTGACTACCAAAATGATAAATACCTTTTAAAACACATCTTTGAAAGTGTAAGAAAAATAGACAGGGGGAATGTAAAAGAAAGTTGTTAGTGTGGAAATATTTTTAAAAATATTCATTTAAAAAAAAATTCCTTGTAGTTTGCTAGTTACAGTTCTGCTTTCCATTCTCTTTGCAAAACTCAAACTCCTCAGAAAGCTGAATGGGAAAGAAGCATTTTAGTGTCTCCAAATGATTAATGTAGCAGTCATGTTCCCTCTCATCAGTTCAAGACCACTTGCAGATCTATAGAAATTGGGCATGAGGTATGCTGAAGCACATTAAAATCTCTTCTTCTACTACTTTTGTATTGAATAATTTTTACTGCTCTTACTTTTGTACCACTTAAATGAGAAAGAAGGCAATTTAGCTGCTATCACATACAGCCTGAGGCAAAAGTGTCATATAAGGTTAATTTAGAAATATCTTTTAGGATAATTATTTATTTTCCTTTAGAACAGCTTAAAGACAGCTTTTTAGGAAAATGCATAGTTTTCCACATATTTTGCTTGTCTGTCCTTGACTATTCTCTGTCTAAGATGAATAATACATTGCCTATCCAAGAATCAAGGGGCTGGAGATGAAAAGTTCCTGTTAGATCATATAGCTTATCTCTCTCTAAAATCAGGATTATTTCTTGGAGCACCTGTTTTTGAGATATTGCACAAAGGTATAGTTGCCTTTTTTGCCCCTTTCATTTTCAGCCAGATTCTCTGCAGTACTTGTCACTAGAGGAACACCACTGACTTCCTAGCAACTTCAACCAGCTTCAGTTGAATTATGTTATGTTGCCTTGGAAATATGAACAGCTGGGAATTCTTTATTTTGCAAGTTGTGGGGAGGATATTACTGTCTGTCACTCTAAGGTTTCACCCATGTTTCTAGAGTCCAACTGTGCCCATGATAAAAGACAGTTAGCAAAGGTGGGATTTAATGAAACTAAGTAGTTTTGCTTGCTACATAGTGAATCTCTCCTAAGACCTCAATGACCTCATGCCTGAGCAGGGGAGCAACATTCTCACAGAATCACACAACAGCTGAGACCAGAGATAGTCCAGTCTGATGCCATGCTCAAAGCAGGAACATCTAGATCAGGTTGCTTAGGATTTTTTCCTGCCTGTGTTTGAATTTCTTCAAGAACAGAGACTTCACAACCTTGCTGAGAAACCTGTTCAAGTTCTTAACCACCCTCAGAGTGAAAAAATGTCTCCTACCCCTTAAAGTAGATTTCCTGCATTTCAATTTGTGGTCACTGCCTCTTGTCCTGTCACTGGACACCACTGAACAACACCTGGGGCTAGCTTCTTTATTCCCTGCCCCCACCAGGCATATGTCCCTGGACAGAGGTCACCAGCTCCTTTTAGCAACAAGCCCATGTTTTGCCTCTTTCTCCTTTTTCTACTGATTGACTTGTAGAAGCCCTTCATATCCCTTGTCACACTCAACTCCAGAATTTTTGGCACCTGTTTAGCCAAATGCAATTTGCCTGGTAGGATAACATGTTGTGCAGATTCTGGATAAACATGAAAAAACCTATGTCCTTAAACTCAGCATGCTTCCCATACAGGAAACAAAACCAACAATGATTTTAACTATCACACATTATAGCAGGAGTCTTGGTTGAACTTTAATTCAAATTGGAACTTTTGTCCTCATGGTCTTATCAGAAATAGATTTACATTATGCACTGCCCAAGCTGAAGTTCATCAAACAAGTATATAAGATAGATCAGAAGACATAATAGTAGAAGAGAAAAAGGATGCATTTCCTACTGAGGTTTATTTTTTGGCATTTCTCAAAAAAATAAAAGCAAAAAAAAGATTTCTGCAGTGAGGCTATTTAAGGGTTTCATTACTACATTAAATCAAGGGCTAGTTCCAGAATGACTCCCACTTTTGAATGTAAAAGCTGTTAAATAGCAAAATCTTAGCCAAGAATGGTATTTCCTATTTTCATTAGTTTATGTATGTTAATAATTCCTTGAAAAGCAGCAGTGAGTAATCTTAATTCAGTATAATTTTCCGGTTTACAATACTTGCTGTCTTTAGGAAGGATTTTTTCCCTCAATGCCTTAAGGAAAAAAAAAATTCAATTTCAACAAAGTAAGAGAATAAATGTATGTACAGATAGAAGATGCATTACACCATATATATACACTCTTTCTCACTTTCTTCTCCCCCTTTTCCCCCCAGAATAAGATACATATTAAACCTTACTGGATCACCCAGTTCAGAACTAGAATTTTCAGTTTCAGTTCTGCTTGCAGTTTTATGTAACAGTGATTTATTTTTTAAAATGTTAATGTGTTTTTTATATTTTACCTGCTGGAAATGGATAATTTGGATAAGTCTGACAGTAATCACCAAAGCCATTTTACAGCTGTTTGCACCAGCAGAAATTTTGGCCCTCACACTGCAAAATCTTTAATCAAATGGAAAGGCTGACGCTCAGCAATTCTTAGTTCTGATTCAATATATGTTCAAGCTGCACTTGAACAGCAAGTGACAAAAGGGTTCTTCTGGCAAACCTTTATGGACCGTGTTTTTGGATTTCTGTCTTTGGTGCTTCCACAATACTATAGCTTTGGAAGATTAATTTCAAATTAGTCCTTAGAGTAGCTAATAAGATAAATTGAAATATTTTTTGACACAGAATATTCAAACATAAACTCTACCTCATTAAAAATGTAGCTGCACAGTGATGCGTTGTAAAGCAAATGGATCTGAACAGAATGTCATGAAAACTGCAAAGCAGTGTTAGTGAGCACATCTATCACTTCAATTTTCATGTTCTATTACTATTCGCTTTCACAAAACATTCAGATGTGTAGAGTTTTGTGTTTGCTTGAATATTTCTGGAATGTTGGACTTTTTTGGTACTCCTCTAGCAGTGCTAATAAGGATGACCATGCATGTAAAGAGTTATTAATCTTTTGCTATTCATTAGTCACCTGGCTAGAGAAAAAGTCAGTCATTGCAGCTGGCAGTAACTGAGCCTATGTAATGTGAGTCAGGGACCAATTGGACATTGTGAATGAGGAGTAAATAAAATGAAGAACTGATAAGCTGTCAGTCTATAGTTTAAATACCTTTGTACAACCTCAGTTTTCCTAGTCTTTCTCCTTTGGGGTTGTACCTTTGCCTGTATGTAAAACCTTTACAAACCACAAAACATTAATTTTGCTTTGCCAATATGCCCAAATGGAAAAGGTCTTTTTGCAGACAAATAATATTTGTAAGGTCATTTGATTGTCTTTTTCTTCTATATGTGGGTTTAACTTTTTATACAAGTCATGTATAAACCATAAGAATTAACTTAGGCATTGAGATTCATTCACAAGCCAGTAAATGGTTATGAGAGAAACAGCCTATGGATACAGAGCATGAAAAATTGAAAAAGAAATGAGGAATTAAACTCTATTATTTCTCTTATTCCTTGGGAGCATGAGTTGCAGCTATGCTAATGGTTAGATCAGCAGCATTTAGAGGAGCAAAATGATAATGGATCCACATGGCTGCTGTGATAACACTCAGCATACTGAATAATTACAGAGACATTGGTAGCATGTTGAGCTTCCCAATGAATGTAATTAATATGGTCAGGGCCTCATTTACTCACTGAAGCACACCAAAGCTTAAATCTGGAACAAGGGCTCCTGTTTCTGCAAGGTTCTACAGTGAAAATCATGGTGATTACACAGCCACTCCAGAACAGAGGAACAAAATGAGAGAAAAGGAATTAGGATGCAAAATCAGTGTTTAGCCAAAACACTTTCAAACCCCTTGTTCCATGAAATTGTGGTCTTAATGCTTGTAATCAAGGCTTATGCTTCCTTTCCAGCAAAGCTGCACTGATTTATCTTAGATATAGTTTGCAGCAGCCCTGAGAAGTAGCAGCAGCAGTATGTGAATCATTGCAACCTTTAATGTGTGATAAATAGTCAAAGCTAGTGAGAACATTTGGTGGGTTTTTTGTTTGTTTGTTTTGGGGTTTTTATTAAAGTGATATCAAAGGTGTGTTTCCTCTATTTGACAGATCTGCTTACAGCTGGGGCAAAATTCAGTCCTGGCCATGAACTGAATTCATCTCAGTTCTGAATTATTCAGTCCATCAGTTTATGGATAAAGAAGCCCACAACCCTGGGTCTTTTTTTTCCTCCCTGATTTTTGTGAATTTCCTTTCCACGACAGCCCAATCCTGGCAGCTCCCTGTTGGCACAGCTGGCTGCCTTGCCCCAGCAGCCACCAGTCTCTCCCGCAGTGCCAAAACCACTTTCCTCTCCCAGTAACCTCCTGCCAATGGATGTTCTTTATTAAAAGACACCAATTTCAATTAGATTAAATAAAGCAAGGTTTATTGGCCACAAGCAAGGGAAAACAGAGAAAATCGAAGTAACTGAATGTAAGCAAAATAAATCATAACCAGCATCTAGGCAGCCTAGCCAGTTAGACTAAAACTCATAATTGCAAGATATTGATTGAGTAGGACTAAAAATCTTATATATCCTTGATATTTATTTGAATATTTTCAATAGCCATTTGAGTCTGACAGCTCAAAACTCCTCTCAACAGAACTAAGGTGTTTTTTTCCTATGATGGTTATTTCTTCAGGGTTTTCTACCCTCTTTCTATACTCCTGGGCCAGTAACTTTATTTTCTTATCTGATAATGCTCACTTAAAGCATCAGAGACTTTTGATTAAAACTGATATGTTACAATATAGAATATTAATATATTAGTTAATATTTTAGTATATATAAATATATTAATATGAACATACATATAATATACTGTTAATATTTTAGTAATATTCATATCAGTGCTAAGGTTCATGCACAGCTCACAGCAGTACAAAGGTAACCCATAATTCAAGGGGACATTTCCCCTCCCCAAGGCTCATGAAGGTCCAAATGCTGCTCTTATGACAGAACAGTGTCAGCACATCTCAGAATAAAGCACTGGGAAAGCCTCCTGTGGACAATTTTTTTATGTCCTATGTTATATTCTTGGACAGACTGACATGTCCTGTGTTACCCTAATAGTATTAGACATTTTGGAGGTTAATAAATATGAATTCAGTTCCTCTTCTGCCAATGGTCTTCTGCCTTGTCTCAGGGTGAAGGTGTCATTGTAAAGTCTGACCTGATGTAGAGCACATCACAGTATGTGCAGAACTCAAAAAACAATTAAAAAATCTTTCATGAGAGGTGAAATAGGAAAATGACTATTCTAACTAAGCACCATGAAAAGTTTAGTTCATCAGTTATAAGTTTTGGGAGCTAATGAGAAAATTTAGGTAATAGGCATGAGACAACTTCTCCCAGTGAGAGAAAATTGAAATATTTTACGCAATATGAATGTATAAAAAAGTTTGTTTATTATCAACTAATTCAAGGAGAGCAGACCACAATTAAAATTATATTTTCTTTCCTATACCACTTATCTTCTATTGAATTGTTGATTATTTGCATCAGTTAATCCTGGTGTACCATTTGGTTGTAATAAGCTTCATAGCATATTTTCAATTAAGAAAAAGAATCACTTCTGGTCCTTAAATTTAAATGCTATCTCTCAACAAATATATAATTTATCTTACTCAAAACTAATATGTCATACAGTTTTGGATTCATAGAAATAGCAATTCTTAGTCTGTGACCATTTCCTGTTTGAATGCTTAGTTCAGAGAAATGAGAGTAAATACCTGCACTTGCAGTTAAGTATGCTGGAGTTGTATTTCAATTCGTGTTCTCATAAAACTCTTTTTTTCGGTTCATATTCCTGGCCACAATTTTAACATCACTTGCTGCTAATCAGTTCAAGATCTACCAGATAACCTAATCTGGAATAAATTTGGCAGAATAACAGTTAGATAAAAATAACGCATAAGGATGCTATTTTTAAAATACCTCAAATTTTGTTCCTATATAATACTGGTGTTGAAGTTTGGACAGTGTTTTTGACAAAATTTTTGACCTTCTGTGCAAAGAAGGGACAATTTTCATAAGAGAAGAGGCAAACTGGCCTGTATCATAAGTGAAAATGATGGGAAAGGAGTTCTGGAGGCAGGTTTAGATTTACAGTTTTAGGCTTGAGCTTCCACGCCGTATTTTCTGAGGTCACAATGCCCCTCATTTCTATTAATGTTAGTGGCAGATAACAGACACGAAAAAGAAGCTGTATGTGGAAATACAGTTAGCCTCTTGAGCCCACACCCATGAATGTGTTGAATATTTGGTTCACCTTCATGTCTAAGCTCGGAGCCTGTCTCTGAAGCTCTCTGCTCTGTTATCCCTTTCTGTCGTCTCCTTCAGTGCTCCCAACCCAGGCTGAGCCTCATTGTCCCCTCAGAAGCCCCCTATCCTGGGTCTCACTTCCTGGCATAACCTGAGGTACAGGTATCCATTCATGAGGAATTATTCCTGGCTTATATTCAAGTTGAAACTTGACCATTGCCATGCTAGTAATGCAAAATGGCCAGCTCAGAATTGCTTATTGGTTTCTCGTTAGAGGAATATCGTCTTCAAGTGTGACAACATTTACTTTTGTTTAGTGGCTCTGTGGGTTGTTTAAACAAGGATAATATCCTATTAACACGGTACTTCCAAGTTATTAATGACTCAGTATTCTTAAAGGCTGGTGGCAAAGCGGAAAGTGATTATTCAAAGAGGTCATTAATACCTTTACAAAAAGGCTGACACAACACTTTAACATTGTCAGTTTTTTACAAGATACAGATTACATTTACAAAATTTATCCTTGTAATGTTCTATGCCTTTCTCCATTTTTAAAATATTTTGTTATGAATAGAATTAATTGACCAATTGAAATTTTTTTTAATAGCTAGTATATTGCATTGAGGTGTTTTTTCTTTTTTAACCCAGCAGGAAAAATGATTTTTTATCACATATGGGATAAAAAATTTTTAATAAATAATAGAGTTAATCCTGCTCTTACAATGCTGTAAGTAAGAGGTAACTGCACTGAATTCAGTGTCTACATTGATATAGTGTGTCAAAGGAAAGTATGACTTCAGGACTCCTGGTCTTCTGACCAGAAGCATTTGAGTTTTTGACCCTGTATTTAATCAAGCACATTAACACAAGCAACAAGTAAAAGAAAAATATCAGCCAACAAGTATATTGGTAACTGACCTCCAATTCACAGAGGCCTCCAAAGAACTCTAAAACCAGAGTAAGTTTCAGTGTCCCTTATTGCAGCAGTACAGTGTAGAAATACCTCAGCTTCTAAATGAGAGAGCTGGAAGGAAATGCATCTCAATGTTTTGGCTCTGTGGAGCAGCTAACTCTGACAACTGGTGTAGATGTGGATCTCAGACAACTGGCAGGAAAGCAAGATCCACCAAGATTTGGAGGTGAAGTAGCAGAGATCTGATGCTCATATTTCTTCTGATCTTGCTTCACATCATTAAAACATTACAAATAAGGAAGCTGAGAACAGAGTTTTAAACAGCTTGGAAATCAGAGAATATTTGGCCACATTTGGGCTTAGATGTTAATATAAGTGATTTTTAATGAAGCATAAAAGCTATTTTTAATTTACATCTTTTAATTATACTCAGTGAATTTCCTTTGTGGATTCATGATGGGGGAGGAGAAGCAGAGGGTTATCTTTTATTGATTGGAGTGAGGTGTTTAGTCCTCATGCTGAGTAGAAGCCCATCAGAAACAATCTGGCCAGAAAAGAACACTGTGATTGCTTCCTCTGGCATCATGTAACACACTATCTTCTCATTAAAAATGAAATAAGAACATGCTTCAGTTTGGATCTGACTTCATGGAGCTTTGAGATTCATCTAGAAGAGTTTAGTGTTCCTTTTTCCACTTCATGGAATTTTTCTGTTTCAGTTTGTGTCCATTTTCTCTTGCCAGTGGGTACCACTGAGAAGAATCCAACTCTGTCCTCTTAATCCCACTCCCATCAGTTACTTACACACTTGAACAAGATTTCCCTGAGCCTTCCCCTCTTTGGGCTGAACAGACCCACTTCTCTCAGCCTTTTCTCATTGGAGACATGCTCCAGTCCCTTAAACATTTTATTGGCCTTTAGCTGGACTATTTTCATGACTCTCTTACAGCAAGGAGACCAGAACTGGACACAGTACTTCACATGTGGCCTCACCAGTGCCATAAGAAGGGGAAGGATCCCCTCCCTCAACTTGCTGGGACCTCTCTTCCCATTGCAGCACAGGAGGCTGTTGACCTTCCTTGACACAAGGACAGATTGCTGGCTCATGATCATCTTGTGCACCAGGACAACCAGACCCTTTTCTGGAAAGCTGCTTTCCAGCTTTTGGCTCCCAACTCGGGCTGGTGCCTGGGGTTATTTCTCCCCATGTGTTGGGCTTTGCATTTCTGGTTGATGAATTTTAGTAAGCTCCTGTCAGTCCATTTCTTCAGCCCACTGTGGTCCTTCTAAATGGCAGCACAGCCATGGATGCTGATAGCTCAAATTCTTTCCAATCAGTCCAGTTCAAAGTGATTTTGCCTGGTCATTATTTATTATATAACCTTTCAGGCCTTGCTGCTTAGGAACTGTGCTAAGAGGATTCTATATATGTTAATTTCTTTTGTAGTTCACTGGTAAAAAAAATTGAGCAAGACACAGAAAACTTTCAGGAAATATGGCAAATAGTTTAAAGATGTACGAAAAATCATATGGACAGGTGTTTCACTTTTTATCCTTTCCTCTCAAACTGGGTTTGGGGGAGAGGGTTGTTTTCACTTCTGGAAGGACAGACATTCAAAAAGGAAAAAGAAATAACGATCTTTTCAGAAATCAGATTGTTCACTTGTGGAAAACTGTGGCACAAACACAATGGGAGTACAACTGGAAACTGCGGTTATATTATTCTGCTACCATTTTTAAATTGCTAGAATTATTTTAGTTACTAGCTAATCTGGATATTAACACTCAAATAATTTAATTTTTCTTTATGACTTCTGTCAACCTCTTTCCTCATTAGCTCAAGTTATTTTATGCTTCATTTTCATTCAAGGCAATTCTCCTGTGTCTCCAGAGAGCATATGGGAATGGCGAGAAAGGATTTACACATGGAACATTTTAAATAATGATTTGGTTTTTTTTTCCAGGGTGTTTTTGGTATGGATGCCAAGTTGTACTGTTGTAATACTTAGGAAGCTTTCCTTGGGAGCTATAAAACTACAGTCAGTAATATCCCCTTATATTTAGGATCAAAGCACAGTATATAAAGTCTAGAAAGGAAAATCAAGGTTATTTCCCTTGACAAGTGAGTTGTTCTCATATTTTGTTTGACTGCAGAGCTAAACCACACAGTTTAAAAGAGGTAAACCTTCCTACACTTTGTCTAAATCCTTATTTAATAAAAATTCTTCTAAAACAGGCATATTGCCATGCAGAAAACTCTTGTCTATGCTTCTCTTATCAGTACATGTTGCTAGTTTTCTATTTACTTTCAAAAGGCATGTTTTACATGTGCACATTTCTGTCTGTGTACGTTTTTTATGTGTGCACATTTATTCCTCTATGTATGTACATATGCAAATACAACCTGACTGACCGTTCAGACTTATTTTAAGTGGTGTTTGTTTGTAAGGATGACTGTGGAATAGATGCTGATCATTAAAATTACTACTAAGCCCTAAGAGGCTTTGTATGTCCGAGAAGCTTTTGCTTTTAATTTTTACAATTGCTTTTTTTGGTGCAGATTTAGACTTAAAATTCAGCTACTTATTCTGCCACCTTCATGCTTTTCTTTACTACACTTTAGATCACTGTCAACCAACATACTGGACCTAGACCTGTTAAAGGCCTCTGAAATTTAATGCCCAAGAATCATCTCTTCATCTCCATGTCATGGCCCTTACCCCTACTCATCACTAATACATCATATCCTTTTTTTTCAGCAACTTTTGAGTTCCTTCTCACACACTGATCCAATTCCAAATACAGCAGTAAAAGAAAATCTGACGCAAATCTGGTTTACAGCTTGGAGGTTAAGATACTCCTCAGAAAGATATGCTTCATCCTTTGCTGGCTAAGGTGGAAGTATGATGTATTAAACAGCTTGGGATATAGGAGGGGTAGGGCTAGCAGCATGTCCAGCATCCACATTTTAAAGGAGAAGAGCAAGCACTTCCCTGATCATTTTTAAGAAGAGCAGATTAGTTTACATATTGAAAAAGCATGTGAAAAGGACACTTTGTTTAGCCCAGAATAAGGTACCTTAAAGGCAGAATTTTTTATGTGTTCAAGGGCACATTCTATTGAATCACTAGCTCCACGGGTTAAATATCTTGGATTCCATTTCTGGATACTTTAGTTTTTATTGGAAATCTAGCCGATCAACAGATGTCTTAGACTGCATTCAAGATTTCACCTTCTAAAATGCTCACAGGTCTTAGCAAGAAAATCTTACCATCTTTATATACATTCTTTCAAGGGAAATTATTATCATTTTCATCAAATACTATCTTGTCATGGTTAGTTTGAACCTAACACAATTATCTCTCTGCTTGTAAAGAGAATCAGATATTGTTTTGAACAACTTTTTTCAGTAAAACAATTACATACAAGATTTTTGCTTGAGAATGTAGAAATCAAATAAACAAATATACTAGCAATTCAAATACATGTGAGAAAATACTTCTGGTTTTAAAATTAGAGAATGAAAATACTATATAAAGCCAACACAAAATAGTATAAATTGCATTGCTTGTTCTCATATTTCTTCTGGATTTGATATTTTGCCTCTGTATAAACTATAAATCATTCTACTTGTGGTATTCATAGCTTTGACATAAATGGCAATACATTTGAAAGACAGACAATTCCCCCTTTGATTAATTCACTGGTCTGTTTACTCATTCAAAGGCAAACTTACTACATTCAAACAATTTCATGCTCTTACCATGAAATAATTTGTTATAGGGCCTGCACCGATTCTAAATGCAGCTTTTTTACCTTTTTATTATTTTTCTTATCCATTCATTTGTACTTAACTGGTAGGCAGATGACCTATATAAATTTTATAACATGTCCTTGGAAGTGATGAGCATTCTGGGTCCTACACAGCACAAATGACAGTGGAAATATGACTTGCAGATTTTGAGCCAAAACATCTGAAGTCACTGAGAGAGTCCCTGACTCAGCTCTGCTGTCAGTTTCAGGGAGATCAAGGAATCACTGCCAAAGGGCTATTCAAAGACGCTGCAAGCAGGAGGCCTCCATGGAATGGTGTTATGTGGCAAACAGCCTCTGGGGTGAGATGCCTTTCTTGTTGAGGGATTTGGCTTTGACTCGGGAAGTAAGTCAGATCTACAGATTCACTGCTACTCAGCTGGCTTTCAGGTGGCAGTGTGTTTTTTACACATTTTGTGATGTGAGTATAAGAACTGTGAAATCACCTGCTGAGATGACCTCCAGTTGCAGCGAGTCTGAGGAGTCCTGTCACAGCTTTTTCACATCCTTCTTCACTGAAGCTACAAGAAGTACCATACAAGCTGTTGTACAAGGTACTGCTCATACAGTTGTTATTCTGCATTCACTGCTGAGCAGTATGATCTGCATAAGTTACAGAAGGCTGAATCCCAATGATGTGCTCAGTGTGTTGCTTTAAAAACATGGTGTGTTGGGTGTTTAGCAATGTAAACATATGGTACTGCAGTTATTGCTGTGCCATATGGGGATGTGTAGAGCTCTCTTTCTTAGAGCTTCTCTTAGATGGTTCAAGGAACACATCTGTATGAACTTGTCATCAGTGGGCATCATCAACTCTGTTTCTTTGCACCTTTTTGAGCACCACTAGTTTCTGCGCTTATTTTTCAGTTGAGATTGAGTAGGAGAAATCCACTGGAGATTTTCCAATTACTTAAGATAATTGGAAGAATTTTAGATTTGTGCTAGGTGGCATTTTCTTACCACGGATAATAGCTTTGCTTTATCAAAGTTTAAAAAAATCTAGTGCAAGACACCAACAAGTCTCTGAGATGTGACTACCTCCTGTTTGTAATTACCATCAAAATAGAGAAAAGCACAGATTCTATATCTCCTGCAGTGTTACTAAAGGAACATAATAATCTTTTAAAAAACATAGAGCTTTCTGAAATTTAAAGAAAAGTTATAGATAAAACACCAAAATTAGGCATCTTCATTATATCTTTTTACTCAAAAAATATTTTAAATTATACACTTTGTATTGTTGTGGTGAGATTTTTCACAACTGAAAAAATGATTAAAGATTTTTCTCAAAGTTGTTCTAAAGTGGCTGCAAAGGTCTGTGGCAGCTTCATTAGTACATCCTGTCTGAGGAATAAAAAAAGTGAAAAAATTACACCTCCTCTGCTTTTACTGATTTGCTAAAGTCATTATATTCTTATTTTACTGCGTGTTTATTGTGTGTTAAACATTCCTAATACATTTATTGCTTTGCACTTCTTTTCCTCCTTATAATTAAACTAATTGGAGAATTAATCAATGTCATCAGTAACCCTGAATGACAACTGATATCAATGAAGGAGGTTGTTCACAGTCCAAGCTTGGCAGGGTAAGAAGAGAAGTCTATATTCTGCAGATGGAAAGCCAATTAAAACAGTGAAGTTGGGGTGGTACAGATTGGAATAGAAATGAGCTTTGTGGAAAATATGTGCAGCCTAAAAGTCACAAGAAAAAAACATTCCTTTTGTTGTTCCTTCACACCCTATTGCAATTAGATTGCTAAATTCATCAAACCTTTCCTAAATTTTAGAGAAATAGTCTCTCTGGTCAAAATATTGACAGTAAAGTAAACTGAAGAGATGAAATGATGGTGGATCTCTGTTTCAACAGTTCCACTGCTGTGAGGTATTCTGATTTTGGCAATGAACAATATCAAGTTGTGGTAACTGTTACTCTAGTTAATAAAACCTAAGTAAATCATATAAAGCATATAAAGGGCAAACTGCAGGGACCAATTTACCTCTGTTGGTGAAAATTACATCTCCTATGCCAGTAGGATGCCATCCCTTAGGAGCAGGGAGTGAAGAATTCATTACCAGGGAATGGAGAACACCAACTGTTTTCATCTGTTGCCTCAGTGAGGATTTACAGGGTGGCAGCAAAATATGTGAGTTGGGACATTCACCCCACCCCAGGTCCTCTTGGTTTTCAATGTACTATTTATTTGCTCTGTCTGTACTTTTCTTCTATACTTTCTATTATCTATCTATCTATCTATCGATCTATCTATCTATCTATCTATCTATCTACACACATATATGTAGTCTGACTCAAATGACTCACAGATCCACAGCTTTGTCCTTGCTTTACAATCAAGTACCTGATTTCATCTTACTTTCCTGTTATCTCTGTTACTTGTCCTCAACCTGTTCTTTTGTGTGCAGTAATATTAAAATAAATAAAAAGAAGGATCTTGTATCTATCAAATGCTTCATACAAGCCATCCCTGTCTGTCCAAGGAAGGTGTTAATCCACTTTTTCTGCAGAGAACAGATGAGAGCCTTCACCACCCACAGGCGAAGAGTTTATGTAAAATGACATATTACAGTATTTGTGACATTTTATTTGCCATTTATACCAGATTGTGCAGAAAGGTTTTGTGTAACCCACATTTGAGTCCAAACTCTGAGTTTATGGATTTTTTCTAGCATCAGAAATATCATTTCAGAGTAGTGTTCTTTAAGATGTGTGAAAGATAAAATACAAAAAGAAAAGCAGAAGGACATGAAGTTAAAATTGTTTCCTTTATTAGCCTTTAATAAGAGAATGATGGGAATCAGAGGTATATGTGTCAGGAGGCTTAGCATTGTAGTCTATGTCTGTATTGCAAACATCTCATGGCTACCAGGGACCAACTTTCAGCCTAGGAACCTCCTAACTGTATCCTGGGAAAAACCTGAAATGTATGTTTTTGCTTACAGGCATGTTGGGGAAAGAAAAAAAGCAACACTGGGGAGATCCAGTTGGATTTTGCCAGTAGGGAAGGTAATAGCAGATACAGCCTGATAGATTTGACACAAACTCCTCATCAAAACACCATTGTGCAGGTTTCAATAAAATCTGTGATCTGGAGTCAGGCACCTCTGCATCCTTCTACTTATATATCAGAAGCTGGACATCTCAGACTGGCACCAAAAATGTGACAAAAACATTGACCTGGGAAATAAGTCTGAGTGATTGGAGGAGACACTGCAAGGGTTAAGCTTTATAGCTCTCGAGCTTTGCTTAAAATTCACAAATCTGATCTGTTTTCTGGAGGTAAGCAGGAAACTCACACAAAAAGGAGAAATACAAGGAATTAAAGGAAAAGAAGTGGGAGAAGTTTTGCAGCCTCATTCTGAGTAGGAGTTTTAATGCAGGTGTCTGACCTTGCTAGAGACTACACAAAGGATTCCTTTATAGGGTGTTTCAGAGAGTTGGAGGGAGTGCAGTTGAATCAATTTCTCCTTGATTCTGCTACTCTAAATATTAGAAGAGACAAGTGGGTGGTGATAGTGAGCATGGTGATTAGGGTACTGAACACTATCCCTGTGGGCTATCCTACTGCAATAGATATGTAAGCATCTGGTAAAAACTGCAATGCTGCAACAGCCTTTCAGTGGCTGTGAAAAAGTCCATTAAGAGCTTTGAAGTTATAAATTGGGATTAGATACCTAAATAGAGGGTAGATGCCTAGGCTATTTTTTTGTACCTAGTGTTGACTACAACACTTTGACCTGCACCATAGGAAAAAAACATGTTAAGTTTTTTTTGTTTGCACCTTTTATTTACAAAAATGTTAGAAAGAAGTGAGATTAAAAAGGGAAAAGATACATCAAAATGAGAAAAGCATGAAAGGAAAAGCAAAGTGATGCTCTCACTGACAGCCAAGTTTCATTCTATCTTGTACTGTGTATCACAAAGTAAAGTTAATGTCTTTGGCCCAATTCTTTGCCTTGAGGGGAAGCCAGAAAGCTATTTGTACTGGCAGAATAATTCACACAGTCACTCCAAAGTGGGCTTATTTCCATTCTACATGGGTTTTGATACATTCTGAGCTTGGCATTCAGATGCCCAGTAGGCAAAACAAATTGCATCCTTGGTCTGGGAAGCATATTATACCAGTTATTGTGAAGCAGCTCATATCATATGCATTCTCAACAGTTCTCTGGCTATTCCAGAAGAATTCTTTGTGTAGTAGTTGCAGTACTATTCAGATCCAGGAGCAAAAACCTAAATCTGTGCTAGTACTATGCCAAAGTTGTCATATATTGTACTTTCAGTGTTGCAAAAATATAGCCAATGGGGAAGAACATATATGAAAATGTGAGTAAATATAGAAAGAGACTGATCTAAGCCTTTTTTAAGATAAAAATTGAAGTGTACTTTTACCTTGATTCACATATTTATACTACAATAATTTCTACACTCTTCTTACATTATAGATCTCTTGTAAGAGACAGAGTGCTACAGAGAGTTTACAAAGCAAACTTTGTCACTGACATTAGATCTTTGCCCAAGCAGAGACATGTGAACAATAGTGGAGTTCTGTCCTGACATGGATCTGCAGGATCAAGTATAGAATCAAGATCATGCTTAACAAGTAAATTACTAGCAAGTATAGAAAGTAACAAAGAATGTCAGAAAAGAGGACAGACAGCAACTACTTAGTTATACTAATTTTTTTAGGTCTGATAAATGTAAATATGGATTTGTATGTAAAAACTCTTAGAAATGAGTTATAGTATGCATGATATTTCTTGCAACACCTGAGCACTTGCCTGTGCTATGTACAATTAACACTTTCCTTTGAGAGTCTTCATTTATCCTTCATTTAATTCTGTTGAAATACTACAATGTTACACCAGGCCCAAATGACAAGATGTGTAGAGCAATCAATTATTAGAAATGTATTGCAGCATTTAATTATTGCTATCTATGTCCATGATTTGTTAAGGGTTTTTTAGCTGAATGTATTTTGATTACCATAATTCAAAGCACAAGAGTTAGGGCCCAGATAATTACAACTGAAGAGCAGGAGATAAAATATTAAAAAATGACATTCCCTCTGACAAGCAAATATTAGCTAAAAGTCAAGCAGAGATTGTATTTTGAAATTTAATTTTGTTACAGAAGGAAAAGTAAAAGAAAAACTAATGAACCAGGTCACCCTCACTATCTTTACTTAGGGCTCTTAAAATGTATAGATTTTACAGCTAAGTTAAGAAAACACTCCTGTCTAAATGTATTCTATGTTGAAACAGCAACCTGGTCTGGATTGCTGTGTTGTGAATAAATCACTTGAAAAGGAAAATTTATCATAAAAAAGAAAATTTAAAAGAAAGAAACAGCTGCTTTCTTTACCTCTTCAGGGATATTGCTGAATACATTATTTTCCTTCTCTGTCCCAGATGATTAGCTTGGCATTGACAGGGATCAAAGATACCATATACAAAAGGAGGAGAGATCAGTGAGGTATTTAGCCTAGAAAACTCCATTTGTCATAACTCTCAGGCTATTTTTTTGATCAAAAATTTACAGAAATCAATCTGCTATGACCCTTACAGGGTCTTAAAATAATGTTTTTTAAATCCTCTGTGGTTTGTAGCAAAACAGTAGTACAACAATAATGTCCCTTGTTAACAAAATCCTCCAAACATTGGGCAGCCATCCAGCAGTGCATACTGATTTATGTCCATAGTAACTATTCTACTAACCACATAATGCTGTTATTAGTCCACTTGTGCTCCTATGAGTAAGCGAAAAATGCTCCTTATTTTTCCCTTTTCCTCTGAATGGTTTACAATGACCCAAAAGTCTTCCTAATGTTTCATTACTTTTATTCATTATGTATATTAGGTGTCCCTCAAATATTTTTAGACTGCAGTCCTGTTTGATACTTTATTTCTCCACTCCCTGGACTAAGTCTTTCTTTGAAATAACCTGCTTGCAATGTGGACAGGACAGAACTACTGACACACACAGAGAAAGAATACTGAGAAATATTTGGAGGATTAACTGCAATAATTTTTATTTTCCTAAATGAAGCACATTAAATCATTGTCAAGAAAATTTTCAGTCATATTCTTTTTGCACTTTAACCTGCTTCCGAGATCTCTGTTAAATGTAGTAATTGGATATATGTTTCCCATTTGAACCTGATCAAAAGGCAACCTGTGTTTTGTCTGTCTCTTAAGGTGGAAACTTTGTATTAATCTAATATATAATATATCTGCTGGGAATACTGCAATGTAAGATTGCCACTTTTTGAGAGGCATTAATGCTGTAAACAATAGAGAAAAAATAGCATTGTTACTCTTTTTGCATCACTTCTGATTTTGGGATCAATTGAAAATAAATACTTACAATTCTAAAAATATCTATTAATACATTTTTCATTTTTATAAGTACTAGCTAGACAGCTAGAGTTTCATTGTCTAAGAAGAGGGTCAGTGGATATGTAGATCAGCAGGTAGGGTATAGTGTTGCTGCATCCAAAAATTGTTATTAGCTGAGAACCTGATATTGGTGCAGAATCCGTTTCAGTCTTTTGCCTCAGGCTAGCTTTAGTCTAAGCCCATGGCCTGAGTGTCCATCAGCAGCTGGAGCATATTTCACATGTCATGGAAGAGTGTCTTTCTGGCTTTTTTTTGGTCAAAAGTGGTCTCTTCCACATGCTCTGCACTTGTCCATGATGTGAGCCCAAGGGTGAGAAGTGTCACTGACTAATCTACTCCAGTGAACAATCTTGAACCAAAATAAAAATCAGCACCCTAAGCAGGAGTATAACTTCATGATATGTTTCCAGTTCTTCCAGAGTTTATGTTAAAATGGGATTTGGGTTAAAAATCTGTTCACCGGCACTGCCTGGTAAATGGTTTTCAAATTGTATGCACATTTTCACATTCCTTTCAGATGCTTACTCTTTAGAGAATTTGTGTTGTTTTGTTTTGGTTTTGTTAGGGGTTTTTTGTTGTTATTTTATGGTTTTGTATAAAATGTAGAGTCAGCATAAAATGCATTATTTTTTCTCAGAGAAATTCCCACAATTTTCATGTCTCAAGCTTAATATCTCAGAGCTCCTTAGCTAGGAAACAAAACTGAAAAAGGATTAGAAAAGATTAGTCAGATGTGTATAGTGAACTGGTATCAATACTAAGCTTTTCTTCTTGTGTGCCATGACTAGGTGCTGAAATTCACAACTTTTTCATACTGTTTTCTCGGCATGCTGAAGAAAACTGCAATCAATATTTTCCTATATGTCATTATAAGGAGACAAGTCACATAAAGAATGCAATTAGCCTGTAATTATCAGGTGATAATGAATACCATATCCAATATCTTGCCTTCTTTGAAAGTTACAGTTATGCTGTGAAAGAAAATGAGACAAGAAACAGGGTTTAGTGCTGTGCTGTCAAAATGGGTGACTGAGATTCTAAGTACTTTATGAAGTAGTTGTTGACAGCTAAAAATAATTGACAAGTATTGCATTATCAATTCATTGAAAAAGTCTTCTAAGCAGATGAATGAAGGCTATTAGTGATTACTTAATTACAAATCCAAAAAGCAGATGAGATGAAGGGAGCAATTAGTTAGAGGGATTAATAAGGAATGAAAATACAGATTTAGGTGATGAGAGAATATCATCTCAGATCTTAGAAAAGAGAAAATTCAAGGAAGGCTCTATCCATTTGAAATCAGTCAGTCTTTTGAATATAAAGCATGTATTCATGCAGTGCAAATTATGGCCAGAGGAAGTAACTGAGGCCAGGAATTAATAGGATTTGAATGCAATTTGACAGGTCTGTTGATATGACGAATATCCCATTATCCTTGTTAACACTAATTAAATTATGCGGAAGTGTTATTAAACCTCATGCTTGAAGCCCACCTTTAATTATTTTTGATCAGGAGGAGACTTGTGCAGCAGCAAATTAACCTTAAATTGGCTTACTTAGAGGTCTTTGAACTCTTCTTTGCAACATCTTCTTGCAGTGCCCTTTCAGAGTGAAATTTGAATTGTGAGCCAGAGGGTGGTTCTGGTGATTTTTGTTCTTTCTACTGGTTCTTCTTCATAGGTTTAAGATGAAGTCCTTGAGAAACCATTTGTGCTAGGATGGATTTTTAAGACTAGTATTAGGTAAAATATGCCTTGGTGCTCTCACAGAGATGGAGCATGTTAATTACCTGCTACGTGAATGGAGTGCTTCACATTTTAACAGGTGTTGCCTCAGGTCTAAGCTATTCATCAAAGTACCTAGTAAGGAGATAGAAAGTGCTGTGATCTTATTACACCAGCTACTATGAGCATTAGAATTAATGTCATTAAAGATGTTACTATTGCTACACAGCAGCCAATCCAAACTGAAACTAAAGTTGTTTCACAAGCTGGGGAAGTGCCTTCATCCTACCACCTGGCTTCCTGTTTTCCTTTATTTAAAAAAAACACCAGTCTCTGCTTACCTAACATTTTCTATGCTTAGTCTTATACTTTTGAAAGCTGAGGCATTTAGGCAAAGACTATTAAGTTGTCTGGGAAGAAAACAAATGTTTGTGTTTGGGAAAACACAATAAAAGTTCACTGTTAAATTGGCTATTCCCTGCAATCTGTAGTTTTTCAAGCTCTCTGTGGAGAGGATAACAACTCTGATTTTAATTTTGACATCAAATTCTTATACAATAGTTTTTTTACTGAATTTTGAATGGAATCTTCTGATTTGTATCATTTATTAACTTATTTGCAAACAAGATGATAAAATGCACACATTAGCATAATTCAAAATATAATTTCTACATGCACATAGCATCTAATCCTGATATTTTGGCTGTATGTCACAATGCTGGTGATGTCAGTTAGTATTTAAACAGCAACGTGGCAAATGTTTGAATAGGGATTACTTTGTCCAGAGGCAGAAATGACAGAAGCACTTCTTGCTGTACTGTGTCTTCTATTCTATCCTGTATCATAAAATAGAATCACAGGATAGCTTAGGTCAGAAAAGACCTTTAAGATCATCAAGTGCAACTGTTAACATGGTACTGTCATGTTCAATGCTGAACTATGTCCCTAAGTGCCACATCTAGATGTTTCTTGAACAGGGATGGTCACTTGAACACTTTCCTGGACCACCTGTTCAAGTGCTTGACAACTTTTCATGAACAAATTTTTCCTGATATTCAATCTAAACCTCCTCTGGCTTGATGCCACTTCCATTTGTCCTATTGCTTATTACCTGGGATAAGAGACTGACACACACCTACTTTCAGGGAGTTTTAGAGAATGATAAGGTCTCCTTGACCCTTCTTTTCTCCAGACTAAACAACCTCAGCTGGTCCCCATCAGATTTTTGCTCCAGACAATTCACCAGCTTTATTGCTCTTCTCTGGATACACTCCAGCATGTCAATGTGTTTCTTGTAGTGAGGGGCCAAAAAATGGACAAGGAATTCAAGGTGTGGCCAGCAGTGCCAACTACAGGGGAACAATCACTGCTATGGTCTACTGGCCACATCATTGCTGACACTGTCCCAGAAGCCATTGGCCTTCTTGGCCACCTGGGCACACTGCTGGATTATGTTCAGTGGCTGTTGATCAGCACCCCAGGTCCTTTTTTGCCAAGCAGCTTCCCAGACATTAGGGCTGCCTCTAACTGGGGTTTTTGTGACACAAGTGTAGGACCTGGCACTTTGCCTTGTTGAACCTCATGCTTTTGTCCTTAGCCCATTGATCCAGCCTGTCCAGGTTCCTCTCCTAATCCTCCATCATCAAATCAACACTTCCACCCAGCTTACTGTCATATGTGAAATTACTGAAGGTGCACTCAATCACCCTGTCGAGATCATCAGCAAAGATGGTGAACATGGCTGAACCCAATACTGAGCTCTGGGGAACACCTCCAGTGATGGGTCACCAGCTGGGTGTATCTCTACTCACACCACCCTCTAGGCCCAGCTGGCCAGCAATTCACCCAGTTTTTTACCCAATGAACAGAGCACCTGTTCAAATCATGAGTAGCCAGTTTCTCAGGAGAATGCTGTGGGAAAACGTGTCAGAAGTCCAGACTGCCAGGCACAGCATTTTCCTCATCCTTTCTGTGAGTCTCCTTGTCACAGACGGAGATCAGTCAGGTCAAGCAGGATGCACATGCTGTCTGGGCATGGCCCCCTGGTTGTCCAGGGGGTATGTTACATGTGATGGCACTCAAGATGGTCTGCTTGATGACATTCTCTGGCACTGAGGTCAGGCTGACACACTTGTAGTTCTGTGGATCCTTCTTATGGTCCTTTTAGCAGATGATAATCACATTTGTGAACCTCCGGGCAGCTTCGACCTCCTTGGTTAGCCAGGAATGCTGTTTAATGATTGAGTGGCTTGATGAGCACCTCTGCCAGCTCCCTTGTTTCCCAAGGGGTACCTATGGTTATCCCATTGTTGCAAAATCAGATGGAGCTGTAGAGACCTTTAGGATGTGTTGCTCTCCTGAAGGAGGAGCAGAAACAATTAGTCCCTCTCTGCTCCATGTGAAACCACAGGCAATCTTCAATGGGTGATGTAGTGTGACTTGACTTCATCTCCAATATACAGTGGGACCTAATAGATTCAAATGAACTATAAATGATAGTGGTAGACAGCAACTGTTACTTCCTTTATCAGACTAATTACCCCTATGTGTGAAAATCTAAATTAGGAACCAGACCCTGAATGGCAGCTCAGCTGTGCAAGATTCAGCACAGAAGAAGTAAAAAACGGCTTCAAGCCATTTGTATTTTCTCTGTGTTCAGGGCCATCCATACTCTTGTTAGGCTTCACAATCTGAGTTGTGTACAATGAAATGTAGAAAGCCTGATTTTTTGACAATGAATCATTTCAGCAAGCTTTTCAGATATAATCTATGGACTGAATGTTATCTCTGTGTATATAATGGCTTTTCTGGTGAATATTCCATTTTTAAAAACAAGTCTAAGCTTGCCTATGGACAGGAAGAAGTATAATAGGATGAATTGTCATTAACTGATCACTACAAATATGTCTTCTATCTTAGTTGTGTCAGACGTATTTTCTCATAAGGCAACATGTTTTTGATTCACCCACAGGTATAACGTATATATCTCTGAAAATCATTTGTGGTTGCAGTCTGGAAATATCTGTGATTAAAGCTTTCACAATATAACAAAGCAATTAGGAAGACATATTGGAAATTTACCTGGATCCCTTTGTGATGCTTGTAATATCATGCACCCGTCTTAAGACTAATCATAGAATCATAGAATGGTTTGAGTAATAAGAGTCCTTAATGTTCACCTAGTTCCAGTCCCCCTGCCATGGACAGGGAGACCTTTCATTAGACCAGGTTACTCAAAGTCCTATCCAATCTGGCCTTGAACACTTCCAGGAATGGGGCAGCCACAGCTTCTGTGGACAATATGTTCTAGTGCCTCACCAATCTCACAATTAAGAATTTCTCACTGATATCTAATCAAGCTATTTTCTTTAAGTTTGAAAGAATTCTCCCTTGTTCTATCTCTACATGCTCTTGTAAATAGCCTCTCTCCATCTTTCTTGTAGGCTCCCTTCAGGGGTTGGAAGGCCACAGTTAGGTGACCACAACGGCTTCTCTTTTCCAGGCTGAACAATTCCAATTCTATAAGCCTTTCCTCAAAGGAGATGTGTTCCATGCCTCTAATCATCTTGCCAATATTTCACTTGAAAGACTGAACAGCCAAGAATTATTCAGTTATAAAATCTTATAGGAACCAAATTACTTGGGGCCTCTTACTTTGTGGTATAAGCCTATCTACTATGTCTTATCACTAGAACTGGCTATTAAATTATGAAACTATTATTGTTTCTATTTTTTAAAAAGTTATTTTATTTTGTTCCCATTTTTTTAAGTGCTTAGGGAACAGTCCCAGAAATATCAGGTATTTGAGTGACATCTGGATTGTGGAATTTTGGAACATTAAACTTGGCCATGATGTCCACAAAAGAAATGGCTAAACAGAAATTTCTCCTGTGATTAGAAAATTTGACACAGGTCCGTTATCTAACGCTGGAAATGGAGAGTTATTCTCCTAGCAGTAATGGGCTATGGTAGTTCCTGAGCAGGTTGCCGGGAGCTAAATATCAATTCAATTTTCTTTATGCCTTGATTTGTGTTTAAACCATTTTTTATGTTGAACAGCCATGAAGACAATATTTGTCTCAAAGATCACAGGTGTATGCAGCTCAACTAAGTCTCTGTGTGTTCTGGACTTGCAAAATTAACCATCAGAAAAACTAATTATTGATGTTACAATGTTTGCTAAAGTGAATATGTCCCTCTGCTTTCATAGCCTATTTTATCCATGATTCTTGGATAAAATATTCTCCATGACAGCAAAGACTCATTTATCTTACAAAATGACTTCTGGTCTTTATTTGTATTACAGCTTTGCCCATATCATCCATCCTCAACACTTTTAGAGAGCCAAGAGGGATGCACAGCTATTAGAAAATCTAGTGAAAATTCATTTGGAAGGGAATGAGCTGTGTTCTCATACAGTTGTGGTGAAAAATGGTTCAGATTGTAGATATGTCTGTAATAATATTTTTCATAAAATCCAGTTACAAAATGAACATATGTGATGTCTGCACTATCTAAAACTTCAATCATATTTCATAACTGTTAGATTAAACTATTCACATAATGACAAATAAGGATATAAAGCAGTGGCACATTATAAAAGCTCATTCCTTTGATATTTTGGAATTTCTTTTACTGCTTAGTTGAAATGCCCTAAAATTCCTAATATCATCTTATAAGTGTTTTGCTTTTGAGACTTATTTTACTTTGATGACACTTTAGAAAATCCTTCAATATAACAAAGTGCAGATAAGCTTATTCCTTTGCAAGTATTGAGATTTTTTCAGTACATAATTTTTTTCACTGTGAGACAAAACAGTTACAAATTTTCTTATGCAAATGTGTGAGAATTCACGCTTACCACTGATTGCAGAAAATGATGCTTTTCATTAATCAAACTTAGTAAATTATTATAAGAAACACATCAGTGATGAAACTAGACTTTCATCCTTTTAATCTGTAATGGTGTGTAAAATTATTAATTTAATTTTTCAGTAATATTTTCTTTATTATTACAAAAATTGAGAAGAAAATCTGGTATTCTTTTAAAAAGGATGGAACTAAATAATTTTATATCGTGGTGTAACAAGGTGTAAATTGCTTTTACTTGGTCTTAGAGATGAAAACCTATAAACTTTATTATTTTTATAAGAAAATAGGCACAATATGGAATAATTTAATGCATTGCATATGAAACACCTACAACTCAACTTGTGAATGGGTCTTTTGTCTTATGTGCAATATAATTTAAAGGAACTTGCTCAACTCAAGGTGAAAACTTTTAACAGGAGTTTTTAACAACTTCTAATTGCCTGTGGAAGAACTTACAGTTTGCCGAAAGGCTTGTTTGACAACAATTCTTGTTATAGCAGAGAGCACAATGCATCTCCCTTGAAATAAAAAAATTTAGAAAAGAGCAAGTATAAAAGTCTAAATTGTTGTTTCTTCTGTCTGACTTCAATTACCTGTTAGTATCTTTATTTTCCTCCTTCTGAATCACCTATGCCCTTAAATTTGACAGTGGAAAAGAAGAAACAAGTTGACCTCTTTGACTTGGATCAGAGAATCCCCTTCCAGAAGAGAGCTGATAAAGGATTCTCTTCCCTTCTCCTAACAGGCAAAATGAGGCTGCCAGTGTGGAGGACATATTTATAGCTTTTCTATGATCTGTTACAGACTGTCTGTAAAAGCAAATCTACCAAAATGTTATAATGTATTTCTATTTATAGCTTAATTCTTCAAAGCGGAAGATTGGAAGTTACTTCCAAGACAAACAGGCAATTAACATCAAATACAGAAGAGTCTGCAGAAAGTACATGGTCTGCACCTTCATAGTTTCCTAAGTTTTGCACAGATAACATGAAAAGTAGCACAGTGTCTGGAAAAGAGGTTGCTCTACCTGGCAGTGGGAGCAAATATAGTGGAAGCAGAAATCCTGACATTCGTACCCACATCTAAAATACTTAGACCAAGTGTGATTGCAATTTAATTGGGAATCAAACTGAATCCATAACAAAGGAGAACAATTATCGGTAATCTGGACCCGTAGGCAAACAGAAATCAAGCACAATGATGCCTATAGGCCAATAATTTGTTTGATGGCTCTTGCCAGCCACTTCATTCAGAATGGACTAAGACAGAACTTCTGGAAGACAAATTTTTTTAAAAACTTTATGGGAAAGATTATTTCAGCAAAGCCATGAGCTGTCCATTTTCTTTAAAAAAGCTGTTTTCCTAAGAGTCTTTAATAGATACAAAAGTTTTCCCCAGCTATCTCCAGTTTTCTCTCTTCTTGGCTTCAGTCTTTCTGAGAACCACAATTAAACAACACTTAACAAACTTGGACTCAGTATTCCTTTAGCATTTTGACTCTTTTATTTCAGTCTGGAAGAGACATGGACAGGGTTTTATGAGCAATGAACAAAACCAGAGTTGGGGTGAAATTCCACACTGAGTTATCTAAGCCAAGATGTCTAGATGTAGACTAGGTGTCCAGGCTTTCCTTACAGGCATTGAAGACTTGTGTCTTTATTCAGGTGATGATGTATAGGTATCTAATGCTGTTTATAAAGTTCCAAAGTACATGAGATGTCTGCATAGGGCTGACAGGTGTGACATAGGAGCCATGTACCCCAATGCCCTCGTGGACTTGCAGCATGAGGCCAGCTCCTACAGACCAGGGAAAGCAGATGCACTGGGGCTTGCTTGTGGAAATCTGCATGGAGCCAATGCCAGCTGATATAACCAAAAGCTTCTATAAAGGTGTTTTGCAAACCTTTATGTAAATCTACATCTGATTAAATTGGACATAATCTCCAGGTTTCATCCACAGGTCCACACAGACACTTAAAGTGGAATAATAGAAATAATACTGTTCATAAACACATGAATTAGCTACTTGGTTTTCCTACAGAAAGCAACACCAAATTCTGTGGTTTGATTCTTCTGAGAAGTGAATTTAGGAACTGACAGATAGAATAGGAACAAATTTGCCCTACCTTAGGTGTCTGTGTAGCAGCGGAGAGTATTGTCTTCATTATATTTCATAGAGAGAGCTAGGATTTCAGTACAGGAATTGTTTACCTCAGTATCAGACCCTGCTGCCACATGGGACCAGGCAAGGTATCTGAGAGTCTAAAGTTCTAAAGGGTCTCCAAGAAACTTGTGTCCTTTTAGGCTAACAGGTGAGTCTGGGTGGAAAGTCCTAATCAATCTAATACAGTGCTATGTGCTTATTTGTGGGCAACTTAATTATCCTTCTAGTTGATCCATGAAGTGTTTGCCCTGAGATGGGTTATTTTTAAACACATACTTCTAGTAAAATATAGTTTTACAGCTGTTTGATTTTGCTGTAAAAAGCATGACTGTGCAGTGAAATACCAGTTTTGCACATTGTCCCCCTCTGAATTCTTGGCTTTTGATTTTGGGGACATTATGATTTCAACAGGATGAACAAGAAAATCATGAAGTTTACAGCTGTTTGCAAGCTCTACTAGAGTTCTAAAATAATAATCAGTTTTGGCATGCCGTATCTGTGCAATACTCACACTTCCATGAGTGTGGCTCCTTTTTGCACTGAGTTGGTCATTAGACAAGCTTAATTATGCTCTTATTTATACTCAATCAACTATAGTTGGGGGTCCTAGCTTTGGGACCCAACTTTGCTTCTAGAGGCAGATGGTGCCATTCTTTTCCTTAGGGTGTTTTAAGTCAGGACAGACAAAAAAGGGCAGAGAAGGGGCATATGCGAAATGACTCTACTTCTTCAAGACATGGATGTGAAAATTTGTTTCATCTGGTCTCTGCTTCAAGAGACAGGTTTATTGCAAGACCAACCACTCCACACTCTGCCTGTGGTACATTACAGATGCTGCAGCAGGAAAAAGTTGCCCAAATCCTCCCGTAATGTAGTTCTGCTTGCTAGGAGTCTTACAACTGCTCAGGATTACACCACATGGTTGATGTCCAATCCTAGTGGAAAAACAAATTTTAAAAAATGTTAATCCTAGTAGAAAACTTCACATTGTACCTTAAAGGAGATGGTGTAAACGTCAATGTTTTTGTCCTCCTAGAGCTCAAAGGATAACTTTGTTTATGTGCTGTAACAAGAACTCCGCTGAGATGAGAGTAAATAATGCTGCCTACTCTGAAATAATAAAACAATGATGAATCCAGAGCCACCATCAAATATTTATGGAAAAAAAATCCATTACATTTCTTGGAAGTATGATAAATGAACATTTATTTTTAATGTATATTGTTTAAGGTTGTTTTTTTTTTTAATTAATATTTTTCCTGATATCATTAAATAAATAAGTAGAACTAAATTGAAAGAATAAAAAAAAAACCAACTAGGTAAAATATTTTCATTATGCAAACAAATCCTAGTAAATGTTTGTATTAACTTATTGATCTTATAAGATAAAATGTAAGACAAATGCTTGTTTCATGCCATCATCATTCCCTACAGTGCCCCTTTATGCTGGGTTTAAGTGCAGGATGAGCTATCTTGAATCCAAAAGATGAAATTTCTAGAATATTCTACTCTTTTGTGTACCTTACTAATCCTGTTATATTGTGCCAACATTTCTGTGATAGTCTCTATTTTCCAGGGGTTTACAACACAGATATAAAGATTTATTCTGTGCTGAAAACATATTTTATCATTTCATACAGGCAGGCATTTTATGTACTTAAAGGTTACCATTTGTTTTATGCTATATGAAAAGTGCAGAATAAATTCAATATAAAACAAGATATTTATTCTTAAGTGTAGGTTTTAAAAAGTTTTTTTAGCATCAGAAAATGCATACTTACACACATGAAAAAATTATAATAAATACTTAAAACAGATGTATAAAATGGATATTTGAACCACAGTGAAAATCTTCCATTTTAAGAGATTTTTTCCCTGTAGTTTATCCATTATAAACTAGTAACTCAAACTAACTGAGCTTAGGCTAGTCTAAGAATAGGGGTGGGTATGTGGGGGGGATATGGTAGTGAGTGAAGATAAGAAACAAGAAAAAGGAGTGTAAATAGCATCATGTTCTATGTTGTTTACTCCCACTGCAAATCATGAGGCTGTCCTTGGGAGTGGGCTCAGGTCTCCAAGATTTGGCCAAGAATTTTTCATGCCAATAAGAGAAATATTGGAATTACCAAATAGGGACTGGGTTTTGTATTCTCTGTACACTCAGAGTTGACATTATGTCTGCTGCAATTGTGCAAATAATGCAAGATTTCTGTCCTAAAAGCAGACATTAAATTTAGCATAAGAAGCACTATATTCCAGCATCATAGTAAGCGGACAAAACTTGGTGTATGGAGGAGATTTTCAGAAGAAAATTCAGATGAGCTAATTATCAGGAAAGAACAGAAGAACTGATTTGATTCACCAAGATGATTTCCTATTGTAAGGATCCAAAGAGGAGAAAAAATGACCTATCTAAATTGATGAGATAGTAAATTTTAGGTCTTCACCAGAAGACACCATTAGAGACACCATAGAGACACCATTATCAAAAAAGAGGAGGTGGGCATGGAGGGAGAGCCACAGCAGGTTTCACAAAAGGATTCTTCTGTGTGTAACTTCAATAGAGACTCAATTCAGCCAGTCAACTACATTACAATAAGTGCCAGTTCCTTCTGTAATGTAATTAAAAATGCTTCTCATTGACATTGAGGATTGTAAGAGCAGGGGAAAGACAGTAATATGAAAGGGAGATCAGCCCTCCAATAACAATAGTCAAGGGGAAATAAAAAATAATCCTCACATTTATCACTTCAAGAAAAAAATGTACAAAATTGAACATTCCAAGTGAGATATCCCATGAAGTTTTCATTTTCTGATTCTTTGACAGCTGCAAAGTTCAGCTTTACACAAGTAAATTTCATTAGATTAATTATCAGGAAGAAAAGAAAGGTACAAATCCCCCCCCCCCCCCCACCCCACCCCTTCTTCTNNNTAACCCCCCCCCCCCCCCCCCTTGTTACTCTTCATGTTCATTTGCAGTCTGTGGTAACCTGATTTTGTTACTGGAATTCAACACCAACATGTTCTGTAATGTAAAATAAAAAACTTCCAATAGAGAGTAATGTTGAGTTTATTGCTCACATTTTTCAATCAAGAGATGCCTAGAAGAATCTTAAGACACAGCAGGATGAGAGATTGCTATAATGTTTATTTTTATGTGTATGCTCCCTTAGAATTGTGTTTCTACTTTTGCAAAGACTGTTAGCATTTGATTAAGGAAAATACTAACAATAATCCTTTAAAAAGAATACTGTTGCGTTTTTTATAGCATTTAAGAATTTTAATGCATCCAGTCCAGGATCTTCCTTGTCCTGTTTGGAAGAATTCAAATAAAGGTGGATTATAAATGGAGTCTAGAATTCTTTCAAAAGAAGATAAATTAGGAAATCCTAACACTGAGGTGTTTTTATTCTAGCAAGCTACATATGTCCACATACGGTATTCTAGCACAAGACTTGTCAGTGGAGAGACAGATCACAAAATCATTATCAATATTGTATTGACAAAGTTTTGTTCTGTCCCAAAGTTGCTGGTGTTGCAGGAGAACATGTTGTAGGAGGCTTGCATTCAAAGAATATCTTCTAAATGGAAAGAACAAAAACATCAGTTATATATTATGCTGTTAGACAAAAGCATCAAAATAATCACCTCAGGTCTCAGCTTCCCAGTGATCAGTTTTTCAAACATCCAGTGACTGATCTCATTTCTTAATTTGTCACTTTTTATCACCAATGCCTTTCTCCCATGTCTGTTAAAGGGCCAAAAGGTAGTTTCAGCCATCTTGTCTAACTGGGATATTCTCAGCAACATGGTATTTTTCAAAGCATTTAACTTCCATAAGGATTTTTGTGTATTTTAAACTGGCATGGTGTAGGTTATCGGGAATGAGGGAACATCAGACTGGTGACCAGTCACTAGTGGGGTTCTGTAGGGCTTCATCTTAGGCCTTGTATTCTTCAATGTCTTCATAAATGACTTGAGAGCTGGACTGGGAGGGATACTGAGCAAGTTCACATATGATACAAAGCTGGGAGGAGCTGCTGACTCCCTTGAAGGCAGAGAGGCCCTGCAGAGAGGCCTCGACAAACCAGAGGGCTGGGCAATCACCAACCACATGAAGTTCAACAAGGGAAAGTTCTGGAATCTGCACCCGGGACAGGACAACCCTGGATGTAAGGACAGACTGGGGAATGAGATGCTGCAGAGCAGTGCCATGGAAAGGGACCTGGGGATTATGGTTGATGGCAAGTTGAGCAGAGTCAGCAGGGCCCTGGCAGCCAGGAGGGGCAGCCCTGTCCTGGGGTGCATCAGGAACAGCATCACAGCCAGGGAAGGGAGGGCATTGTCCTGCTCTGCTCTGCTCTGCTCTGGGGCAGCCTCACCTCAGGGGCTGGGGGCAGGTTTGGGTGCCACAATATCAAAAATACATGAAGATATTAGAGAGTGTTCAAAGGAGGGCAACAAAGATGGTGAAGGGCCTTGAGTGGAAGCCTCATGAGGAGCAGCTGAGGTCATTTGGTCTTTTAAGCCCAGAGAAGAAGAGACTGAGGGGAGACCTCATGGCAGCTACAACTCCCTCATGAGACAAGGAAGAGTGAAAGACACTGATCTCTTCTCTGTGGTGACCAGTAACAGGACCAGAGGGAATGGCCTGAAGTTGTGTCAGGGGAGGTTTAGGTTGGATATTAGGGAAAGATTCTTCACCCAGAGGGTGGTTGGGCACTGGAACAGGCTCCCCAGGGCAGTGGTCACAGCACCAAACCTGACAGTTCAAGAAGCCTTTGGACAATACTCACAGGCACATTGTGTGGTTCTTGAGAATAGTGCTCTGCGAGGCTGGCAGTTGGAGTTGATGATCCTGATGGGTCCCTTCCAAGTCAGCTTATTCTGTGATTCACACACAGGGAAGTGCTCTGTTGGCTGTACAATCCCTTTCTTAATTCCCTGGGATAAGGAAATACTTTCATACTAGTTTGTTTTGGCAAAATGCAAAATAAATGCCAATCAAAATAGTGGTGTTTAGGAGGCTATTTTATTGAAGTTTCCATTGTAGGTCAGACCTGCATCAGGATGGTGAGAAAAACAAATCACTGAGTTTTTTACAAGATGAAGAAAGGTGGAGAGAAATTATTTCTTACTGATGGAAGAGAAACAGTGGATTTACAACCTGTATTTTGACAATATGCGTGAAATGTACTCATTTGGCTTTGAGCAAGTGGTAGTGCCAGTGTAATTTTCAAACTGTCACTTTTATTCTATTCTGATTGGCGTTTTCTGAGCTTCTGTCATGTAAGCTTTCCTACTGACAGTTTGTCACAGGAAAAAAGTGGAGAGCATAGACTTCTGCTATGTCTGAATGTGTCTGATCTGGAAATTGAACTCATTTGTGCGTTATATGAGAAAAAGACATGGATGGTCCAGGAATATTACCTCTGTCTTTTCAATATGTATCTTTTTAGATGTCATATATTTCTGATAATGTGAAAATTCAGTGTGTTGTAAATTTAGTTTGCCAAGCTTATTTTTTTTTAATTCATGCAATTCATTTCTATGAAACAGGAGAAGTAGGACCTCAGTCAGATCCTTGGATGCTGAAAATTGACAAAGATCTGTTGAATTCAGTGGTGGTAAGCTGATTTACCTCATCAGAAGTGACAATTTACAGCAGGAAAAGCTGGAAGACCATGCTCCTTCTGGATTTCATTGGGAAAGATGTACAGTTTAAGCAACCAGTGATTTACTGAAACCAATGCTACAGACTGTGTATTTGACATGTGTTAACTGTGAGGTCACAGGGATAGTGGAACATGCAAGCAGTGCCAAACAGGAAAATTTCCATCTTCCATAATACTTAGTGGTGTAGTTCTCACCTCTCACTTGTTCTACATGTAGTAAGATGACCTCCCCACTGTTTATAACAGTTTGTGAGAAATGTATGTAATACTAACTGACCATAATATCTGTGGAAGTCTGAGAAGGTGCACCATAGGTATGGAAGATGCAGTTGTGAAACCATTGTTTAAATCTTCTCAAAGATTTAAACCTCCCTAGTTCATCCTGGAATTTTGCATTGTGTCAGAACCAGCCTTTCGCTTGAGTAATACCTCAGAAGATTAGTACAATGCTCCTATGAAAGGAATGTCAACTACAGCAGGCTGCTTAGAGCTGTTTCCAGTTGGGTTTTGAGTATTTCTGAGCATAGACATGTCATGGACTCTCAGTAACCTGTTGTCAGAATGAAAAAAACCTTCTCATATTTAAATGGAATTTTGCTTATTTCAGTTTCTGTCCACTGCCTCTTGTGCTGATATTGGGTGCCACTGAGAACTGTCTGATTCTGCCCTGTTTTCTTCCCCCCATCAGTTACTTACACACATCAAAGATATCCCTCTCTTTGTTCTCTTCAGGCTGAACAGTTCCTAATGTCTCAGCCTTTTCTCATAGGACAGATGTTCCAGTCCCTTTAACATCTTAGTGATCTTTTGTTTGACTCATTCAGTGTCTCTCTTGCAGCAAGGAGACCAGAACTGGACACAGTACTTCACATATGGCCTCATCAGTGCCAAAAAAGGGGAAGAATCCCCCATCCAGTTTACTGGGAACTCTTTTCCCAATGCAGCCCAGGAGGCTGTTTGTCTTCTTCACCATAAGTAAAGGTTGCTGGCTCATGGTCAGCTTGTCCACCAGGACAACTAGATCCTTTCCTGCAAAGCTGCTTTCCAGCTGGTTGCACCTCCACTTGGGCTGGTGCCTGTGGTTATTCCTCCCTAGGTGTTGGGCTTTGCTTTTCCCATCAATGATTGTCATGAATTTCCCATTGACCCATTATTTCAGCCTGTCCTATTAGGGCAGCACAACTGCCTAGTGCATCAACCACCCCTACCAGTTTTGTCTAGGTTTCAAGTTCACAATGTCCTTCACTAATGAAGGTATTGTTTTTAAACTTTTGGACCCAGTGCTGCTATTAAGCTACACAATTGGCAAGTGGCTGCCAGCTGGTGTTTGTACCACTGGTCAGCTTTCTGAGCCCAGCAGCTCAACCAGTTTTCTGTCCACCTCACTGGCCACTTATCTAGTCTGTGCTTCATCAGATTCAATAAGATGTTATAGGAATCATCCCTCTTTCAGGCAAGGACCTCCAGTTTTGAAAGATGTCAAATACATATTACACCATGATTATCTGTTGATCACTTCAATAGTATTTCTATGCAAATGAGAATGTTAAGCTTACTTACTTTTCTAGCCAATCTTTTTTGATAGTCAATTAATGAAAGCAAAACATATCCATTCATATACTTAGCGGAAACATTTTAAAACCTATGCAAAACTTGGGAAGCCAGAAATAGCAATGTAAATCTTTCAGATAATTTCCAGTTCAGGATCCCTGCTTGTCAAACGACAAATGCATTCATACCCTGGTATTAAAGAACTTCACTTGCAATAGTGGCAAAAGAACGAAACCAAATTTAATACAATTTTTCTTTTCCATGATTTCTAATTATGGTGTGATAACATGGTTCTTTCAAACTAATCTGATGCACACCTTCTCTAAAAAAATTAGTTTCAGAAGAGAGTTGTGTTCCTAAGAGAAGCCTGGGAAAAAATGAGAGCAAGTGCAGATTTCCATAAAGGAAGTTATTGCATCATTAAGTATGAAGCAACACCTCAGAATGTCAAGGATGTTTGTAAGACCTCTCATAATTAGTTATCTAAGCAGCTCTTATACTGTGATTGTATTATTCTGCTCATTAAAAAAAGGCCTATGTAATGCACCACAATGGACCACTGTCCTAATAGGACAATTACTTCAGTCAGTATTGCAAAGCATCATAACCTTGCTGCTGGCTTTTGTAGGAATATACACACATTTTTATATTAGACTGTAAATTATAACATCTCACCCATTCCCATAGAAATACATATTTTCCCCATTTGGCTGCTATGAAAGTTGATTATTCATTTGTCAAATTTCATTGCGTCCATGTCCCCAAAATATTAGTTTTATCATTGAATTCTCAAGGCTGGAAGAGACCTTTAAAAGCATCAAACTTTGTTACTTCTGTGCAGGGATTTTATAGGTGCTGGTACTAGGAAGTAAAATCTGTCTACAATTAACTTCTAAGCTACTCAAGCTGCACTTCCAAGCATTCAGACATCTTTACAAGTGCCCTAAAGTCCCTGAGGGACATTGCTCAGTATCACACTGGGGACAAAAAAAAATGTATAAGGTAAAAAGCCAATTGAAGTAGTGTTTATTCACATGGAAACATATTCTTTTAACATGAAGTGCTCTCAAACCTGTTTAAAATGAAAGTAATACTAAAAGAGTAATACAACAAAGCAAAGAAGTGCATTGAAAAATAAATCCTTACATTATAAATGGCAAGCCAAAAATATGAGTGATAGCCACAAGAGAATGTCACTAATTCCAGTTCTTGAGAAGAAATTCTGAGTATGAAATTGAAATGATGCATAGATGCATGAGAGAGTTGGTATAAAAAAAATGCAATGTAATTTTGTTTTTAAATGTCATATTTAGGCTTATATATTTTGTTGTGATATAAATGGGACTTCAGAGAAGAATTTCTGTCTTAGTGATTAGTAAGGAAAGCTTTCAGGATTCAACTAATTTAATTTAAATTTTTTAAATGTAAGTTAATTTCATGAGTCTTTGCTATCAGAAATTAAAAAAAAGGCAATAGAATAGAATAGAATAGAAAAGAAAACAATAGCATAGAATAGAAGGAATTCTATAGATGTCTGTTAGTCCACTAACAGACAGAAGACTTTAAACAGAAGGTGAAATGAATTTTTACATATCATATGGTTTCCCTGTACTACCCAGTAGGCTCTCTGCAGATATTTTCTTGGTTAGTTTTATTCTTTTTGGTTTTTTGTTAGTCAATCTGTTTGTCAGTCATAAGTCATTCTTACTCACTGAGAACCCCAATGAGAAACTAGCTCTTTGAAGTTAGCTAAAGTGAAAGGTAATCTTCTTTCAACATGACAGAAACCTCTGCATCACAAAAATCCACTGAAAATTTAACTATTGAATTAATCTAAACCTTTTCAATAAAGTCAAATTAATTATATATTACTTATTCAAAATTACATATGAAGGATACCTATACGCAATCTGAAGGTGTTGTTTCAATTAGTTATTGCAATAGAGCTGCAAAGCAAATCTAGTAATTATATTCTCATTAAAATTATAAATTTAATATATAAGTTCTTCCTTCCAGAATCTCTTGTTTGTTTGTTTGTTTGTTATGGACCAGGATGAAGAGCACCTGCTTATCATCTATCATTCAGAAAATAATCCATTCAGGTGCTCAAAGAAAAGATAAGTAATATTATGGCATTATTGTCTGATATGTTATTGAAGCTCCCCAATTACATATATTTGTATGTATATTCATCTCACTATTTCAAGATGATTTTGACCAGTCTTCTCCTAAATAGATATTGTAATTTCTGACTCTGGCTGTCCATGTTCTGATGTTGTCCAATGTTCCTCTTTATGATCCTTGACAAATTTTATGCTCCTGATTCTTTTGAAATTTCCAGAAATTTGTTCAATTGAACTGACAGCTTCTGATCTAAGTTCTTTTCTCTGAAAATTGATACCTGCCCTTTATTGCCTTTTATTATAGTTTCTTATTTTTTGTTATTAATGAGCAATAAAAAATCCAGGGATCGTTTATTTAAAATTTCTTCCTACTTCTGTTTGAAAACCTCATTTTTTAAAGTCAAAGGTGGAATATTTCTGCAGTCTTTCAATCCCCTTGAGGATCTTTGTCCTTTCTATAGTACAAGGGAACTCTATGCCAAGTAAATGTAATTTTCTCTCCTCAAATGTTCTTCAAAATGGTTATAATATACCTTTCACATCTTTTTAATTGATTTAGTTCCTAAAAGATCAGTTGAAAGCTATGTAGGGCTCAACTGCATTATTATTTTCTTCCTTAAGAAAGTAAGCAGTTCATTCATTCTGTTTGTACCTTTCCAAGCTTTTTTTTTCTGCCTATCCTTCTAGCAGACTATTTTCCTTACTAATCTATTTTGTTTTGTTTGTGATGATGCTATCAGCACCTCACTGCAGAGAAAAAAGCGTTCGAAAGCTCCTGAAATAACTTTGTAGCAAGAAACCTACATAGTAGGAAGAAATGCAGCTTTTCATTGCATAACATCATTCAGATTATTGTTCTCATGTCCATTATTCTCATATCCAGAAAAAAGACTATGTCATTAAAAAAGAAAAAAGGGCACTTTCCATTATGAACAATGGTCATTCAAAGTTGGTGGCAAGTCTGCTTCAGAAGAAGATAAAGCCAAAAGGAAAGAGATGGATGAAAATGACATTGATATTTTGTGGTTAGCATACACTATCTTTGCTAGAGGTAAACTATCAGAGCCAGGAAGGACAAGACAAGAGGGGAGGATTGTGGCAATTGTGGTTTTGTTAATAGTATTAATGTAAATTGTCTTTTTAATTTTTTAATTTCTAGAATTTCTTCATTCTTATCACAAGCCACAGATTCTGTGTTTTTAGCAGCAGATTCTGGACACCCATGACAACATTCCTGCTTTCTTATCAGATCCAACATAACTATTTCTTATTAGTCTGAAAGAGAGAAAAACTGTCTGTCAATGTGATTTCATCTCCAGCTTCTCCAGTTCAAGTTATCATTGGCTTCTTTCCAGGTGGTGCCACAGCTCAGGAAGCTTTTTCAGTGCTAATGTTAGCCTAGACCCCATTGTTCCCAGAAGATAAAATATTCTAAATTCAGTATTTGCTAGAAATATCCAGACAAGGTAAAATTGACTCGTTTCTGCAGCTGATTCATAAAACAGATTCAGCTTTGGTGAAGATGCCAGCTGTTTCCCTGAGCAGCTGTGTTGGACTTACAGGCTTCCAACTGTGGGACAATTCAGCCTGCACCTCTTCCCTAGGGCTGGACTCTCATGATGGTTCCCAGTTGCCAGTCTCTGTGCAGGCCTGCCAGAAATCCAATCATCAGATTATATCATCTGCTTTAGACCTGTCTAAATCTTATTTAATTAAACTTCTCAAGCCTAACCAGCTAGCATAAAAAAAAAAAAAACAAACAAAAAAAAAAAAAAACAAACAAAAAAAAAAAAAAACCAAAAAACCCAAAAAAACCCCCAAAAAAACCAACGAACAAAAACCTCAAAATCAAACAACAAAGAAACCAAAAAGAACTTTACCAATGCTGTCAACAGAATCTCTGAGAGGAATTACAGAATCTTAAAAAAAAAAAAATCACTTATTTTTTGGTTTCGTCAGTGGTGTACAAATATTGCAGAAAGGACTCTAACCTTTTCTGAGAAGAAAATGCCTAACATGTCTAACATACTACAAAACATACAAACATTGGCTTATTATTTTCAAGGATAGAATCTCTACTTTCCCAAAAATGTCAGGATTAAAAAAAAAGAGGAAATTTTAGTATGAATGGAGGGAGTCAGCCTGGGGAAGTAATATAAGGTTATATATAAGGTATTCAAATATAAGGGTAAATTTATAAGACACCTATTAAATTACAAAAAGGTCATATGCTTGAAAGGTCCCCAGTCTTCTGGTTTTGTTGTCATCCAGCTCTCTTGAATTCTTTACTTTTTAATTGTTCCAGATATATTAACACTACAATCCAGTAATGGGGATACAACTTTTTTTCCTAAAAAAAAGTTTGCTATCATTATAGAAATCCAGTTTAATAAAAAAAACCTCCTGAAATATAGGGTTTTTTTCTTAATTTTATGCCACTAAAATTCAAAATGTTTTATTTAGAATAACCTCTGACATACAGGGAAGGGGACTTGATTGGCACTTGTTGTCTTTTACATCCTTTCTACAAATATTGTGGTGGAACAAAGTTTCACAAGACAATTCATAGATATTTTGTCATTCTGTAAGCAAATTAATTATAGGGAGCTCATAGTACCTAAATCCATTTTATAAACAAACACAAACAAAACTAACTGACAAGTTTCACACAGAGTAATAAATCAGATGAATACAGGTCAACCAGTAGAATGGTGGCTGTAGTTATCTGGAAGAAACAACTTCTGTTTCCCTCGCATTTGTTGTAGTAACAGCTGAAATTGACAGTCAACTGTCTTAGTGCACCACATATCCAAAATGATGCTGAACTAACAAAGGTACCAAAATTGCAGTATAACTCATAACTACTAAAGACTGTCTGAAGTAGACTTCAGAAAATTATCTAGGGGGAAAAAAAAAAAAAGGAAAAAAGTCCCAGAAGTACTATGACTAGGCATTAAGGTTAAGGCACAAGAAATTGTAACAGAAATAAGGGGTACTTTGAAGGCACAAACCTTCTACTGCCATAGAATTTAAGTATAGAATCATAGACTCGCCTCAGTTGACCCACAAGGATTATTGAAGTTCAACTCCTGGCTTTGCACAAGATCACCCCAAGAATCAGATCATGTGTCTGAGAGTTGTCCAAGCTCTTGACCTCTGGCAGACATGGTGCCATGATGAATTCCCTGGGGATGTTGGGGAGTAATCTTCCAGCCTACAAAAGAGATTTATCCATATCTGAAAGTAGAATTAAAAATGGAGGGAAAAAAAAGGCAGCTCAAGCTGATAACACAGATTTATAAAACAGAATAAAGACACCCATTAATTACTTGGATGAAGGTGGAGTGTTGTGTCCAGTTCTGGACAGAGAGATATGGAGCTCCTGTATCTGGTCCAGTGAAGGGCAACAAAGATGATTAGGGGATTGGAGCATCTCTGTTAAGAGGAGAGACATAGGGAGCTGGGCTTGTTCAGCCTCAAAAGGAGATGGCTGAGAGGGGACCTCATCAATGTCTATCAGTGTCTGAAGGCAGGGTGTCAAGGTGATGGAACCAGGCTGTTCTCAGAGGTGCCCAGCAATAGGAGAAGAGGCAATGGGCAGAAACTGATGCACAGGAAGTTCCACCTGAATATGAGGAAGAACATCTTTACTGTGTGAGTGACTTGAGTATTGGAGAAGGTTGACCAGAGAGATTGTGGAGTCTCCCTCACTGGACATATTCAGGAACTAGATGCAATTCTGTGCCATGTGTTCTGGTATGACCCTGCTTGAGCAGGGAGGTTTGACCAGCTGGCCTACTATGGTCCCTTCTAATCTGACCCATTCTGTAATTCTGTGTTTAGAAGAACAGGCATAAAACAATTCCTAGTATGGCCAGACTGTTAATGTGTTAATGTTACATACCTTGAGTAGGTCTGCTATGATTTTTTGATAAGATAAATATCACTTAAAAATATATTTACTGTGAGTAGTTTGCTTGAATTGAATAGGGCTACCCACTACAGCACATTGAAAAGGGCTGAAGACATCCTGGTGTCTTGGCAGATCTGAGGCTTTCTAGTGTAAACAGATACTTGGATTTTGGTAAAGCCAAACTTGAAACAAAATCTATTGAGTAAAAGCAGAAAAAAATAATCTCTAAATATGGAATTCGCCCCTAATGATAGGTATTCTGTTTTACTATGTAGATACAAGCTTGTAAGATAATGTGTGCCAGAAGATTATCCAGCCTTATGGTGCTGCAGATGGAATAATTCTAAAGTTCTTCTAGCTGTGGAGCTGAACCTGCATATTCTCTGGGGCATGTCTTCTGCGACTCATTGGGGCTTGGAACAACATTTGCTTCCTGCAGAATGGCTCTGTGTGATGGAAATGGTGCAGACAGGAGTAAGCCCCATTTCTGAGAAGCTAACAGAGTGGTTATGAGGTTCTGTTACTCTCCAGACATTTGAGGCAAGGGCAGTTGCCCACGATGCTTACACTGAAACACAATATTTTCCTCAAGCATCCATATGTAGGATGACAATCTAAATAGTTTCAGCAGTCTGGTGGTGTCAGAGCAGACCTGTTTTTTCTTTTGTTAGCTATTTCCTCTGATGTCAATGAGTTTGCATGTTACATCTCAGCTAAAAGTCTAGATTTTCAGCCAGTAATAAGCAAAGAATTCAGGAAATGCGTGAGGGATCTGAGGCTTGCTCCTAGATGTCCTTTATTCCTAACAACTCCAGTGAGGGCTCTGCCAGGAACTGTGGAGGAACAACAAAGCTGTTCCTTTTTCATAGACATTAATAGGGGGTAGCTAAGAGTGTGCTGCTTTTTATGCTTTGTGCTTTAATGAATCATTCAGTAATGGCTCACACATATCTAAAAATTCAAGTTGATGGCTTTCTAATTCAGAAAAGTAATTTTAAATCTCATTTGAAGCTTTGCACAGTGTCTATCATTGGTGAATTGTAATAATTCAATGTATTCTGCAGCCTGTGCATAGTATTGGAAATTAATATTTTCTTTCAACTGTCTTCTAATAGAGGCACAATCAAGGTTCCTGATACATTATACATGCTTTTCTTTTGAAAGACTCAAAGGTCTTTCCTCTGAGGTAACCTGCGTTACTCTTCTACCAGATAATTTACACTAAGTAACATGAGATGAAGCATAAAGCAATTGATTTTCAAATGCATGAACTTAAGATGATTTTTTTTCAAACATGTCTCAGAGTTCCTGATCCTTTGAAGAAGACTAAAGGTATATTGTATCCCAGTAGCACTGTGAGGGAAAAGAGTGCCTAGCTTTGTTTCTAGTAAAATAAATACTTGAATGCAACTGGGACTTTGTAGCATTGCTAGTGAAATAGGTTACGGCATCTGAAGCCTGAGAATTCTAAATAGGAGGAAAGGAAGAAAAGTAGCCCAAGTCCTAGAGGTACTATCAACTAAAACTTAATATTATTTATGTTTATTCCATCAGATCCATTACTTCTGCAATGCAAATCCAAGACTACTATGAAGAATTTGGAGTTCCTCATTCATAATTTATTTTAGACAGCTGGTACTTTTTATAATACTTCTGACCACATCTGCTGGGTTCTATGTAAGGAAAGAAGACACATTTTATTAGAGTGTGAACTCAGAACCAGACTTTGGAACATAGAGACATTTTGGATTTGGGGCTTAATAATTAACTTGGCTCTCAGTTAAACAACCAATTTTCTCTAGTACTTGATTGGCTAAAATCCCTTTCCCAGCCTTTTGAAAGCCAGAAAGGTGCATTATCCTAACTAGCTCGACATTTTCCATGTGTAATTAAACACTCCTTTGATACATGTAGAGAAAATGTCATAACTATACTTAGGATTATAGGTTAACAGCCTGTACAATTTAATTTTAAAAAATGAAGGTGTATTGCTTTGTCTAAAAAATTGGTCCCAGGTTGGAACTTTATATATACCAACTTTCATGCCAGAGTGATTTTTTTTTTTTTTAAAGAGGCAAGATAACAGCCCCTCAGAAACGTTGTTTAAAACTGAACTCCTTTCACAGCTTTGAAATTCTGTTGACTTGCAAATGCATCTGTAGGGAAGAGTGTCTATTGTGCACTCTATTAAATCTATTACAGTTGCTTGTATGTTCAAATGTACACACATAACAGCACTTTCATGTAAATCCTTACCCCTCCCAGGAAATTTTTCCCCAGGAAATAAATGTCCAAACTAACACTGCTACATTGTATGCCTATTAAATTGAAAAAAATAAAGCCATCCTCCAAACTTTCTATTCAACTTGCATTTTAAAGTAAAATTTTACATTGGACATTTTATTCTGCTTAACTTTTTTTAGTCCAAATTTTCTGAAGCTTGAAAATTAAACAATGAGTTAATGGAAAATATAGACATGGGTCAATGAAGAGCTAAATCCAGAGCATGCTCCCATTGTTCTGCCTTATTTGTGCAGCTAAGGAGGCATAGCAGCCTAAACCAACTCCAAAAGGTCATGGCGAGTGGCATACAGAACCATGATACTACCTGAGATTAGAAAGAATTTTATGTGCCTGAAGTGCTGTAACACAGGAGCTTGGATGTATGAGCAGAAGATTCATTAGCTACTCTGTTCTGAGCTAAGAGCTAAAGCCCATCTGTCTTAGGGTGTTTTGTGTTTCTCAGCATTTATAAGTCCCTACCATTGACACCTAGCTGGAAAGTAAAAACCGAGGAGTTGCACTCTCTAAAAAAGGCTCTCATTTACCACTCTCACACTTTTGGACAAGGTAATTCACAAATGATGATGAGTTAAAACCAAGATAGTGTTTTATCCCAAACATCTGAAACCAAGAACAGTTTTCCTTCGTTTTCTCATATCACAAAACCTATGGTGACCTGTGTGTTTTCAGTGCATATGAGGAAGAAGATAAGCAAGAAAATAGAATATCTTTAAGAAAATATCAATTTTTTTTTAAAAAATAATATTTTAAATAATGACTTAGCCAAAGGCCACGTTGCAACACATGCAAATAATTTGTGAGAACTGCCAGACAATTTTTTTACAGAATCATTGGGAAATAAATTACTGTGATGGACAGTGGTTCCTGTGCAGTATGAACAGGAGTCCTCTCTATCCCTTTCCCTGTTAATGTCTGATATTCAGGAAACACCCTCAGTTAAAAACAACTGCTACTGTAATTGACAGATACTGCTTGATTGGGAAGTCGTGCTACTAACAGATTTGCATTTGTTAAACACACAGCTGGATCATGCCAAAAAAGCAACCCATCAACTGACAAGCATTGTCTTGTTGCAAAGGATTCTGTGCTTTGTAATTATTTAACAGAACAGGAAATAATTTGATGATGATAATATATTGTACTGCATAATGGCATGGCAGCTCACTTACGGGCAAAGAAAAATTTCAGGCTACTTGCACTCTTATGCTAGCAATTTGAAATATTAATTATCTTCTGCTATAAATGTTAGGTATGCATGTGTATGTGTGTGTATGGCTCATTGTAAAACATGCATTTTCATTTTTATCCTGCTATAATTATGTAAAATCAATTTGGATCAGGTACTAATAAACAATCATGTAGAACTATAGAATTCTTTCTTCACTACAGAAGAGAGGAAGCCTCACAATTAAAATCTGTAAAGTGAATATCGGTAAAATTAATGTCATTTATAATTTTTCTTGTAATCTTTACTATGCTATGTCATTTTCAAGACTTACAGCAGTTTTTAATAAGAAAATTAGGTGTTGTGGTTTTTTGCTCTTTTAATCCTGACTATACTGAAAATAGCTCATGATGTAAATTAGATTTCTATAATGATTCAGACAAACACATAAATTTAAAAATAATAATTAGAAACCTGTTGAAGTAGAGCGGCCTTGTGAAAGGAAGCAAAGGTATGCCAAGACTGAAGTACAGATAATCAATTCAGTACAACTGCCCAAAATTTTCTGAGAAGAGAGCGCTTCTGGAACAAAAACTGTAGGAGTCAGTATTCCAAATATGACAAAGAATGTGTGAATGACTTCTTTACTTCTGGTCCAAAACTGGAAATATGCAAGAGGTTTCAGAAGAGAATGAGTTGCAGTGAAAGGTCACCTTGGCAATGAACAAGTATGGGTATCCAGGGGATTGGTGTGTGTTGGCAAGGCAAAAAGAACTTCAAAGGAGCCTTCAACGATGAAAGAAAGGTACAGTTTTGATTCAGGATACAGTCCTAAATTGTATTTTGGGGCTTTATTCAGAATCATACATGAAGAGAATCACAGAATTGGTCAGGTTGGAAAGGACCACTGTGGGTCAGCTGGTCAAACCTCCCTGCTCAAGCAGGGGTCATACCAGAGCACATGGCTGTTACGTGAGGTCATAGGAGGGAGACAAAAAGCACAGCTGGAGTCCTCTTGATCATGAGACAAACAGCATGTTTCATTGCTCAACCTCTCTTTGTCTTGGAGGTTTGGATTTCCTGGCCCTGACAGCTGATTGGATGGAATCTCTCTCCATCCAGATCTCTGGCCAGAGGTGTACCTGTATCTAAGCTTGAACAGGGTTGGCTGAGTTTTGCTTGGGTTTGAATGCAACCTATCCCCTCCATATCTGGGGGCTGGTTTTCTTCTAGGCTGGTTGAGTTTAAGGGGCAGCTTCAGATCAGCTGCAATGTGACATGTGGCATAGGATTGCATCCAGTTTCTGAAAATCTCAGTGAGGGAGATTCCACAATCTCTCTGTGCAACCTCTTCCAGTACTCAGACACTCACACAGTAAAGATGTTCTTCCTCGTATTCAGGTGGAACTTCCTGTGCATCAGTTTCTGCCCATTGCCTCTTCTCCTATTGCTTGGCACCCCTGAGAAGAGCCTGGAAACATCTTCTTGGCATCCTGCCTTCAGATACTGAGATAGAAATTGATGAGGTCCCCTCTCAGCCATCTCCTTTTGAGGCTGAACAAGCCCAGCTCCCTCAGTCCCTCCTCATAAGAGTGATGCTCCAGTCCCCATATCATCTCTGTTGTCTTTTGCTGGACCCACTCCTGGAACCCCATGTCTTTCCCGTACTGAGGAGCCCAGAACTGGACACAACACTCTAGATGTGGCCTCCTAGGGCTGAGCAGAAGTGCAGGACCAACTCCCTCGCCTGCTGGCAATGCTCTTCTTGTACTTTCTAATAGATATCAGATATCAGAAAATGCACTTCAAGAAATATGCTAACAGACATGGCCAAGGACACATCATGAATGGGATTGCTCTTTTCATATCACAGAAACTCTCACAGAAGTAGTATATTGAATTATTTTCTTTCCTGCAATATCTCAATTATGCTGGTAGGCTGTTTGCTCAAATCTGGCTTCATAACAAATATGTGTGAATATCAACACAGATTGAATAGACACTTTTACAGCCAATAATGTTCTGTGACGGAATAACTGCATGATAATGAATGTGATGAATTCCTGTGACAGTATCATTAAAAAGGTCTCTTGACTATCTAATTTGATAAGTAAATATGTAATTGATCTGCTTGGTGAAAAAATATCCTTTTAAAAAATTTGTATTTCTTACTGAAGGTACTTCAAGTTCAGGAAATTGCTTACAGAAAGTTTATTTTTAACAGGAAAACAGTATTTGTGTTTCTCAGAATTTCAGTCCTAGAACCTCATAGTAGCCAGCTAAAATCTGTCTTTTCTTGGAGTTATCTAGATCACCTCTTTTGCAAATGCAGTAATTTTCTCATAAAATTTTTGTCTGCAACTACTCAGACACCACCACTAAGCCAGAGGTCAGTTGTGGTGTTTTTATCTTCTCAGGCACTGCAAAGCAGCAGATAGCAGGAGAGGTCAGTGCAGCACTCTTCTGTGTGCTTGACAGAGCCTGGAGTGGGAAACATTCCCTGGGAGAGAGGGGTCTCTTTTTGGTCAGAACAAAGGACCCCTGAACCTTCAAGGCTATTGTCTGAGAAGAGCCCATAACAAATGCCTGGGGAAGAGTAACAAGACAGAGCAAACACACAGCAGGAACTGCACTGAGTGTCCTCCTTCCAGCCAATGTGGGGGCACTTCCTGAGGCAGGAGTGGTATTTTTGTACCTAGCAGCCCTCAAGCAGGTTTAACGAGTCTGCAGACCATAAAATAGATACATCGGCCAAATGATCAATATTCTAGGCAAACTCACACAATGTTCTCCATAATCCATGGCTTATTATTTCTCTAACATCAGAACTTTTTTACACTCCTAGTTTATAGGAAAAATAAAAATGTGTTTAAAATAAATATATTTTAAAAGTAATTTTCCTATAATAGGTATTTTTTTCATCTGTCCAAAATACTGAGTACTGATATTTTATAGGCATGCCTTAGATATGAAGGTAAAATATTTTTCTACCCATATCACTAAACTGAAAGTGAGTTTATTGGTTCTTATTTTGGGCTGTTGAATCCTCTGGGTAGAATACATTTTTAAGGTGGTATGAATAGAAAGGTCCAGTATAAAAAGTGAAAAATGAAGAAGGAAAAAAAGTCACCCTAAGGACTTCAGGTAGAACTCAGAATAGCCTAATAAAAAAAAATCACAGATTTGCCTACATTTTTCTGTTGCTTTGAGATTTTTTTAAATTAATTTGTATCATAGCCCATAATTTCCTTTGGTAAAATTGAATCCCTAAATTTTCAGTGTTTTGGGTTATTTTTTTGCTGAAGAACTCTGGCGCTGAAGCAGGAATCTTTGTTTGTCCCATAAGACCTAAGCTTTGCACTGCTGGATTTCAGGACAATACTGTCCCTGTTGCCAGTCACATCTTGTATTCCAGCTGAATTCTCCTTTGTCTCAATGATGGCTCTTGAGCTTACAGCACCAGTAAATTTCAAGAGGGTACTCTAGCTTTGGTGACAAGAAAATGAATGAAGACTTTTAAAGGTTCTCTCTTGATAGCTGGATGGACCTTTTCTTAGAGGGTTGATAGAGAGCAAAATATTCTATATGTGCTCTTTACTCTACCTGAAGAAAAAAAGAGAAGAAGTGAATGCTTGGGATGACTGAAAATATTGTATTTACTCTCCAATTGCATACACAGCTCATCTGAGAGTCTTCATTTTAAATATACAGTATAGTGCTGGCCCTTAAACTTGTTCTTGATCTATAGAATTTCATACATTACCACAGAAACTGGGTTCAGGGTGTTATATATACTATGCCCTTCTAGGAAGAATGCAGTTTTTTAAAAGAGGGTAAGTTGTTTTGTGAAAGTCTGACAGAGCAATAATTCTCACTGTATAAATGATCACTTGGAGTATGAGTCAAATCTCTAAAACAGTTCCTGTTATACAAAATTTGACCAGGTGTCAAATTTTTCTTACCTGGGTTTTTCTTCTTCAGATACACTGCTATATCCCTCAAGATAGATATGGAAATTTCTCATTAAAACTTTAAAAGGCTGTGTTAGCTGACCCAGCTTTTGGCTTTCACAGTACTATTCAATGTGAATATTGTTTATGAGGGGGTTAGTGAAGAATTTAGCCTTACAGCGCCCATGAGTATTAGTGATCCATCAAATATTCTGTGCACAACGTCCCAGTGTGTCTTGATTAAAAGAGTATGCATAAAGTTCAAACCACTTGGAGCCTGCTCTGCTCTGAAATATTTTGATTTTGTCCCCTTTACATTTCACAGAGACTGTCTCATTTATTATATGCAGAGTATGGCTTTTAAGTGTCTCTTTTGGTGTAATGCTTTCTCCCTGTTGTCTGTTTGTGAGATGTATTTGGGCTTTCCACCTGACAGAGCAGCCTCTTTTTAGTGGGGCTGTAACTAATCATGAGAGGAGTATCTGTACAAAGCAGGACAAGAAGATGGCAAATTAGCAACCCAGTCCTGCATTTAGTGAGGAAACAAACTCAGGTATAAACAGGGAAAGTTTCTACATTCTGAAATAGACAGAGAATTCCCTTTCATTTTTGACCCATTGCTGTGATAATAGAGTTTCTGTTCCTCAGTGCTAACCTTGGTTAGCAGTGAATTTTTCTAGATGCCAAGGAATTTGTCCAACTTCTGACATAAATAGGAGCTGTTTAATTTATTCCTGCTTAGTTTATTTAGCTTCCTGCAGCCATCCTGCCTTGATTCTGCCTTGAGCAAGGGAGACTGCCAGAAGGAACTGAGTTTCGGCCTGATATTGAATATCTAGTATTAAGGGAAACAAATGATGTGTCATAGAAAAAATGAATCTCCTCTTCCCTTTGGTGTTGGTTCATCAACATGAGTCAGTGGGGCCTATTGAACGCATGCCTTTTTCTCCTTTGTATCCTGTGTCCCAAAACATACTCACTTGCATCCATGGTGCAGCACCATCATTCCTCTGAGTACAGTCTACTGACCTACACCAGTGAAAAGAGACTCAACCTTTCAGCATTTCTCATTGCAATAATAGAATTATTACAGTCATTTGGCATCTCTATGCAGCCTTGTGTCAGGAACCAGCATTTTGCTTCTTGAAGATAAGTGAAATAAGTTAAGAAAACAACATTTTTATATTGAGCTCAAGACAAAAGATAGGATTAATTAGTCCCTGAAAGCTAGGTCTAATTCTGCAAGCCCTTTGTCCTCCAAGTGACTACTAGCAGTTGTTCCATTGTCTACACTCTCTCAGTTGACAGTACAATGACCTAAGTCATTAAGGGGTTTAAGCAATTAAATACATATTTAAATTGCTACCCATTCAGATTAGCAAGTAGATTTTCTTACAAAATAAAACTTCTCAGTCAAAACAAAAAACCCCAACAAGTTAATGAACATATATTGGTACTGTGCTGTGGAGTCCTATGGATGAGGAGTAGGAAAACCAGTAAAAAAAAGACAAGTAAAATGAGGCATTAGTAACCCCATTAGCTTTTACATATGTCAAAGTTTAGCAAAGCCCCTTCTTTCGGTAGACTTACAACTCTCCTTCTGAAGTGAGAGTCAGTAGCTTGTTCTAATAAAAAAATGAGCCTGGCATATCCATGCCTGCTGTAATGCGCTGCTTTACAGAGAGTCAAGTCAAAGAAATCAGATTTATGTTGCCTTGACCACCTACACAGTAGACACTAACCTAGAATTAATCATCAAATTCTCAACTGTAGGCAATGGAGAACGGTGAGTGCATTTAGAAAACAGTTTATCTGGACTATTTTAGGTGTTCAACTTAGGATGAGATTAATTATTTCTTAAATATCCCTCTATCTTTTCACTGACTATAAAGTGAAATGAGTCACACTCATCATGCCTGCTTATGTGAAGTTCATTACAGCTTTCTTGGTTTACAAACACTTTAAAACGCCTTCACTCTGCCATTGCATTATAAAATAATGACCTGAACAACAAACTCAGTGCAATAATTTATCAACACTGATAAAATAAGGTATCAATAACACAGCATGAAAGTTAGGCTCATGTCTAAGTCTCAAAATTTCCTTTTGCCTTCTTCCCTATATTTTACAGTTCTCAATGAATATTCAATGAATAACTAATAAATGTGACAAACATAACACCTTTCCTCTCAAAATAAAAAAAAAAATATTTTCACAGGAACACATTATGCTTATTACTATCACTAAACTACAGATTCACGATACTCATAGAATCATAGAGTGGTTTGGGTTAGAAGGGGACCTAGAAGATCTAAATGTAGTTCCACCTTCTCTGCCTTGGGCAGGGACACCTTCCACTTGACCAGCCTGCTCAAAGCCCCATCCACCCTGACTGTGAACACCTCCAGAGATGGGGCATCCACCACTTCCCTGGACAACCTGTTCCAGTACCTTACCACACTTAAAAAATTTCTCCTAATATCTAATCTAAACCTACTCTCTTTCAATTTGAATCCATTCTTCCTTGTCCTGTCACTACATGCTCTTGTAAATAGGCTCTTCTCCATCTTTCCTGAAAGTTTCTTTCAGGTACTGGAAGCCTGCAATTAGGTCACCCCAAAGCCTTCTCTTTTCATGGCTGAACATTTGGACTTAGTATTTTTGGAGGTGAAAATAAAGCACCAAGAATCTGTTAGCCTCATGAATGAGCTACAAGAAAGCTGTTGGAAAGGACACAATTTCTGTCCTATTGCTCAGAGTATAAACTATCATGAGAACATTTATTCAGAGAGAGAAACAAATTGATTTCACTTCATACAGAAGAATATTTGACCTGGAGTGATGGTTTGGCTTGCTACAGTTAAGAAGAATATTCAGTCAAATGAACACACTGCCATGCTATTTATGTACAGAGGGGTAGTTCTTGAGGCACTGCACTGATGTAAAAGACCACTACATACAAGACTGGAGGTTGATTTGCTTATATTATGGATGAAGGTCTTTGAATGTGTGGTTCTTCCCACCATTACAATGTCAAAATGTCATTCAGACTTGGATCAAAGAGATTCAGACCCTTTTTTTGGTAGTTGCTTTGGGCTAAATTTTACTCTTGGAAACTGTGTGTGTTCAGTTATGGTTGACTTCTGTGTCTAAGGCAAAATAGCCAATTTGTGGCTATGGAGTTGCATATGGCACTTAAGCAGATGAAATATGGTTTATATGCTGGAACCTCATCCTGCAACTGCAGCATTCTGTACTGGAGTGCAGTCTGCTGCTTTCACTACAGCCTGGCTGGAGGAGAAAGCAAGCCAGCAAGGCACTCCAGAAGTCTCTGTTAGCTCCCAAGGTTCCCTAGAACCATCTGGACTCCCAGTCCACATCCATGCTACCTGCATGGGGAACTACTGTCAGTCAGCAATGGTCCTCCCTCAGACCTCCGTTTCCCCTCAGAATACCAAAACCAGAAGCTGCTGCATTTAAGAACTAGGATGTTGAGTGATGTTTTAATCTGATTATAATCAGAACAGCTGCTGTTAATATTTAAAAAAAAATATTCCATAAAGAGATACCATAATAAAAAATAATAAAATAAAACCCAATAAAAATAAAAATAATAAAAAGTCAAAATTTACAACATTTTTTTAAAAGTTGGAACAAGTTAGTACTTTTCTAATTTTTTCCCTCAGGAAAAAATTAAATTTTTTTTTTTTTCTGTTCAAATTCTAGACATCTGTGAAAGATATACAATTATAAATGAGCCAAGTAAGTAGCTAGAACCTGATTGCAGAAAGTTTTATCATCCCAGTTTTCTACATTATAGACTTAACACATGATGATAATTAGTGTTTCTGTTGATCATCAGGTCAATGAACAACAGATGCATTTTTTGCTTATAAAATTGGAGTGCAGAAGATAATGAGGAAAATATCTTTAAAAACTGTGTTTCTGTTAAAAATAGAGATAAGCTCACCTTTGTGTGTTAAAATCAATTGGTTTTCTAATGTTAGAAATATTTCTGTATGTTTAATTCTTACAAACACAGTAGTTTATTAACTGCCCATCAAAGCTGTTTTCAGAGAGATTCATAGGAAAGGAAGTTAGCCTTTCATTTCTTTGTACTTAATGCACTTTCTTACCCACACAGATTCAGCAAAATAAAAAACTACCTTACTCATCCCTTTAATCTCTATATACCACTGTGTACTTACTGTGCAGTGTTGTTGAGAAGATGGTCTGTAAATTCTACTTCCAGGGTTTTAATTGCTGTGAGTCTGCACATTCTCACAGTCCAGTAAAAATCCCTTGGACTAGCCTAAATTTTATTGGTATGGCTCATAATGTAACAGAAATATGTCTGTTCCACCTTCATTCCCCTTGTTTGTGTGATATTCCAAAGTATTTAAAAAAGTATGCTGGCTTTTTTTCACTTCAATTTGCTAAACAGTGTCAAGTGGAGATAAAAATGAGGACAAAAAATAAAAGATCATGCAGAACAAAAAGCTTCATTTATCAAGTGAGAAAATCCAGTCCTCCTGGAGCCGGTATTATGCCATTTCTAAGCTAGTTCTCACACTTAAGTACCAAAAGGTCATTTTCTTGAGTACTATCTGAAGTCTCATCTTTTAATCTTGACTGTAAATTTTTATGGGTATTTAACCTGTGCCAAGAATGTGACATTTAAATCAGCAGAGGTTTCTTATTTTGATCCCCTTCTTGTACAGCTTTTACAAGAAGTACCTTGAAGCATTAGTGTCACACATTCCTCATGTGAGAGAGAGACTGGCAAATTTATGAGGACATATATACTCTCAGTCAGCAATTGATTGCGATTAAAATGGTTAAAGTATGTTCACACAGATGTGGAATTCAGGCTAAGCAGCCTGTACAGCTGAACTGCTCTACCAGACAGTTCATTTTAAAGCTGTTATTATACATTCTTTCTGTGATTTCAAAGAGTTTGATGTACAGCAGCAGATTTATTGTGTTTGGTGGTTTTGTAGATCTTACACATATAGCAACTCCATTTTAATATAGCTAGGAAGAAAAAAGCAGGAAAAAAGGTATTTTTTAATAATTTTCTCATTTCCAAATATCTTTAACAATTTTATAAACATAATACTGAGAAAAGTGCTTTAAGGCTGATCCCTTTTAACAATTCTACAGGCAGATAAATGCAAACCCAGCAAACTCCATAATTTTTGTTAAGAGGAGAGAAGACATGGCAGCTCATATTTCACTGCAGTCTAGCAAGTTGAGAATACACCCCTTCTCTGGCATGCCTGAGAAGTCTATGACAAAGCCAAGAAAGCCTCTGGCTTTTTTTCACTCCTACAGCTGCTAGTTTAAGCTACACTAACACCCTCTCCTACATGTGTATATCCATGCGTGTAACAACCACCCTCCAAACCCACTATAAACAGCTGCATAGAAGGATGCACAGGGGAGGATTTGGGAGAGGTCAGTGTGGCAAAGCAGAACTTCTACTGTATGATGAGTTTATGTCTTTCCTTTCTACACAGATTCCCAGATTTTAAACTAGCAGGTGCCATGTGATAATCTGGCCTTATTTTTTACTGAGATGTTCCAGCTCATCAATAGGAATTTTAGGCTGGAGTAATGATCTAAGCTGGAACTGGAATCCTCCTAAACCATCTGTGTCAGAGACTGCTGGACCAGAACATAACACTTAGAGATCTGATGAATGCATGGGCATGTCATCCCACAATATGGCACCCTGAAGGACCATATGGAGTACTCGGTGATTAGGATAAAGAAGACATTCTGGCTTAAACCCCCCTTTTTGTTTTTGTTTTTTTGTTTTGTTCTGATATGCTCCCTCAACCCAGATAGCTCTGTGATTGCTGAGTACCCTACAAGGAGAAATCTTCAAACCTGAATCAAGAAACTTAAGGTAAGATTCATTGTACATTTCTATATCTGGGTATGTCACCTAAACTCCCTTCATAATCAATGAAGAGACATAAGCACTTGCATGATGTGGCTGATTACAGCATGAAGCTGGTGTCTGAAATATGTCAGATGAATCACTGCATTTTCATTTTCCCTGATTATAAAAGGAACCTAAGATGAGTCACCTAGATTCAGACATCTTCATTGGAGATTGTTGGTTAGGTGGGTTGAATCCCACTCAGAGCTTCTGCTGAGGCTGTCAGACTAATTTCTGACAAATTTAATACCTGAAGATGAGCAGAATTGTCACCTTCCATCTATTAGAAGATAGAGGAACCTGTCCCTAAGCACAGTAAACAGACATGGACAGTTGTCTTTTGCATTCAGTGAAGAAGATGATTGACAGGTTAAAGTAAAACATTTGGAAAGCTTGTTCTCCCAATGTTACTGTAACAGGGACACTACAGCCTGCATATTAACTGTGAAGAGCGACATGTTGACACTCATTCATTGACAGAAATAAGAATCACACAAAAGTCTTTCTGTATAAGACAAACAGAAAACCCCTGAATTCCTATGGAAAAAGAATCCTTTTTTCCTTGAGATCTAAGCCAAAATATTTTTTTTAATTAAATGCACAAAATGAAACTCCTAAAAAAAGGGAAAATTTCTTTGACCATAAATTGATACCTATACAAAATACACATGTATTCATTGCTTGATGCTTCTATGGAATTCACTAGAATGTTTTGCACCTATCGCAGCACTCTGGTTAGTAGAAAGGTTTTCTAATATCACAAGCATTTCAGCACTGACTTTGCTGGCTGGCTAACCTCCCATTTGTTTCTGCTCCTGTGTTTTGTCACAAATTTATAGCATCTGTATGACTGTAAATTTTTCAGCACTGGGTAATATGAGGTTGCTTTTAGCACATCTATTAATTTTCTGCCATCTTCTTCATTTCCTATATTTTATTTGACATATTAGATTATTTATGAACTGCTTCTTATTGACATTTACTTTAATCTTGTTTACTTCTCTTTAATTTAGGAAAGATCTCAGCTGGTCAGGACTAAAGGTACCTATGCCAAATGCTTATGAACATTTATCAAGACAGCTGCTTTTCAGCTACTGAGTAATAGATGCAAGCAAATGGATCACAACAAATAATCTAGTCAACAGGGTAGATTCTCTTTTTCCTCACATTTGTTGAGCAAATAACATGTCAAAACCATAATATCCTGCAGATTGATGGGTTTGGAAATTTCAACAGCGCTGTTTGACCAACAGTGGCCACGTTAAGCTATCCCTGCTCCTTTACTCAATAAGCAAGCTCACTTTTCCATTAGCTTGCATTTCCCCTCTTGTCCCCGGGGTGCAGGGAACAGAGCTGCACTTTAATTCGGACAGATGGCTGCAGCACAGGTTGCTGCAGTTCGTACCTTTAGCCCCAGACATGTTCATTCATAAACTGGGGTGGTGCTTTCAACCAAACACAGTGTAGCACAGAGGCTTCTAAGTGCAAAGCTGAGGCTTGATTTCAATGATTACTCAGAGATGCTACTCTGAAAATTGTTTTCCATGTACATTTCTGGAAATGAAGTGGAGCCTTTGTGAAGAAAACAGTGCAATACTGAAGGAAAATAGCTAAAGTAAATCAATATCTTGTTTAAAAAATTATCACAGACAATTTTTGCACAATTGGAGTAATTCCAATACAGGCCTTGTTCCACAATGAAATTGATTTCTTCAAAAAGACCCCAAATATCTGTTTAATAAAAAAATTTAAAGTCCAGATTTCTTTGTAAGGATTAAAATACATTAAAATACGTAACCCTATTTTCTGTATTAATTGGTAAGGCTGGGAGTCTTGGAGCTGCTTTGCAAAGACGTGCTTTTAAATTATATTTTAAGGGATGGACTGTGTCTGCTTATGAAAAGACTGATGGTTTTCTGTCAGACTTCCAGTTGGGTAACAAAAAGAAATAAGTACGTGTGAAAGGAGAGTTTTGATGTTCCATGTTTCGGTCCTGTGTCCTATAGATTGTGCTACCTAAAGGACTGGCAGTGAGACTTTGAGCAGTTTGGGTTGAGATGACCGTGGTCATGACATTTGAAAATATGGCACATGGTTGTGTGTTTGTAAAAAGAAGGGAGGGAGATGTGAGATTTATCTAGTTCATTGTGCATCTGATGGGCTGACAAATGTATAGGTACTCCAGTTAAAACCTGTTCAAAGACAAAAGGTTGAATACATGCTATTGGTGTTTTACAGCACAGAACAAAGAAGGTGTGTGTTTCACATCTTTCAGAGGCCTGAACTTTGCTGCACTCTGTAATTCTAAATTCATATAAACAAAGTTTTTGCTGTTTAATTTCTGGGTTCCTTTTTTATTATTTTTTTTAATTTACTCTTTATTTTCCTAAAAGAAAAGGAAGAAGAAATAGTAAGAGACATTTTTACTTTTCTATTATTTACTTTCTAAGTTCTAGTTTTGATATTTGTTTCAGTGGGAATGATGCTGTGGCCAAACAAATGGTGCTGTTAGTGTGGGCATTTTCCTGGTTATGTAACCTTTCTGTCTATTACCTTCTCTCACTACAAGCAGCACCTGATGCCCTGCTGTTGCCAGGTGTGCCCAGCTTTGTGCCTGCCTGCTCGGGCCCAGTCCTGCTATCCCATACTACCCTGCCCTCGAGACACACCTCTTCATTCTGATTGTTAATCCCAGATAATAAATACCAGCCTTGAACCAATAGTTTGCTTCTTATCTCGTGACAGATGTTCTCATCTTCTGTCTGGTGTGCCAGTGCCTGAAAATACATACCATGTGTGCTAATCTACACCAGAAAGGATTTTTGGAGGTAATAGCTTTTACAAGATGGAAAGCAGAACTTGGATAACAGTAGAATTTTAACACTTACAAAGGCTTTTAAAGTACAAATACTGACGATCCATACTTTTGGTGTTCTCATGCAAAGGTTGCAGCATCAATCATGGTGTGAAATTTAAACAGGGAGACATCTCAGGGAAACCCTGTTTATATAACATCAGAATTTGAACTGGAAACCTTCCAGGTGATTGGTTCTCTCAGTCATCAAATTTCATGGGAGGCCAGTAAGTATTTTGGAATGTATGAAACATCAGCCTTTAAACAAAGAGGATTTGCTAATGTAGCTGGCTTTGCCAAAATTTCAGCTGGCCCATACTCAGCTGACTCACCTCTCTGGACAAATATACCCTAGTAATGATTATCTGTTTCAATATTGTAAAGCTGTGGACACCTGTCTGGGGCAATTAAGCTGAGGTTGTTCACAGCATTACCTAAAGCCATTGAAAATTTAGAGGCATGTCATAAGAAATAATGTGTCATTCTGAGCCTGTACAACCTAAAAGGTAAGGTTTTGCACTCATGAGCAATTCCTTAGTACAGAAGTCTTTATTATCTTTTGAATATGTTCCATGTTTAGGCCCACAGAATCCTTTCCTGAAATGAGGGCTACAGAAATGCCATCACATTTGTGCTTGGATTATAACTGGCATTGCTCAATTAGCTTTATGCCACATCTGTAATGGAAGCAAAAGCATGGGCTATAGATCTAGAGTAAAATTGACTTATAAAATCATTTAATAATAAATAAATTATGGTAAAACTAATTGAATAGTATAGACAATTGATAAAACCCAATTAAATATATCTTATTCAGTTTGCTGTTCCTATGTCAGTCTCATTAAGAATATTTGTTGAATCCCATTGCATTATTGTTATTATTTGCTATCTAATTATGTAGCACTTTATGATCTGCAAGAAACTTCAGAGCTGTAAAAAGCTGTTCACTGAATAATTCACCACTTTTATGAATATCAATTTATTCAAAGAATCATATAATTTCTTATTAAATCACTTAAGTAATGACTTTCTTTTCATTTCTTACCATTTATCATCACACTACAGCATCATCTTGCTGGATAAAGTAAATTTTTTCAAGAAATGTTCCTAATTAGCTTGTAGAAAAGTAAAAAGTTCATGCAAGTTTTCAAAGAGTGAGCTTAGCATAACTGAAACTTGAAAAAAAGTTCTTAACATCTCTGCTTCATTTTCTATCCTAACATATATTTTCCATTTCTACTACCAGAAAACCTCCCAAACTACGGGTAGGATATGTACACAAGCCATCCTCATGTTTTTCCACATGTGGGGAAAGTGAATCCTCTACAGCCTCCAGTGTGAGTGAAACCAGAAGGTGAAGGCAAAAAAAAAAATAGTGGAGTAATTGCACTATTAAATGTTTACTTTTTGGACACCAGAGTAGCTCTATGATCTTTGCACCGTGTCTGGAGATCTGAGTGCTACCAGAGAGTGAAGGGTTGTGGCTATTGGAATTTGTTTGGCGAAAAAATTTCTGTTTCAAGGTTATCTAAGTCAAATTTACATCCTCACACTAACAGCTGTAGTCAGAGCCAAAATTAGAATTAAAGTTTCTTAGATTTCTTTGTGGTTTTTTTTAGTGTGTGTGTCTTCATCTGCACTTGCTTAAGAGTAGAATCCAAATCTTGAGAGAGTTATGATACTAACCAACAGCACCTTGATACTCAGCAGCACCTTGAACAAGCATATGCACAGCCAAGGAGGCTAATCTGCAAGAAATACTGAGAAAAATGCTGAGAGTTGAAGCTGTCCCTGCTTTCAGACCTCAGGGAGGAAATGCAATAGATTTTTGATACTTGTAGAACTGGTTGCTCCCTGACTGAGTGAGAAATCGTTCTTTTAGTTTTTAATCATGGTTGAGAGAAACATTTAAGTAATTGGCGACCCACAGCCAGTTTCAGCATAAATAAAGCAAAGTTTGTGTGTTTTCACATGCCACCAGCAAGTTCCTTAAGCAATGCTGTGAGGGGAAGGGATCAGGAATGTTTCAGGTGCATTACTGCTCCTTCCAGTCTAGCTGTTATGCTGTGGTGCAGAAAAGTGGCCTAGATTATTTTCAGCTGTTTTATAGCCAGAGAAAGAAAAATATCAAGAGGATGATTACTGCATATCTGCTGGTTAAGGTGTGTTAATGGAAGGAGCAGTACTGGGTTCAGGCTCTCCAAGAAGCATTTATGCATTTTACACTGGTTTGCCAGGTTTAGACTGATATTTAGAAATTCTGTTCAGTGAAACCAAAACACGGATCTTCCAGCTCCCAACCAAGTGTCCTACTTCCCAAAACAAGTAGGGTCTGAGTTGTTTTACATTCAGGGTAGGACAAAGCGTCTAAAGCAGGACACAGAAGCCAGCTGAGAGCAAAACAAGGAGTTCAGTGATTGTTTGTTCCCCTTCAATGCAGCCTCATGCACTGCAGGTTCCTGATCCTCTTCTGAAGCATTTCATGAATGGTAAAATGGTTTCAAGGGAACAGACTTGACAGTGGGACATTCTCTCCATCATGTGGGATTGACCCCTAAGCATGATAGGACATATAAGGCATTTTCTCATTTGCAGCTGACTCTAGCAGTGGTCAAGTGAACGTTTTTTGGATCACAACTTTTTGCATTAGCACCTTAATTGCCCTCAAAGAAGCTCAAGTTTAGAAAAGCTCATCTTTAGCCCAACTCTAGACCTGTTTCATAAAGGCACACTTGCACCTAAATACAATGCTCAATTTTTTAAAAGCTGAAAAGGTTTTGGTTAATAGTTGCTAGCTGGATTTTGAGAGAGCTTATGCACAAGTCTAAGTAGAGTAGTAATTTGAATTTAATAGTACTTTAGGTAAAAGAATCTGCAAAAACTGAGATATTGTGGTCAAACCCATCCATATTCAATGTTTCCTCTGCCAACTTGGTAAATATTCATCCAAGTAAATAGCTTCGAAAAATTAATTGGCCCATGAGGAGTTGTCATGTAAAATTTGTATGCTAGATTCAGAGTTAGAAACTGTGAAATAGAGAGTTTTCTGTTCCTTTTTAAGGGCAAGTATAATGTATTCAGGAGTCAGTGAAGTGCCAGAATAATAAACCAGTTGTCAAAGAATTAATATTACTTATTTGGATTGGGAAGCTGCAGGTTGTTTGTTTTAATCTAAAATTCCTAACAGCACCTGACCATTAATTGAGGACATGGAACATGTGCAAGTTAAAATGAAAAGAAACTGCTATGTATTAAACATTTGCACAAGCTTATGCTACTGTGGAAAGTGGAGCTGAGTGAATGATTAAGTTGTTGTCAATGAATGAAAATAATGGAAAAATGAGATCCATTTAGATCAACAAGATATTGATTCTCGTAATCCCACTGCATTTTTGCCTTACTAAAGGGATTAAAAAGAGAAGCTCAGTCTCACTACTATCTTAGTAAAAACTTTTGGGAGACCTCACTAAAATGAATACACTATTTAAAAGAAATAAGAATAGGATCAGAAGCAGATGTTATTGTAATTTGAAAATAATCCATACTATGTTGACAGTTACTTTCCAGAGCAGGGCTGAATAGCCATTTTGGGAAAAAAAGGGAGCCAGCCACCTATTGTGCCTATTGTTCATGCTCCACTTAAGGAGATATCTGCTCACAGATTTGGACTGGGAAAAAATTCTTTCATAAAAAGAAAAATAAAAATTAAAAACTCTCAGAAACCTATAATGAAAACTAAATTTATTAGATATCTCACACAGAAAAAAAATCTGATAATATCGGAAAATGAGTCTGGCATGCTCAGACAAGGTCCTTAAAGAGGTGCCAAAGCACATTGCAGGATGCCCTGATCCCATAGTTCTGAATTTTGGGCCAAACTCTGATTTCCTCCTATTTCATGGGTTGTCAAAACATTGGCAAACGTGACAGCTAGGAGCTATTATCCTTGCATTTCTAAAGAAATAAGATGTGACATTTCCTTTTATCACATTGATTATATTTTTCTTTTTTTCTGTAACAAAAGGAAGTGTTTTTACTTTCAGACCTGATGGTGTCAAAATAATCTTGGATGTTTTAGTTAATTTAAAGAGAAAAAGGTGCAAAGATGAGTGCATACTATCCCTAGGAAAAGTTTTTTACAAACTTTGCATATATATCCTTCATTAAATATTACTGTAAAAACTCTTTCCAGCTATAAATTATACAGACTCACAGACTCTCTTAATATACCTCAGTTAGGCACCTATATCTAATTTTAAAATTATTTGAATCAGAGCAAAAATAATTTGCTAAGATTCATTTAAGTTTTAATAGGGTTTTCATTAAAATAGATCTGCAAATTCTGTCATTTTATAAGAAGCTTAAATCAAGGCCAGTGGAGGAGAGGGAAAATATTCTGTTGCTCTGGGATATATGCTGCTTTGGGAGATGATTTGTTCTCTAGCAATATCTTATTCTTGTCTCACTGCACGCAGTCAGCTAGTGCACTTCATCCCCTGAGGATGCCAGAGTTACTCCCTCACATCCATCCCATGTCCTCTGTGATGTGATGCTGATCACCAGCAGTAACTAATGGTAGCTACTTCACTGGAGCATGCACCTTGCCATAATCAGCCTATCCAGGTATTCATCAGAAACTTACCTGAGCACATCTTCTAGCTAAAAAGGATCTGTAAAATGAAGGCTTGTAATTACTGTTAGCTATAGAAGCTAACTCCCTAACAGACGTTTGCAGATACCAAAATAAGCAGGTTCAAACAGAAATCCCTTGAAACTGACTATTAAAATTCTTCTGGTTTATGCTTTAAATAAGGGAAATATATTAACCTCTCTTAATCAGTAATATTTCATCCTTATAAACACTACGTTCCTGTACCCACAAAGCAAAAAAAAAAAAAAAAAAAAAAAAAAAAAAAAAAAAAAAAAAAAAAAATCTGGAAATCTGGTCCCATTTCCTGGTACCATTCAGGAAAACACCTAGTTACTGCATGAATGTATATTTAAGTAAAACATTCTTCTTTGTGGGAAAATCTGTTCTGCGGGCTTAATTTAATTTAATTTAAAAAACATTTAATACTTTGAATTAACATGTAATACTTTGAATTCTTATTTTGTATTACTCCCACTTGTTGTCCACTGTCTGCTGCTGATATTCAGGGGGTGTCACAAGATCTAGAGGTGCACTTTGACAGAGATGCTTCCAGTATTATCAAAAGTACTGATGAATTTCAGTTTATTTATTCCTTCTAAAAATGTACTAATTTCAGCTTTCATTAGTAAATAGATACAAATAACCTCTTTAGAGTCTGCTATTGTTTAAATCACTGCTGCCACTGGCCATAGGCAGTTCATAAATGATGAGAAGTGGCTGAGGGAGCTGGGGGTGTTTAGTCTGTGGGAAAGGAGGCTCTGGGAGAACTTATCACTCTCTGCAAGGACCTCAGAGGAGGTTGTAGCCAGGTGGAGGTTGGGAACTTCTGCTAAACATCAAGAAGAATTTACCTCAATTTGCACAATGGGATGTTTAGATTAGATATTAAGAGAAATTTCTTCACCAGTAGGGTGATCAGGCATTGGAATGTACTGTCCAGGGAAATGGTTGAGTCATCATCCCTGGAGGTATTTAAAATCTGTGTAGATGTGGCACCAGGGGACATGGTTTAGTAGTGGATTTGGCTGTTAATCATGATACTAAATGTCACCTGGAGGTTACTTTATTTCTCTGAAAAGGACTTTTAGAGGAATTTTTACAAAAAAAAAATTTAAAACCCTGAAAAAAATTACAAATACTTTCCACCTTGTCTATTTATTGCATTTTATTTACTCTTTTAAACATAGTTTAATAGGCAAGGTGCAATTTGTTGCTAAAATATACAATAATTTTTGCTATTAAAGCAAAGAACACCTTGTTTCTGGCCAGCCATAACCTCCACCCTTTTCCTACATCTTCTTTGTGCTCTCTTTCCTGGCTCTTCAGAGCACGTAGTAGCACTCTGTGGGAGTGTTTGCCTGGGTAGCATTGCTTACTGCAGTGGTTTGGGAAAAGCCAGAAGGAGCAAGGGGAGAAAGTATTATGCAATCTGCTGAACCAAAGAGTTGGCATGGGAAGGGAAACTGCCAAGATAAGAAGAATGATCTGGTGTCAGACAAAGTTATAATGGTTCCATCACCAGATCTAACAATCCTGTTTTGACTAATTTCTGATTTTTGGTTTTACCACTAAAGTCTTTTTTCCCCTATTATTTTGTTTTGTGACATTTAGAACAGCACTTCTTCAGATTATTATCTGCCTTCTATTTTCAAACACTTGCAAAAAATTTTAAGCAAAATCTTTTTGACCAATGCAATAAATTATCTCTACGGCCAATAGCAAGTTACATAAATAAACTATAGAATATTGTCTTCATTAGGTATCATTGTGAAAGTCATTTCTGTGCTAGAATACAGTTCGTATATAATCTGACCTCTGCACTTAAGAAGTTCAGTTGTCATTTCAAACTGCATTACATATAGTGAACTGTAATCATTAAAACATAAATCCTCTGGTATGTTCTATGCTTTTAATGATTTCTCTCAAATAAGTCAACTTTGCATAAAAGAAGCAGAATATCTTAGCTAGTTATGTCTCTAGGTTTATTGCTGCTTAGATTACAATAGGTAGAAGAGTAATTTTGCATTTTGTACTACTATTTTTTCTTTACTCATTTTGTCTAAGATATTATGGACATTTTATTCAGGCAGTATCACACTTTCAAGCATAAAATTATTTCAGCTTGAACTTTATGCAAACTGAGACACATGAACCAGGAGATTATATTCAAGGTTAAAAATGTAAGTATGGAATTCATAATTATCTCCAGAGATATAATTACGTGATGAGGAGAGGTCTTTTAATTGCTGTCCTAGATAAGGATTGCATATAACTACTCTGTTCAAAGCTTCAGGTAGAACAATGAAATTGTATAAACTAAAGAGAAGGAACTATCCAGTCCCTTGAACATTTCAGAAATTCTTTTATATTCATAGCACATTATTTCACTTCCTTGGGCTTAAAAATAATTCCTAGAAAATGCCCTATGCCACCTAACATTTAATTTTGTTTTTTATGTTTACAAACTGAACAACTCTTTCATAGTAACACATTGCTGTGAGTCCTCACACAAATCAAATTCAATATAGGAAATTTTGTTGAATGAAAAATATAATTTGCTTTAATGGTTTTCCTATTTTAAACTTTGCATGTATTTCCATGCATTTATATATATATATATATGTATTTCTCCATGTATTAATCCTATTTATTAGGATTAATATAATAATTAATATAATATCCATGTATTTCTCCTTTCTCAATGTGTTATGTTTCGGGGGGATATCCAGGGAAGCTGTCTCAAGAATGAAAGATAATTCAGTTTTCTTTTTCTTTTATTTTTTCCTTTTATTCTTTTATTTTTCTTTTTTAAAAAATAAATTTCCTAACCTTAAACCATGAAAACTATACTTTTGAAAGGTTCTGGAAACAATAAACATGCTCCTGTGTTTGCAAAGAGTGTTAAAAGTAAAAAATAGTCGATCTTGCAAAAATTTCCTCTCTCTCTGTTTTAACAGTCACTACAAAAGATAATAATTTGACACCAATATTTTCAATTGTTTTCAAACTTTTTGCAGAATACTACTGAAGTATCTAACCCCCCAAAAAAGGGCAACTAAAGGGAGGACTGCAGAAAATGTGCAGAAAAATCAATGGCAGGTCTAACTTAGTTTTTCTCCTTCCTCATTTTATCTGCCTTTTTTCTAGATTCAAAGTACATTGATTCATATCTATTTCATATCTATTTCCTTAGATAAACCATTTCATTAATCAGCATAGCCAACTATGTCTGTTAGCTTCAGTGAATGCTGAATGTGCCAAGCAATAAGACAAGAGGCAATGGGCAGAGAGTGATGCACAGAAAGTTCCACCTGAGCTGGAACAGGTTGCCCACGGAGGTTGTGGACTCTCCCTCATATTCAAGAACCATTTGGACACAATCCTGTGCACAATCCTGAGCTGGGAGGCTGGACCAGCTGACCCATTTTGGGAGGAGCTGTAGCTCCTCCCAAAATGAAATCCAAAATTTTTATGAATTAATGAATGAACAATTAAAAACAAAGGATTTTTTTTCCCTACACATCATTACCCATTTTTCTACAACAAATAAAAATAAATAGTCATCAGAGTGCCACGGTGCAGCAATCAATTCCGTTATTTAGCTGTATAATTATTAGTTTTACATTTTTCCCTTGAAAATAATTTCTCTTTATTCTTTTCATTTGGAAAAAGAGAATAAAGAATTTTTGCTCTGTTTTCCTGGAACAATATTTAGTAGCTTATTACAGTTCTTAAAGTCTCAGTCTTTCAAAACCTCTAAACATTTTATGCAACAATAAAGAATCTGTAGCTTCAGTTTCAACTGAAAAATTACAATAAAAAACTATCTTCTCTAAATTTGTTTTACTGTGTTGCCTTCTAACACTATTTCTTGGTTTGTTACTCTTTTAGAATCCTTGAAAATGTCATTGAGTGCATCTATGGTCACCTGTGCTTTATCTATAATGCCAAATAGGAGGGGTTCAGGTGTTGATTTCTGCCCTCAGCATCAAGTGGAATGTATGAGCTGATACCCAAGTGCCTTGCAGACTTGTCACATCCATTGTATATTCATCCTGTAGTGAAATAGGTGGAGAGGTCCAAAACACCATGAAAGAGGGAGCTAAAAATTAAATAGTGCATATAATTATGGGTTCCACAAGCAAACTCCATTCCAGGACCTGTTATTTATCTTTCCAGTCATTGCCACCTACTTATATAATGGAAAACTTGCAGTGTACATCTGAGAGCCTACACGCTGAAAGATGAATGCTGAATGTCAATCTGTGGTGGAAAGCACTTGCAAAAGAAATGGGAAGTAAATGAAGATTTGTCTTTTATAAAGTTATTTCCAGCAGAGATCTTTATAGCTAATCCATTACTGGCCACAATAAATACCTATCCAAGAAGATAGCTGGGAACTTAGAAGGCGTACTACTGTACCACAAGATGGATAATAATTATATTATTCAATAAATTATTAAAAACAATTGCATAATTATATCAAAACAACAATTTATATGACTGAAAACGTTGGTTGGCTCAAGGGAATGGTTGAAATCCTGCTATTTTAAGGAATTTTGCACAGTAGTTAAATCATTATTTACTTGGAAACAGTGGATACCAGAGTAATACTCTATGCATATTGTGTGTTAATGTGTATGTGATAGGAATATAGGAAGAATCTGAAGGATTTTTTTTTTTTTTGACTGTGCAAGGTTTTTAAAAGCTTCTTTGTAAAACCTGCAAATCTCAGGGTAGAAAGACAAGTAACATGTACAAGTAACCCTTAGGAAATTATTCATTAAAGGGCTTCTCTGTCCTGGGTGTTTATGATAATGAAAACACAACAGTGACAATTAATTATGAAAGCTACAACTGAGATGTCACCACTGGATATAGAAACAAACAAAGAAAAGAAAAGCAAGCTTGAAGTTAATCAAGAGAGGACAGAAAAATAAATGAAGTGTGAGACATATTTAAGTATCAGAAACATTTTCCATAGTGTTGATTTGCTACGAAAACTTAATCATTACTGGGGCTACACCCCAGGCATACACTTGAGACTAAATAATGAGCACATTTAGTCAATGAAACAAGTGAAAATAAGGTTTCCCCAAGGGAAGAGACAGGAAATCTATTCTTTCACAGCAAAATGATAAATAACCTTCCATTAATGTCCCAATGGAAAACGCTACAGAAAGGTCATAATGTAATAGCTTATTCCTGGCTTTCCAATGAATGGCAAAAGAAAAATTATAAATAGATAGATAGATAAATAGATATAATATAGATATAATATAAATATATAAAGAACTCGGAACAAAACAAGCTAAAAAAATAGAAAACCAGAAAGGAAAAAGAAAAGCTATATATGCAAGATTTTATAATAATTTCTTGCCATAAAAGCATAGCATCTCAGTGAAATTGTTGGTGCTGCCACTCTGCCCTCTGTGAAAGTACAATTGCTTCTTATTTCAAAAAGAAATGGTTATTACTTTAATAAAACTAGGCTGAAAATTAGAGGTCTTTCCTGTACCAAAACAAGTTTGATTACAGAATAGCCTTCCCAAAGAAGCAATGAGTAGAGCCAGCTTCATTGGTTTCCAGAGGTATGCAATAATTTTTCTGAACAAGACTGGTTCCAGGGTTTCTCAACTCAGGGGATGCTTCCCTCTCTTTTGAAGAAGTTTTTGCACCAGTGGTGGGGCCATCTGCCACATTGTCTGTAGCCATTGTTCCTACAAACTAAACCACCCTGACAGCGGCTTTAAAATACAAAAGAGGGAAAATAGGGAAGGCAGAAGGTCTTGAGCTCAGCTTTACAAAAATGCAGGTGGAGCACATAGTCACTAGAGAACACACATTTTCAGATTTGAAAAGAGGGAAGAAGACATCATTATTAGGGGGGGCAGAAGACAGTACAAGGAGTTTAATTTTCAGAGAAGGGTGACAGTAATTATACTGGCCAGAATACGGTGAAGCTGACCTCATAGACAAGGCCCTTGCTAGCTCTGCTAATTATATCACTTGCAATGGTGCTACAAGAATGATGATAATTCACTCAGCATGATGCATTCTAAAGGATTTTTTCCAACTTTACATTGTACCATCTTTAACCTGAGGAAAAGGGACATTTTGCAATTTAAGTGAACTGCCCACTGAAATAGGAATGTCTAATTTCTCTATAATTACCAACAAAAGTCTCTGCTAAAAGATTTTGTTATTTAATTTTGGCAGACATGGGTCTAGACATGCGGCATCTACTAAGTGAGTTTTCCATCCCAGTATCCAAAAATTTTAGGCATTTAACAGCATACTTTCACAAGAGATTTTGGTGATTGCTTTGATGTGTAAAGGAAATTAGCCATTTAGCTAAGAACAAGCAAGTAAAAAGAAGGCTACATGTTCTTCACATAAATGTTGACAGTCCTGTTTCATCATTTGTGCACATAGATAAGCTGATAGCCTTTTGTTTTCCAAAGTATCATCAGCTATTCATGTTTTCCAGAAAGGTTCTGTAATATGTGAAGGCTGTCCAGGGATCATAACGACACTGAAAATTTATTTTCTGTATTGAAGACCTTTATTCTCATCAAGTAATAAAAGAACCCTACAGAAAGCATCCAAAAGCCTGCATAATCTTCAGGTACTTATGAAAAGAAAGTAAGACTAAGCTAAAGTGGAACATTTCACAAAATATTTGCTCTCAGCTTCCAGCTATCAGCTTACCTAGCTGAGACAGAGGTTGTATTTTTGTACTTGCCTGGGTGTGATTAGTAGCTCTTGAAAAACATTTCCTCCATGAGGGAAATTTTCTAGTAGTTTATGAAATGATTTACTCTTGTGTTACATAAAGCACTGAATGTCAATGAACTCCCAAGTTAAATTTGCAGTGTATGAAAAATTCTGAATCAATTACCTACTTTTTCTACCGTGAGGAATACCTACCAATATTTTCTAATACCTTCTCTGTGTCATCCATGATTTTATATCCTTCTTCAATATTCTTCTCATCAACTGTCTCATCTTCAGCTGATGAGTCCTTACCAAACTGATCTCTTCTCCTGCAGAAGTGTCTCTATCTGTGCTCCTTTTCTCCTTATTTAATACCTTTCTGTAACTGGTTGCAACAGGCTGTAATGGTGGATACCTCAAATCATGGAACCATGTAAAGAAAAAAGCAGAAGAGCAATCTTTATTACATGTCCAGAAGGCAAACTGCTTTTCCACCAGTTTTGAAGATGCAACTTGTCTATCCATCCATAATACATCAACAGAAACCACACCTGCTGTATCATTGCATTATTTGTCTGTGGAACACACTCTCTGCATCTTATCTAGCCAGATTAAAATAACAGCAGAATCTGTGGTCAGGGAGAAACTGCAGTATTCTGACATTTTGTTTCAATTGAGTGGAAATAAAAGTAGGAATTAAAGTAAATGTTTTCTGATCAGGAAATTTAATTTCACAATTTTTTCAGAACTCTCAAACAGTTTTATGGCTGTGCTCCACTTTCATAAGATTAAAGCACTCCTTTGATGCAATGTAGTACTTCCCTTTGACTGCAACACTTCAGCTTTTATTTATCTTCATCTAATTATACACAACAATATGAGGATCAAAATGAAAAAGAGGAAATTACCTTGACCTTGTCAGAATTAATTTTTTTCAATGCTATCTAAAAAAATTATCAACTGTGTATTAAAATTTTCCATGAAAATTAATTTCCACAAGACACTTGGACTCCCATGAATCAATGTAATTTTGAAGAATGCTGTTCTCACATCAAATGCTTGACCAAGACTAATTGTTATTCTCTCTTTCCTACACATAGCTTTTGTCAAGAAAAAGCATATGTCCTATTAAATGAGATGCAGAGAGACTGAAGCCTTTGAGGAGCCCTTAAGGACCTTATGCTCATAATATAGATGCTAAACTCTTCATCCCACCATCTGTCCAAATATTAAAGTGCCTCAAAACTCCAAGAGGCAAGCATAGGAAAACTTGGTTTACAGGTTTTAATTTTTTAATTTTTTAATTACAGTATTTAATTTCACCCCTAACCAGCAGTGACTACTCTACAATGAAAGTGGTAGAAAGAAAGGCAGATCTTTAACTTGACTACTTAAATTCTCCAGTATTTATATTAGCTTAAACTGACATAGGAAATGAGCCTGAATGAGCAGCAGTGTTTAACATTGCATCACTTTTGACAGAGGGCCAGTGTAAACCACTCCAGTGGCTCCTTTTTGTAAGCTCAGCTTATTGCCAAAACCCACAGCTTGCCCTGCACTATGCAGACCATCAGCTCTTTGAAACTGGACTGTAAAATAGATGAACTAAACTATCTCTTGGAAATTAAAAGTAGCAGACTGGGACAGTGGGAGGACTATCAGAATCTGACACACATAACTTTATCCTACAACACCAGACTGAAAAATGCATGGTTTTAGGCACTATTTTTAACCATGGTCTGTGTGTGCACAGCTGCACAGACTGCTTGTAGCAGTACACCTGATGTGACAATTTTAGAATCATAGAATGGCTTGGGTAGGAAGGGATTTTAAAGATCATCTAGTTCTAACTACCCCACACCAGGCAGGGATGTCACCCACTACATTGGTTGTCCAGGGCCTCACCCAGTCTGGCTTTGGGGATACTGCCAGGGATGAGGCATCCACAACTTGTCTGGGAAACTGGTTCTAGTGGCTCACCACCCTCTGAGTACAGAACTTCCTTCTAACTTCTAATGTAAATGTTGCTTCTTTTAGTTTAAAACCATTTCCCCTTATCCTATTACTATCTGCAAGTGTAAAAAGTCACTCTCCCTCCCTTTTTTAAGCTCCCTTTAGTTACTGGAAAGCTTCTAACAGTTTCCTTGGAGTCTTCTCCCAGCTGAAAATCTCAAACTTCCTAAGCCTGTCTTCACAGGAGACATGCTGAAAAGAACTAAGATGTCAGAAAAAAAAAGTTGAGGCAGATTTTTTGTACACTGAAAATTCAGGCAAATTCAGTGTAGAAAGTGTATTAAAGGGTAGGCAAGGAGGTGGTGTGTTGGACCCTAGCAGCCCCTCCACTCCCTCCTTGCCAAACCCACAGCTGATCTCACAGGCAGACCAGAAAGTACCTGATCTGCAGCCAGTAGTACAGCTCATGGTTTGTGGGCAACAGACTCTACAGAGCATTTCTGAAAATGTCGTGACTCGATCTCTTCAGTTGCTTTGGCTCAAAGTCTCTTGTTACCTAGGTCAGAGCTTTGATGAAGGATTAGCCTAAAGGTGGTGGCATGACCACACTGCCCTTTTTATAGCCAAGTGGAAGAGGGTTTCCAGGAGCCTGAATTGAATATGTTTTTTTTCCCAGTGTAACATGACAGTATAACATAAAAAAGCTGAAGAGCAAAGCTTTAGATGATGCCGATAACATTTTTTAAATTTTCCTAATTAACTTTTTGTGTTATACTGCATAGCAAGAAACAACATATGTTCTGTGAGCTCCAACTGTTCTCCACCTACCTTATTTCACACAGCAAAAACAAAGTAGGTAAAATGTAGAGCTATTTCACTTATGCATATCACATATTTTGGATAATTGACCTAATCTTAGACCCAAAGTGTGGTGTTGAAGTTTTTGTTGAATTCTGGAACTTTTAGGGAATGACATCTTTCTGAGGTTATCTGCTGCATACAGCTTGTTCCACTTTATTCATAAAAGAGCAGAATGCTCTAAGTATAATTTGAATACCAAAATATTTTGTATTTCTGTGATAAATAAAGGTCTCCTAATTATATCAAAAAAAGGTAGAGATATATCGGAGATTATTCCAACTACAGTTGTTTTACTAGCAGCTTTGCCAAATAGGTTTCACTGAGGAAGACAGCTTTATTCTACAGTGACAGAAGACTGGGTCTTTTCTAATGTTGACTGGTGCAAAAGAAGACAATAACTAGTGCTTTGGGACTTGGCTGGACCTCACACATTATTTATAACCTGTGTGCATATAACTGTGTCTTCACAGTTGGATAAAATTCTCACATAGAGAGTAGATTTGCATTCTCCTGCTCAGACATAACTAGAACAGATTTTTCAGAATCAGTCTTGGTTTCAATCTTGTGATTACTAATTTCAATCAGTGGAAACTTCCAGGGCAAAAAGTCTAGCTAAAACAATCACTAAAAAAATATTTACCAAAATCTGAATTCTTCCTTATTGGGAAAAAAAAAAAAAAAA
>VZRH01000076.1:121264-180485 GCA_013397555.1 Urocynchramus pylzowi | reverse complement strand
AAAAAAAAAAAAAAGAGAATAATAAATTATAAAAAATTCACCAAGTTGTACATTATGTATCAAGTCTTGAAAATTAGAAACTCTTCCCTGTTTAGAGACAATAATTTTCACAGATAGGAAATCTATCTTAAAGACATTCAACCTGGCATTTCTGCAGAGAGGAAGACAATCTTTCCTCCGGGCTAGTGAGATCCTTGAGACTCTCTGCATTGTATTGCAATTCTCATTTTGTGCTGACACACAGTCACTGAAACACATTTTTCCAAGGAAATTATAAACATGATGAATCTCTTTAGAAGAAAAATATATCTCTTGATTCTTCACATATCCTCTCTAATTCTTTCAAATTTGTTGCATGTGTTTGCTTTCTAACATGCATAAAAATAAATTGAAATATTTGTCTATTATTTTAGTACCATCTAGGAGTTTTTCTCAACTATCTCAGCTCTGTGTGCATGTCATACATTACCTGTCTCTGCCCATAACTGTATCATTCACCACAACTTTTAAGTTCTTTTATCACATCTTAGAGTAATGGTCCGAATTATTTTTCTTTATATTTCTCTAGCTCTACTTTGACTGCTAAGACATGTTTATGGTGTTTGCTTGCATTTCTTTTGTAATTTTTTGTCTACAGTTTTGAATGCACCTCTTTTTCATGTTATGAAATGTTCTTTTCATTAGAAAACACCTTTGAAGCTTATGTTATCATTAAGGATAATCTCAAATTGGAAAAGACTGTTGTATATAAGTTGGTAGCTGTATTGAAAAAAAACTCTTGCTGTTCAAATTGAAGTCCATAAAAGACAATTTCTAAACATTTGTTATGCTTTAGACTTATTCAAAAATATTAACATAAAGTGTGCAAAACTGCCAAACTTACATGCCTTGTCTTCCAAATATAAAGTTCTTTGATGCCTACTTAATAGACAGTAAAATTTAAAGGTCTCCAAAAACTAAATATTTGTTCATCTTTCATTGGATTTTATCAGTATGGCACAAATATATTTCAATTAAGGGAGTATATTTATGTGAATAAACTAATGATATGATGAATAAGTAAGATACTGCACTGCTAAAAATATCTGATGCAGGGCATTTAGGCTTGTCTGTAATATAAAGAGTACATCTTGTCATTATAAAGGGCTCAATGGATATCTTTGTGCATTATAATTATAGCTTTACATTCCCATTGGACAACTCATATAGAAATGGTTCTTGCTTATAAGTGGCTGCTATATTAAAGTAAAATGCAGGCACACATAATAAAAATAGCAAGACTTCTAGGAGGTGATGGTGCAGTTACAGCCATGATATGTTTTTAAATTCTTTGGTCACTTTCTACATAAGTGTGTCTTTGTGACACTGGTTTGCAGTAGCCTATTAGTGGTTGGGAAATGTGATGGAGTTTCCTGCTCACATTAGTGATCACTCATCTGTGAAGTAGGTCATAACAGCCAATCACAATATGGTGCACAACAATAGATTTTTATTTACAGTATCATATCAAAGCCATTACTTTTCAATCACCTTGATTCTTGTTCTTCATTGACAGCAATAGTGAAACATCAGGCCAGTTACAGTATAAACCAAAAAGACATTGCTCTACTATGTGTTTTATTGTCTTATTCTTATAATTTTTTCCCTATTTTTAGGCAGCTTTTAAGTGAACAGTAGTCACTAAGGATCTCATCTAGTATTTGGGCATGTCAAGGAGCAGCATTCAGAGGGGTTTAGAAAAACACCTTTCTAGCAGAAGCCATTAATTTATTAATGTCAGTAATAATTACAGGGTTATTTTTATGAGATCTATACACTTGAAAAGCTTTTAGGATGATGCCTCTTATATCACAAAGGCTACCTCCTTTATGCTGAAACTGCTGATTTATGGAGGTTAGACGTTTCCCTTGATGTAACTCTTACATATTCTCCATTTCTGTGTAGGACAAATGAACTTTGTGTACCTGTCAATATAGAAACAGCTTTCTGTCTGTCAGATAATGTCTTCCAGCATTACAGAACCATACAACAATATCTGATGGCCAAATCTATTCAATTCTATTGAAGCTGTCATTGTTATTGTTGTAGTCTCCTTCCTCCTCCTCTTCTTCTGACAAAACACAAGTACTCAATATCCTTAGTCAATGTTGTTTTATTTCTTACTAAAGGTAAAACTGTTTTTTCCTTTGGTACTAAATCTATATGAAAGGCTGCACAATTTCAGAGGTTGATTTTTAATAACAGAATCTGTTTGGCTGAAAATAGTGCACAGGCTCCCCATCTAATGTATGAAAAAGGTTAAATATCTAGTGTTGCATACATTTGAAAAAACCCCAAAAAACAACAAAAGTCCCATGGTATGTTGAATAAGCATCCCCCTACATTAGGCAGTTGAGATGTGTGAAGACAGTAGGACATTTGAAATCACAGAGCTGTCTGTGGTTCTCAGTGCTGTTGGGCAGGGAGTCATTTCACTGGAGATATGTGCCTTGAGTCTCTTCTCCAAAGGTAGGTGTTTGTGCCCACTGCTTTTCATCCTCAATTTTAGCTACTTATTTTTCTTCCTAAGTACATCTGAAAAAGAGAAACTAATCAAGTTAAGAGCAATATGCAGAGACTGAAGAGGTTCAGTTCCCTTTTCCCTAGATCTGGCTTTGAATCTCTTAGGCAAGTGGAGTGGAAACAAGTCTTTTAAAGTTTGGTTGAAAACTTGGAAATACATTTCTTTTTAATTTGGTGCTAGATCTTTGGGCAGTATTTACATGCCGAAGATCCTTTAGCATATCTACAAAGCTTTCACTGCTATAATTCAACATTAATCTTAATGACATTTCATTTACTTCCTTGTTTAATGTTAATAAAAAAGCCACAACACATTATGTTCTCAATTCAATGGAATGAATAACCTCTAATATAAGTTTATGTCTCCCACTGATCCATATGGTTAATATCCTAAAACAATTATAAGCCTGATAATGCTAAATGTAACAACAACAACAACAACAAAAATTAGCCTTCCTCTATTTTAATACCTTTACAGCTTTTCCTTTAATATCCTTTAGAGTTGTTGAGTCTCTTTTTTTTCCATATGAAGGTGAGTGGCTTCTCACACAGCACACTTCTCTGTACCCTTCTGAATATTTCTTAATATTTTCTATTAATTTTAGAAATATTTAACCTCATAGGCATTTCCAGATACTTACCCATTAATTCCAATAGAACAAGAAGAGACTTAAAATTACTAGGAGTTAATCTAGAGGTTAATTCATCCTAGTATAGTTGTCCTCTCAAGAGTCTCCATTTAATAAGAAAATCTAGCGCATCTATTAATAAAAGATCCTGGAATTAAAGTAAACAGTCCTGATGTTTAAAGCCCTAGATGGCATAGCAATTTTCAGAAAAGAGGAAAACAAGGACAAATAAAGAGCTATTTCTTGCAGGGAAAATAGTATGCTGATTCCTTACTGCAATGTAATTAGGTGCTCCTATAGACCTGTGATATCTTAAAGAATAATTGTTTGTACTATTTTAGTGTTGGACCATAAATATGTTATTGTGAAAATGCAACACTTAGCTCCTTGGAGGTAAATTGGGAGTTAAATGAGGACTTTTTCAAGGGTGTTTTAAATTAAATACTCCTTCAAGGACTATTGCCAAATAGTTAACTTTCTTGGATTTGTACAGAAGTTTTTCTTTGGACTGTTTTTTTATATGTCTTACACTGTTCTCTTCAGTATTTTCATTATGTCTCTTTGTTACTATCTCCTTCATCAAGCCTTCTTTCTCTCTTTTCTTCCTTCCTACCAACAGTTTTAGCAAAAAGCACCTAGTTTTTTCAACTTCTCCTTTCTTTCTTTCACTCTTTTTTTTTTTATTTCTTTCTTCACATAACCACCATATTCAAGTAATCTCTGAAGGAATTCTGAGCTTTGTCTCCTATATTACCTTCTACCAGGAATTTCCTTTTCTTATTGCAGTACTCCCAAGTATCTATTTCTCAATTCTCCAACAGACAACACTACTAGTGATTGTGTGAGAATCATGGTGTGGAACACATAAATTTCAGTTTAGGTATTTGGAACTTCACTTGTAATAAAAATATGTTTCCCATTTTCCTCTGTTGGTTTTTTTTTTTTTTTTTCATGAAAGCTTTCTTAGGTTATATAAAAATGATTAGAATAAAATATAATAGTTCAATTGGAACTAGAACAACTAGAACAACCACCTCACTGTAATTATTCTGTTATTGAAATTTTTAGAGAGAGGCTTCTGCTCAAATAAAGGTGCAAATGAGACCATATGCTGAAGTTAATAGTATGGATTTTTATTAAAGTAAATGTGAGGTTGAGAGTGAGATAGAGAAAAGATAAGGGTGGGGAGAGAGAAAGACAGTGACATAGAAAGTAGAAAAAAATATAACCACTGACATTGATACTGATAATGGCCTGTTGGTCCTCTTCTAGTCTTCTCAGTGGTTGCAGTCTTGTTGAAGTAATGTTTGCAGTCTGTATCCATCAAGTGGGGAGTGGGAAAGAGACCATGGATCACAAAATCTGTTGGTTTTACATTCACAGCAGTTCAGGTGGGAATGCCTATGTGCCTCCCCTGAGGCACAGAGTTTCACACTCAGTGATATAATGTTATGGATCAGGACTCTTTGACATCTTCTAAGATGTTGCAGCAGTCTCTTCAGTGTAGTTGAATCAATCATGACCCATCAGCTAAGATGAACTTCTTTACCCTAGGTGTGAATATTTCTCCTACTTGGGAAGGGAATATTCACAGATGAGTCATTATCCAAGAGAGACCATTGGCATGATAAGGACTCTTTCCACATCACAGGATCTGCTTCTTATCAGTCTCTTCCCTTATCTGGAAATCCAGCTTGTACCCTCAGATGTGCATGCCCTTCTGCACCAGAGAGGCCACTCTGTGCATCACCTCCAAAGCACCCAGTGGATGGTTTAAGCCATTGGTACCAACAGTCCAGTCTCTTACAGCACAGTCTTTTACAGAGGTTACTGCAAGCGGATGAATGTTTGAGTCATTAATCACTAGCAGTCCAGTCTTTCACACTCATCCAACTACCTGACCAATTAAGGGCTGACCAACAGCTAAAACATGCTATTAAGGGCATTGTCCAAATGTCCCAATGACTCAACTAATTTGTTTCCCTCCTCTAGATGCACTCAAGGACCTTCAAATTCTTCTTCAATCATGGGGCATGGAACTATACACATCATTCAAGGTAAAGCCAGACAAATGCTCAATACAAGTGGTGTAGTCACCCCTTTTGACCAGCTGGTTATCTGTGTTTAGTGCACCCCAGGATGGTGTTGGGGTGCCAACACCAACCCTCTTGGCTGCCAGGGCTCACTGTTGATCCATATTGATCCTGCTGTCAGCCACCACTACCATGCTTTTGTTCATTTCTGCAGGCCTCCTCTCCAACCATTCCTCTCCCAGCTTGTGCCTGGCATTACCTTGCCCTAGGTGCAGAATCAGGCACTGGGACTTCTTTAATTCCATGCCATTGATGATTGCCCAACTCTCCAATCTATGCAGATCCCTCTGCAAGAACTCTCATCCCTTGAGAGAGTCAGCAGCACCTCCCTGTTTGGTATTGTCAGCAAACTTGCTAAGGATGCATTCAGCTCCTACATCCAGAGCACTGATAAAAACACAGAACTGAACAGGTCCATGATTGAGCTCTGAGGGACATTGCTGGTGTCACCAGCCAGATGTAGCCCCATTCACAACCATTGGAGCCCCACAATTCACAGCTTTTTACCCTGTGAATCCACTTATTCTACACTCAGAGAGCTTGTCCAAAAGGATGCTGTGAGGGACAGCATTGAAAGTGTTACTACAAACAAAATGAATTGGGCTCTCTGTGAATGGAATATGAAGAGCAAATGCCCTAAGAACACCCAGTGTTTCCTCACATATTCATCAGCATGAGGGAAAAAAGACAGCAGCTGAAGGTAGCTGGGCATGCCAGTTGACAGGATAGAACAAAGAGCCTTAATCTACTTTGTACTGGGCTGCTTCACTGTTACTTTTTCTGGGTATACTACGTCAACAAATCTCATCATGGATGTTAGGTAAAAAAAATTCTGGACAAACAAACAAACCAACCAAAACAAAAACAAGACAAAATACCGCCACAACAAACCAAACAAAAAGACCAAGCACCCTCCCCTTGCCCTATACTAATGAAGGATAGGAGGATTACTTTTTTTTGTTTTTAATGTAGAACAATAAATTCAGTCTAAATGGAAATATAGCTTCTGATGGAAAACAACTTCTTGAAATGTCTTTTTTTCCTGCCTTTTTAACTTCTAAATCATTAGCTTGGATACATTGAATAAGAACATATTATTCTGAATGCATTGCAAACCAAGACTTTGTTCCTGCTTACACTTTGTATTCAGGCAAGGCATGAAAGTCTAACTAAAAATGTGAAGCTATGATATTCAGGTAAGATTATAACATGAACACTTAATTCCATGGTATTACACACTTAATAGAATTGTAAAAATTGAAAAATAATATCACAAGTGAACTTGAAAATATGTGTTTCAAGTATAAGATTTGTTGGGTGCTATATTCTTGTTTCCTGAAAATACCAATTCAAACTTAAGTCAAATCATTGGTGGCTAATCAGCTTCACTACTATTTTTCCTTCACCATACCTTTAATCTTGATGTAAAATCATTGATATTTGGCATAAATTATGGCAGGATTTTCAAAAAGTTAATTAATCATACAGAAATCCATCATAGTCTAAGTGAAACTGCCTCATTGCCCCCTCTGTATTCTCAATACGATAAACAAACAGATCCTGTTTAGCAATCTTTAAGAACTTTTTCTTTTTGTATGCTTTTTGTTCCTCCAAAGTAAAAGGACTTGAGAAATGAAGTCATGACTGCCATTTCATGGGTCATTCTAGCTGGTTACCTTCCTATTGGGAAGATGTCTTTAATGGTCTACACCTAAAGTAGTAATCCCTATCTCTTTTTATAGTGAGTGGGGAGAAGAAGATGCTTCTAACAATTCATCTCATCTTAAGGTAGACATCTAAGATAAGTAAGGTCAATCATACACTGTTAGGGTCTATTTCTTTCCACTGACGTTAAAGAGATCTAATGTTTCCCCTTTCAGAGGTTAATGTAGATACTGTGTAACAGTTCAAAGAGTTTCTGTCCGATTTGCTGCTTTATCTTTCCATTTCCACTTCAGTTTATACACTGATACAATCTCATCAGCTTTTTGTTGTTTTGTCACTTCTGTTCACCTACAACTTCACACTAACTGACTGCCAGAATTTAATTCTGTAGGATTTTCTATTCTTAAACCTATGATTCCTGGAATTTAAGGAATTTTACCTCCAGTTAAAAGGGTTCTTGTCAAATGCAAAATTGATGGACTATATTTTAGTACTCAACATTAAATGAAGTACCAATAAAACCCATTTAATTAAATGGTCCCACCTTTATGTTCATTTAATTGTAGTTCTGCATTGTAACTGAGATTCGATTAACATAGAAAGTGTAGTTTCTGAGGCTGATTGTTAAACTGAATGATTTATTTTAAATTTATGGCATGGTGAGATGCTAAACTAATTCATAGCAATTATTTTATCTTTTTGAAGACCTTTCTAAAATGAGGCTTACAATGAACTCACTAAACAACTTATTGTTATTCTGTGACTCCAATTTGTCCAAGATTATACTGATTATAATACAACTCCACTTACACTCAAAATAAGCATCATAAAGAAATGGATGTTTGTCAATTTTGTGTATGTCTCCATAAGACTGACTTTAGAATTTACAAAAGGATGGGTTACAACTTCAGCTTTAGCAACATACATTTGTGATACAGTATTTTTTAAATTTATTTTTTATTTCATTAAAACTGCTTAATTTTTAAGAAAGAAGGCAATTCAGTGCTTAATTTTCAAGAAAGAAGGCAATTTCAGAAATAAAAACACATGCAGACATTAGCTGTCAGTTCAGAAATCCAATCATTCAAACATCTAAAAGCTTTGCAAATTCCAGTTCTATAACACATATTCCACAGTCACCTCATTCTGAAACAGCCATATTAATCTCAGCCATAACTGCATATCACTAAAATGTCCATTTAAGAGAATGGTCTAGGCATCTTTTTTAGTCAATAAGAAAGTGAGAGATCTCTAGACAGCTAGTAATCTTTAGATACCATTAAAATAAGATGCATTACCCCTCTTAGAGGTCTGTCCACTGCATGCAAAGAAAACTCATGCTAAACACCTAAATCTCTGTGAGATGGAAGGAGTGTTTCAACCAATACAACCATTGGCATCTGAGTCAAAGATAAGAATATGGGATGACTGCCTACAGCTGGAAGGTTCAATATTAACTTGCACAATCTGAAGTCTTTTAGAGTGTTTCTCTAAAGATTGATGCAGATGTCTAAAGTTGATGACTATATTTGATCATATGGCCTTATAGTCTGTGAAAAGAAACTTCTTTTTTTTTAATTTTTTTTTTTCTTACAACACAATTAGCCCCAAAGAATACAGTAGACTAAAAGTCCATAGTCAGATGTGGGCAATGCATACAGGTAGGCGAAACCTTAAGGTTTTTAATATATATAATAAGGGTAATTACTCTAACTGTAGACAGTATTGCATGAGACAGAACTTGGCTAAGGCATAACCTTACATCCAGATATTCAGAGAATTAAGTGTTCAAAAAACAAGTAGATATGGTGCTTAGGGACATGGTTTAGTGGTGGACCTGGCAGTGCTGGGTAAACCATTGATCTGAGAGGCCTTTTCCAACCCTAGATTCCACTATGCTTCACAGAACAATTAATTATTCTGAAAAACAGGCTACAAAAAATTAATTGCCCTTACTACTCACACATGAAATAAGTGTATTTGCACTCTCTGGTGTAGGAAAGCATCTGAGTTATATATTTGTTTAAATATTAGGTTACTGCTTCACGTTTATATGAAAACAAAGGTAGAAATATCCTTTGCATTGGACCAGAAACTGTAAGTTGAAGTAAGATTTGGGACTTGGTTTGGTTTAATAAATTTCCACTGTGCTTGAGAAAAGTAATTATTTATTATAGTTTTCTCTTTGGAGGATCAGGTGATATGGTGCATTTATAGGAGCCAGGCCATTGAACAGAGAGGAGAGTGAGATTTTTGAGCTCAGTCTTTATATTTTAAAGAAGGCAGGTGAGTAAATAAAATAACAGGTCTAACATTCCTCAGGTTGTTTCTCTCCTTACAGAGAACACACTTTTTAGGGTTCTGTCCAAGTCCCAGTTTTGTAAAGGATGATGCTTCACAGACATAGACAAGCTACAAAGAAGCTAACAGTAAGGTTTTGAAATATCAGTGAAGTTAGAAAAAAATATATGTAGAACACTGTTTTTAGTAAAATTAATTTCAATTCTATAATAATGCGTCTTCCTGAGATACATATTGGTGTTAGTAGGAATAGATCAGCTCACTGATTTTAAAATTACAGGAATATATTAATTTATGGGTGATGATATCACATTGCCAGTCACTAAGCTTGGGCAAATAAAACAAAGACAACATGCCAGTTTTGTCTTGTAGCAGATTAGAAAATTGTGCTATATAATTAGCATTTTAATAACTAGCTAAACCAACATTCATTTTTTAAATAAATATAAATCGATAGAAGGAAGTGGGTGGAATCCATTGTACCTAATTTAAACACACAATTTATAGCAAACTTTTAGGGGCCTCTTAGGTCATTCACAATAAAACAAAATTTTTCAATTAGCAGGAGGAACGAGTATGTCTAGTGCAGATGTAAATGCCGGCAAACACATCTACCTCTGGAGACCTTCAAGAAATCTGATAATTATGAAGAATATAAAAGTTGGGAATACTTTATAGAGATTCTGAACTCTCAAAGTGTTTTGGGTTGTGAAGATGAAGGGACAGATGCTACATATAGGGTACTCATATTTACTCTGTACCAAAGGGAGAGCAAGAAGGATAAATGATAAGCACCCTAAAACATTTTGATGTCTGTTGGAGTCCAAGGAGTGTTGTGGTTCAATTTCCTCCTTCAGCTGTTTCCTCAGTGGTGTTCATAAAGGTAGTTCATTACTCAAGACAGCATCCTTTTAATCACTACTCCATAGTGATTACATTTATAGAAATGCAGTATAGAAATATGTGAAATGCCTCTCTGGAGAAAGCATAAACTGGCAAGTTCCTGTGCAAGACTCATATACAATAATTACTGCTGCTATCAGTAGATATTACATACAGAACTTAATAATATTTGGAAATGAGAAATTGGTCAAAAACATTTTTTAAAAAATCAATGTTTTATTGATTTTAGTTTTTTTCACTGTGGAGAACCATTATATACCTATGCTGAAGAAAATATTTAAGAATTTGATTCAAGTTGTACTGAATGGGTTTGGATACCTAAAAGTTTAACATTTTCTCATGGGTGAAAACTTGCTACACTTTTTAGATGATTATGAAATACTAAAATCTCTCTGTCTGGAAAAAAAAAATATCAACACAATGAAGGCACTCAATACAAAGAAGTGGTTTGAGTCATGGGTGGTTTTCAAATCTGGTTTTCAGGCACAATTGCTAAGAGGGCTTAGAAAACGAATACAATATCCTTGGATAGTACTTACTATTTTATTCATTTTTCCCCTATTTAAATGAAACCAAGTTTAGCTTTAAATCATTTAACATAAATATTATAGTAGAACTTTACAAATCCTCTACAGCCCATTTTTAAACAAATCTTGATATCACAGAATGAAAATTATTAAAATTATAAATAGTGTAGGACAATAACATTTGGGATGCTTTATGTTACATTCTTAAAGGAGTAGGTGGAAAAACGAGATAGGAATTCAAAAAGAATTTGAGTAAGAAAACAGAAAATGTTCATGTCTCATTCTATGAGAAGTTATTGAAATTTAACGCATTACAGACACAAACACAGGAAAATTGCAGCAGAATGTACTCTGTTTGTGCTTACTTTTCAATTAACTCCCAGTGGACTTGCTGAAATCACTCTCCTTCAACTCCTTCTACCTTCTGCATCCCTTCTGCTTGTTTAGAGTCTGTCACTTTTAATAAAACAATAAGCAAGTTCCAAGTAGTAGGATTTTTTATGTAACTGCCTCTTCTTTTGTATTTTGCCTTATTATGAGTTCACTGAAAACATTGGTGGCCTTGAAAGTGATGAGCATATTTTCAGTAGAGTTCTTTACCCAGACCCACTTTTGTTTACCTGCAAAACTGAATTTTAGAAATCATTTTGTGTGCATATTTCAGTGGACTGAGTTTGTAGGCATCTCATATTGCTATCCAGCTTATGGACTCTACTCACAAAGGTCATTGCTTTGAGTTCATTTTATTGAAATCAAATGTTTCATTGAGATACTGCAAATAATAACTTCAAGATACATACAAAGGAAATTAAATTTATGTCTAGAGGACTTTGTTTCCCTGATTAATGATCAGAAATGAAGGTAATGCAATGAAAATGCTACTATTCATCATCCAGACTTCAGCAGGACATATGACACATGCTTCCACTTTATCTATTCTGTAGTTGGATAGAAAGAGGTACCTTTCAGGGGATTTGAAGCTATAGCTTCAAATTCCCTTTCGATGAAGACAGCTGAAGTCCACAACACCTTTTGTGAAAGAAGCAGTCCTCACTACATGATTAGTGTAGCAGTATTCTGCAAATTAATTTGGTATTGCTTTTCTGCAGCAGATGGGATATCAGGCACTATGCAATGATGGCTGGCTTTCAGCTGCTACTCTAAAATAGTGTACATAAATTCTGTATTATACCTGTCATCCCTGTATGAATGTCTCAGATATCCTAAAACTTTGCAGATAGACACAGATGAAAGCTGAGGTATTTGGCTTAGCTAAGGAAGGGATTCAGCTGGTCATGGACATCAGTAAAACACTTGCAGACAAGGAGCTTTAGCATGTCTTGTGCACTTGAGACAATGTGGGTCATTTTTCTTGGCATTAGAGTCTTAAATTTTGTATAAATATCCTTTCTGACACTTTATGTTTATAATGTGTCTGCCTTGACTTTCAGCTACATGCCCTTGGTGAGAGAAGCATATCTGAAAAAGAAAACCATAGATTTGAAAACATTGACCACTAAATTGGCTGTTCCTTCATATTTTAGAATATGTTCTTCTAGCCTTCAGATCCAGATAACACTCTTTTTCTTCCTTCCCTCATACATGTCAAAGGAAAAAAACCTCTCATTTTCTAGCAATAAAGCTGAATTGTGGCCGTTTCACCATCAGATGTTTTTTTTGCTTTAAACCATGGATCTTCTGTGACTGATATGAAACTATAAGGACATGGATAATTAGGGTGCTGTATTAATCACTGTTAGCAAACTGGAGAAATGATTAAGGCAAAAAATGGCTAATTTCACAGTTTATCTGTGATACAAAATTCTCAAAAAAGTTGTTTATATTGCTGGAAATATTCCTAGTTATTTTATTTTTCCTGTGGAACAAAGTAATAAGAAAGATTAATAGTGACTCTCTCTATAATTTATTCTTTTAATCAAAAAGTAAATACAGAATATTATATAACTCAATTCTTGAAAAAAACCTTAACATTTTGCAGGATGAAAAGCAGATCTAAGCAGAATTCTTCCTCTCTGCTACTACTCTTGCATCTGAAAAACAAACCCTTAATGTTTAATAGACCCAATGCAGGAAATGAAGAGTATGTCTGACTTTTCTATTGCTCTTCTCTCTGCAGTAGAAGAGAGAAGCAAACTTTTTTTGCAGTAGAAAGAAAGTTCAAATAACCTGTTTCTGCTAAACAGTGTTGGACTCCTATGGTGGAACTTGCAGAATCCTGTGGGTCTTCCTGTGTTTTTACCACATATTTTATATGTGCTTTATGAAGCCAGCTGTTGAATGCAATCTCATCTCTACTTAACATAAGGAGTTCTTCTGCCCCCTGCCACTGCTGCCCAGAAGAACCATTTCTTTTTGTAAACATTCACTGCAATTTTGTTGTTTATTATAGCATCCTTCAAGAGGAGAAGCATTACAACTCCATTTAGTAGAAGATGTCCATTAACAGCCATATAAAGCACCTGAAATGATGAACATCTCCTGCAACAAAAAGCAGTTCTATTGTCAGAGGGGTTGCAGTCTGAAGGGCTGTTCATGTCCAGACCATAGGGAAAACTACAGGTCTCAAATCAGCTGATTTGAGTCATACAGGTCTCAAATCAGCTGCCCATGCACAGGAGAGCATTCAGCAGTTTGGGCACCATTAATTGCCACTGCTTCTCACTAACAGCAAAAGGGTTGAATGAGATATGAGAGGAAAATGAAATCGGGGTTTTTGTTGTAATGCCTCAATCTCTGACCAACTTCTCAAACATTTTGTTGTTAAAATCATGCCTATGATTTTAGAAGCATAAAAATGGAAAAAAATGAAAATGCGCACATGGAGGAAACATCATCATGAGGGCAAAATGGGGCATTGTAGTTTCAAGGGAACAACTCCATTCTCCAAATGTAAGTAAATGTATAGTAGTGCTAGAATAGATTAGTCAAAACTATCTGAACCCCATTCAAATCCCTATTAAACACCCGTTTGCACCCTATAATCCTGCTGCAGGACTGAGGGTACTCCACCAGAGGAGCAGGTGGATCTCAGTTCTAACTCATGCACAAAAGCTGACAACATTAGTTGTCCAAATTAACTTATATTTTCTCTTCATTGTCTGTTAAAAGATAGAATAAGGAGAAAGTAAAATTGAGTCTAGATGAAAGTCTAGATGAGTCTAGAGGCAAAAATTAGCTACATCACAAATGCCTTTATTTGTAGTGAAATATATACCAGCACTTGTTTCATTTTCTCACAGTTGAATACAAAGCTACGTTGCAAATGGTGTGAAGATGTATTTATAGTTTTGTTTTGATGCTTATTGTTAGAACAAAATAGATACACACAATTATTGGGGTTTATGGAGCACACAACAAACAGTGCAATTTGTAAAACTGTGCATTAACAGTCATCATTTCATCCTAATGCATCACTTCTTCCTTAATATTTAAAACCAAAGTTTTATTTTGTTAATAAATACAAGCAAGAATACAAGTTATATACCGACACTTCAGGTACAGAGCAAGAGAAGGAAGCTGTTGTTATTGGTACATTTTGTCCTTGCCTATTTACAGGTCCTTTCAGTACCTTGTAGAGGCAGTTGTCTAAAAGTGGTCTTCATGAATGGACCAACAAATCATGAACTTCATCTCATGTAACTTATCACCTATATGTTAAATCATCCCCCAAAGCCAGAAGGAAAAGAAAAATAGGAGGAAGTACCCCTGTCAGTTGACCACTTAGAGACTATGTGGCTCACACTATTTGACTCACAGGCAGCACTGGGTGAAATAAACCCGAGGTACATTAAAGACAGTGGAATTATATTCAATTTCTACTAACTTTTGAGATCATATGTTTCATCAAACAAATTCTCACTTAACACAGACACAAATCATAGCAGTAAACTAAATGCCAGCATTTTTACCAAATTTATATCAGCTAAGAAGTTCGGGGGCTGTATGGGACAGATCTATACAGCACAAGCATTTATGAGTTCAAAATTCCCCTGCAACCAACAGCCACATCAAAAAAAAACAAAAACAAAAACAAACAAACAAAAAAAACACCAAACAAAAAACCACAGAATCAAGGACAATAAAATCAGCAAAACCAATAGGAAAGAGTCAGAGCCTGAGTGAACATATAAAAACTGTTGCATGGTCAGCCTTTAAGGTGGCTATGGTTACAGCAACAGCAGGAACAAGACCTGTCCTGATGCTATTCTGGAGTATTTAACAAATATTATCCACTCTTATGTTGTAGACAGTATCCAGAAAAAAGATGATCCATTAACAACTGTATATACTTTTCCTGACTGTTTGCAGTTTAGGAAAAGAGGCAACAGGGCTGCTGTTTTCTGATTTCAAAAATTCTTGATGGCACAGAGAACTTTGCAAATGCTTGTCTTCTGAAGGCTGAGAAGGATACAAAACTTCAAAACCTGTTTTCTTCCCTCTTTTAACTTTTCTTAAATTCCATCCACTTTCTCTTCTTCATACCTCATCCCTGCTTCCCCACCCAAAAAGAATAAAAAAGTCTCCTATTTTTTATGCAAGCATTTGGAGGTGATTTATATCATAGCAGCTGCTCTCAAGCTCAAGCTGACATATAGACCACAACATGACATAAATCCTAAATGGCAATCATATAACTGCTGCATTTAGCTTGTATCGAACTGTTGATTTCACATGGATGCTATAAAAAAAGGATCACCCCTTCTGGCAGATATGAATTTTTATATTATTAATTTTTTTTTTTCCCACCTCCAGTCCAGATTTGAGAATCTGTTGAAATCTTTATTATTGTTCACTTGGTTTTGCTCTTCCTGCAGTTTGGTTTCTTATTTTCATGGACATTTCTTTCTGTCACTGTAATGTTGTCAGTTTGCTCTTAAAGCTAACAGTCCAACAGAAATTCCTTCCCACCATCTCCTCTGATATTAAATCAAATGGCCCAGAACATTTCAGTCATTGTGGTAAAGGAATAATAAAATTTCTACTGTACAAGATATTCAGGAAATGACAAGACATCAATGGGCACTTAAACATGTACTTTGTACTCTGGAAAAAAACCTGAGATCTCTGATGGCACCAGGAAAAATATAATAAAACAAGTAATGAAAGTACACAGTGAACAGAAAAATGAGAAAATAATTCTTTGTGATATTTAAGTGCAAGTCATGAATTTTTCTATATTGAGAGTTTGAAGTTATTGAGAAACAAAAGTTAGAAAATCAGGTCAATCACCCAACTGACCCCTTCCTTCAGGTTTGTACTGAAGGGAAACCTTTATTCTAAAGCCAGCACCAGGTAATCGTTATTTTATAGCTTCATAGTTGACAGTCTACCAATAAGGAGAACCAAATGCTGTTGAGATGTTTTTTTGTTTGTAATTATTTAGTCAGGGAAAATCTATTTCAAATCCATCCTCCTGTTTCAAGGTTTTTCTGTAAGTACATCTGAAAGTTACTAATAAAGCTCTAAATTTTAGCATGCTGGATAAAACATAATGAAATGGCTAAAATAAATAAACAGGATGAGATGGTCATTGCTATTCCAAACTTGTTTCTCCAAATTGACAGTTGTTAAGCCTTTTTCAACTAAATTGAGACACAGAGTGCATGACATACCATGATGAGGGCTTACCACATGACAGGGATTTTCTTTTTAGGCTCCTGTGAATTTTCCTGTGATCTGTAAGCAAAACTTGAATGCAGCTGTAGTATTGCATCAAAAAAGATACTCTGTAAAGGCAGTAAAAGAAAAAGTTGGTCTGTTTGATTTTTAGTGATCCGTCATGTTTTTTAAATATGATTTAAATATTTTCAACTAAATACTGGGGGAAAATATTTTTCATAAATCATAAGATTAGTGGGCATTGGTAGATGTTAATATCCCTGTTTCTGCTATCCAGGCTTTAAAAATGAGTCCCTAGTATTGTTTGTAAATCCATACTACTAATAAATTTTTGTCTGAAAACGTAAAATTTTTACCTTCTCATAATTTCTGCATTATTAGTATCCTCTAAAGAATTTGTTAGCTTATAGAAAAAGGGCTAAATTACCCCAAAATAGAGTATAATTTTCTTAGGTGAAAGTGTCTGCCTGCAGGAAGGGGAATGATAAACCCTCTAGGGTCGTGCTATGTTTCTGTATGTGTGTCTGTGCATTCCCAGAGGAGGCACAGGTGGAAGGATGGGGGGGGATGCTGAGAGGGGCTGGTTCATGCCTGTTTATTTGGCCCAGGGCTCTGCTGCTCTCTCTCTAGCCTGCAGATAGGAATAGCATAGCTCTGTGGGAGCTCTGTTTCCTGCAGTTAAGGCAGTGAGTTCGAAGGATCAAGTGAAGCACCTGGAGGCCTCCAGGTTTCTTTTGCATACAGCTTAATTACTGACTTCATGCCAATGAAATGAATTTCACCTGTGGATTGTAGTGCATCTTATCTAAATGGATGTTTTAGACTGCTAAGCTATACTATTAATCTTTCAGTAACATTGTTACCTATTGCTACCTTTTCAGAATCCCTGAAAAACCTATCTTACATACTGCAAGAAAGTGAGTTTTTTGGGGTTTTTTTTTGACTCCTCTTTGAAGATGGCGGTGCAAGTGAATGACAATAAGACATAGGAAGATATTTTAAATTTCCCTGTAGCTAAATTCACTTGGGGCTCAGAAATATGCAGCATTTAATCACCACCCAAGATCTGCAAAATACTGTGAGTATGCTCACAGTAAGTGAGTGAAAGAATTTTGTATGTAGGATGGAGGCCAGAGAAAATCACTCTCCATGAGGCTGGCACATAAACACTAAGACCATCATGTCACTGAAATAAGAGCCTCTTAGCAACAGTGATGGTCAGGCAAAGGCTGCTTCTGTACCTAGAACCTGGTACAGATCCACAAGCTCTTGGTGTTCCCAAGTTCTTTGTGCACCAGTGTCAAGGCCAACAAGTGAGCTTCCTGTCTGAGAGCTAGCTTTCCCACAGAGCTGGCGGTTTTAAGGTAAATTCCCTAAAGATAACAATAAGGAAAGATGAGCTAATATAAATGCAACTAGGCAGTCAGGTTCAGGTAATAGTCATTGCCTGGATAATTTATAGTTTTCAGCTTTTCTCAGCATTACTGACATATTAGACCTCAGAAACAGTATTAAGCCATAGGCTGTTATAGGTGCAAAGTAATTTGTACAGAGCATGAAGGAAAAATTGCAAAGTGTTTCAATATTGTTAAGTTTTACTTTAACTTTGTCTTCACACTAGTTTGCAGGAGTTAATCCCTATCCTTACTTCTAATAGACAAAGATTAATTGGTCCTCTTTATCAGAACATTTGGTGATTAGGAATGTTCTTCTCTCACATGTATCTTCCATCACAGAGTGTAGCCGCTCAATAAAAAGATGTGCTCCAAACCAGAGCATCCATTTTTCAATATAGCAATGTACAGCAACAGGTTACTGCTTTTGTAAAGCTATTACTTTTACTGTCAACATGTCTGCTGCTAGAAGCTGTCTCATTAGACAGGATAAATTGGAACAGCCTAAGAAAAATTTGACCAGGCAAGAAATTAAGTTTTATTATATGCTTATATATAACTAAACACACATAGGTAAACATGTGTGCACACACATTTAAGACAGTGTGACTGAAATAATAATTGTAATATCAGTGGTAGAGTACACAGGTGAATATTACATCTGTGAAACAGAATTAATTGTTATTTAAATACAGATGATTTGATAATGTAAATATAACACTCCTATCAGAGACATTTAAGTAAGCCATGAAGCAGAAATATCCAGGATTTGAGTGGGTTAACCTTGGCTGGGTGCCAGTTGCCTACCAAGCTTCTCTATCACTTGCACTTCTCAGTTGGACAGGGGAGGGAAAATAAGATTGAAAAATCATAGGTTGAGATAACACACTTTACTAAAGGAAAAACAGAAGGCTGTGCATGCAAAAGAAAAGACAAAGAAATTAAATTGTTTTCTAACTTCCATCAGCAAGTGATGTCCAGGTGCTTCGCAGGAAGCAGGTCTGCAGCAGGCATAGCAATTGCTCTGGAAGGTAAATATAATTAATGAATTCCTTCCTCCTCTTTTTCTTGCAGCTTTAACTAGGTGCTTAAACCAGCTTTATACCCACACAGAGATGTATATATTTCATTAACTACTATTCCCTGTCAGTCCACAGATATTATTTTCCCATTCCACAGACTTTCTCCACCCCTCCAGATGATTGAAACCAGCCATGGTTTAGGCTCCATTCCATCAAGACAGATAATCAAGACAGGAGAAGCAGCACAGCACAGCCTGGCTTGGATCATCACTGTACTCTCCTCACAAAATTCACTCTGTCCTGGTCCATGTCATTCTTGCTACTTTACTTCCTGCAACATACAGCAGATTATTTACCCCCAGAGTTAAATCTCCTTGAGATGTACACCAGGTGTCTCCATCCTTCTGCATTACCCACCTGGTAAGCCCAGCTTCTGAGCAAAGAAAGTTCCATGCCTGCATTTCCCTTTTCCTGTGGGAGGAGAAATCCACACTGTCTTTCCCAGCCACTTCCCTGTGTGTACTACAGGGACTTTATCTCCTCCCATATGTGGGAGGCCTGTTTTGGGTGGAGCAGGATGGTTTGCAGTTCCTCTGGTGTTAAGCAANACTTTACTTCCTGCAACATACAGCAGATTATTTACCCCCAGAGTTAAATCTCCTTGAGATGTACACCAGGTGTCTCCATCCTTCTGCATTACCCACCTGGTAAGCCCAGCTTCTGAGCAAAGAAAGTTCCATGCCTGCATTTCCCTTTTCCTGTGGGAGGAGAAATCCACACTGTCTTTCCCAGCCACTTCCCTGTGTGTAGTACAGGGACTGTATCTCCTCCCATATGTGGGAGGCCTGTTTTGGGTGGAGCAGGATGGTTTGCAGTTCCTCTGGTGTTAAGCAACCAAGTGGCTTCTGCTAAATTTGCATACCATTGCTTCCATGCTCCATTGCCTAATGTCAACATAGTTTGTAGCAATCCATTATATCTCTCAGCCTTTCCAGAGGCTTGTGGGTGATAGGGGGTGTGGCATATTCACTCAATGTCATTTCTTTGTCCAAAAGGGTTGTTTTGGGGATATTTTGGAGGGGCAAATATAGAAAAGTAGAAACACGTTTCCAAAGAAAATTAAATATTAAAGTTATATTAAATGACATTGTAGTTGTGTCATTTCAATATGAAGTCCCGAAGAAGGCTCTGGGATGTAAAAATAAACTAAAAAATGTGAGGAGTAATTGATTTCCCTGTGAAAGCTAGTTTAATCATGTAATTTTCTTAGTGACAGAGGCATTAGAATTGTAATTCCTGAGGGTACACAGATGAAGAAGTGAAGTGAGCCAGCACTGAAGTTCTGGCTTGGGCTGTCACTCATAATTAAGTTTACAAGTGCCTGGTTTGATTGCATGTGGAGCAGTGGTTCAATCTGCTTTAAGTATTTATCCAACAAAAGAGATTTTACTGTATAAGATCTTTAGGAGCTGAGAATGATCAAGTTAGGCTTGTGTCTTCAATCATTTTTCTGACCTCTGATTTCACTGTATGTAAATACAGACAGCTTACATAAGTATAAATTTGCAAGATAAATTAGTAAGCCTCCACTGTATTTTGAATTTTCCCACTTCGAGAAATATTTGTCTATATGTATATTTTGTATATGAAAGCATGTTCATGCACATACACATTAATCTGTTTGTACAAACTTGTACTTTCCCCCCCATTCATTTCTCTTATGTTCCTCTTAGTATTCACATCTAACTTGTTCTTGCAAGTAGGATGGGAAACACAGTCTGCAAATTCTGCCACTTTCATAATCACATTTAAATACCTCTGAAGAGCACCAACTACAATAAAACAGTCAATTTCCCTCAATGGATAAGAGCTATCTAGGTCACATTTTTTGAACACAATTTCTATCCAGTACTGTGGGAAGTAGAAACCTGGGCCAATACTAAAATGGCAGCTGCAACTTCTTCATGTCAAGGAAGGGCAATCACCTCCAAAGTAAACGTAAAATAGTGATAGCACCTCTATTCATTAAAGAGGTGCTTAATACTGTTAATATTAAGGGATTATCTTTGATATATTTTGGATTTCACTTTTTGTGAAGAGCTTGACCAGGATCTCAGTTAAACCCAAATGTGAGAGTCTTTATACTGTTGGGTCATTGTTTGCAATTTTACAGTAGCATTTCTCTCTGGTACAGGAGGATTGTGTAATATTTGATTTGACTTCAGACTGTCATTTTTCTTTTGTATTCTTACATTCCAAATTCGGTTCCACACTTTCAGAAACTTTGGGAATTTCTCAAGAGACAGAGATCTGGATACTGTAAGACCTTACAGACACTGTATTGCCCAATCATAAAGAGGGCAAATCAGTATTGGAAAGGTGCTTAGGAAGCCAGTGGATGTTAAAGCTTTGTTTACTCAGTTGCTGCAACCTGTGTTTGCTTGACAGGAATTCACACATCTCCTCTATGTACTGTTCCTCTTACACTTTGCTGTTATAACTTTCATTCATTATGTAAAGTGAGCTTGCACTTCTCATTCTTTTTCTAGTTCTGTATCTACAAATTCTGTATTGCAAACTAGTGTTATTCAATTTCATCAGCGTCTCTAAGAGCAGTTGTCAGAGCAGCTGGGGACCACTGTATGATGAATTAACTTCCATGGAAATAAATATAGTAGCTTGGTGTTTAAAGGTGAGATTTATTCAATGGAAGAACATAAATACTTGCCAGGTGATACTTTGACAGAGGTTAGCTTTTTGTAGAGCAAGAAGATCTATGTAGATTTTGCAGCCACCAGCAGTTATGATGGGAAGCTGTGTGATGTGGTTGCAGGAAGCAGTAGGAGAGGGGTAGCTCCACAAAGCAGGACTGGGGTCCCTCTGGGGAGCCCCTATGGACTCAACAGGGCCTGGGCTGAGCAGAGCTCTGGGGTCCCAGGCTGAGCCTGCCCTGGGCTCCTTGGCTTGCAAGTGAGACTACCCCTGTTCATGGTCATGAAGTCCTCCTGGTCCTGACACATGGACCAACAGATTGTTTCCAAAATAAAGAAAATTTCTCAAAAAATGAATACATTTATTAACCATTAGATTTAACTACCATCTCATTCCACCAGTGAAAGCATTAAGGTACATAAGGTAATAATACCCTGAAGAAATGAGTTCAAGTTCAAACATTTGTTTATGTATATTCTAATAGGTTTGATAGGCAAAAACTAAACAGAAACTTTAGATTACATTGGTTCCTAGAACTGTTTACAAGTGGGTAGTTTTATTTACTAAATACATTACCAGCTTTCATTGCAGCAATTATTTAAAATTTCTTTGGGCTTCTTGTCTAACAACTTTTATAAAAAGCATTGCCATTGCAGTTTTCTTCCTACAAAATACAGTATTTGATCAGCTTGCAAAATACTGACTGCAATATTTCAAAATGCATCAGCCTTTCCAAAATGATTTTTTCCAGGCTGAAAATGCAAATGCTGATGACATGCTATTAGAAGGAAACTTTATGCCTCACATTTATAGCTAGCTACAGTAGGGTGTAACCATTTTAAGGATTAAGATCCCATGCAAACACATTAAATTAAAATGTAAAGAGGATTTGTGGCTGTGCTTATGATGGCAATTATTTCTTCCACTTATTTGCTAAAATCCAGACAACAAATACAGCAGTCCACTTAATCTAATGCTCAATTAGCAAGGCAATACAAGCCTTGCCAGTGTCTCTGTAGGCAGGCATAAAGAAAAGGCAAGAAGGACATTCTGAGCTTCATACTTAGGCCTTGTCATTGAATTTGTACAGGTTTTAGGCACTTTGCTGAAATAGGGCAAATTCATACAATCATGGACCATGAAATACGTGGTTAGTTATCAGTCTCTTCAAGGGGAAGAAGTAATTTACATATGAAATTACTGTTGTAAATTTTGTAATGTTTCGAAATAGTTGAAAGATAAGATAAAATAATTTTATATTAGACTTAATATTTTAAATGAGTCTTCTTGCAGATGTTTGCTATGCTAGATTTTTTAGTCTTTATATCAGATATTGACCAGAGATGAGGAGGTATTTTTATTACTGCTACAGATAACCAAATGAAAAGTGTATCTTTACATTGTATGAAGTTCTAAAACCATCATGAGAAAAATCTAAATTTCCCAGGGGCAATTGTTTTTTGTCATAATTTTGATCCATGACTGTTCCTATTTCTTTAACATTGTTTGCACTTCATTACAGATTCTCTTTCTCCCTGCAGGCATCAAAATTTGATTAATTTTGAATTTTTATACAAACAGATATTTATATTTGTCAGTGTTCTTATCATGAATAAATATGGAACTTTTTTCCTTTTATGGTATTAAAATATGATTGAGAGCTGGCAAAGATATTTTTTGCAATTTTCCAATCAGTAGTTTGTTGTGCTTTTACATGTGGATTCCTCTTCCCTTATGTTATAGCGGCATATATGAAATACCCTTTCTGTGACATGTTTTTACACAGGCTTTTGAAAACCTTGGTGGGTTTGTTTGTTTGTTTGTTTGTTTGTTTGTTTTTTCTGTTGATGAGTCAAGAAATTCTCTTCACCTTCAATTCAAGTTGAAACATCTTGGTTCTTCTTGGATGTATGCAAGTTTTGGCTACATCTGCTGCCTCTCATCATTCATTTATATGTGTGCCTATTGCTTCTCTTCCAGTTCTGAGATTAGATGGGCAAAGAGAAAACTGATGCAGGAGACTTCTGTTTAAAAGTGATACCTGCATAATTCATGAGGAAACACTTCTTGCAATAAAATGCAGTGGTCAGACCTTTGATCTTCAGAAGATCACTGTTCTCAGGGAGATTCTGCCCAAGAATCTGAACTGCAGTTTGGATGAGTTTATTATCATTACTTATTACATTCAAATAGATTGGCTAAATTCAGAAAAATATCTGAAGTTAGATATTTAACTATCATCTGCTAATTTCGTCTGCTAATCTGAACTAAATAAGTGGAATTTGACCATTACTGCTAATTACCTTTTTAATTATCACATTGAAAAGGGCATGAGGGAGCTGCTTTGCCAAACAACTTATTGTTTCCTCAGGTTGCTGTGACCCTGTGCATCATATCTGGGTGATAAAAATATTACGTTTGGTAGAGCTTTATTATGGCTTTTGAAATATTATGATTTTTTCCAGTTGGAAGAACTAATTCCTGAAACGAAAACAACTTTTTAATAGTATAATGTATAAATTCTTCGTGTATATATTGTTAAATAAATTTGGTTTATGAAAAGAGAAATCAAGTTATGATGCAAAAAATATCCTTTAGCTATCCTACAGATAATGGTAATTATTTTCCATACAGTACAAAGGAGACAAGTTCTTTTCCTTGTTTCCAGATGGCAAAGATAGAAGGTAATTGAAATGATGTGCAAGCTACAGCACACATAAAAAATATAGTAAACAAGCCATATTTTATGACAGCATCATTAGAGTGATTTAAAGGTAAAGCAGCCTTTGAGAAACTAATGATTGGTAATTGTCAAGTATTTGTACTGACTAACTACCTTCAAAACATATTATAAGGGCTTAGGAATAGATTATATTATCTATAACCTCCAGAAAGATCAAATATTTTGACACATAAAAATAAAAAAGACAAAAGCCAATTATTTACAGCTTTGTGTTATCGGGGACAGAAATTGATGTGCAGGTTCATATTTTGTTGGATTTTGGGAGATGTTAGGAGGTTTGATCTTACATATTCTGACCAGGAAACGTGATGTCTGAATATCGTAGTGTTTAGACCTCTAGACAGTGTGGTGTACACATTTATGCAAGACACCTGCTGTTGGTTTCTGAGTGACTTTTCTGCAAGATTTGTCTCCTGTTATTTAATGCAAAATTGCATTCCCTTCTCTCTTTGTCCAACTCCATAATACTTCAGTAACATGGATTCTGGTTTAAAAACTTGAAAAGAAATGCTACTCAGCAGCATAGAACTCACAAGGTGCAATTAGACTAGCTCCATTAGCTTTTGTAGCAGCTGAGGATCTAGCCCGAGCTATTTATTACCTTCATCAGGCTATAAATTACTTTGTACCCATATGTTTACATGGTTGACAAGTGGTTTGCATAGAAGTAAAAGTACTCTGCCTGCAGAGTTTCACCTCAAACATGGATATGTAAAGTCACAGGTTCTCTTAACAGGAATGTTTGCCTCAGGACTTCCATGCTCATGCTGTTTTGGATGTTAAATAAAACACAGCAACATTTCAATGTATCTTTTACAGTAATCACCCATTTTCCCAGCTATTATAATGTTTGTGTTAAGGAGGTTCCCACCTGCCCAGAGCACATAGCAGATGCGAAGGATCCAGCATTACTCAAGACTCGCAAAACAAGAGAAAGATGCTGTGAAAATATCATCACAGCCTTGTAAAAATGTTCTAATTCTTCATATGCCTTAGAAAGTGAACCACCAGTAACAACTGTTTACTTTCTTACTTAACAGGCATAGGTCTTCTTGGACAGAGGCAACTCTGGAGCATTTGGAGAGCTTCAGAAAACCTTTAGGAATGAGGGAGGCTGTTCCGTGAGAGAAAGAATTTCATTGAGATGCAAGAGAACCACAGGAGAAGAGAGAATTACCCACAGTTTCTCAGACATTAGAGGAAAGGAAGAAGAAAAGAGGTATAATTGCAGAGTGAGGCTTTCCTGTGTAAGTGCGCAAGCAGATGCACCAGTAGCTCAGGTGGAAGCACATTCAATCAACACAACCTCTTGCCTTCTATTTCTTTCTCCTTCCTCCCTCACAGCATCTGCCTCCAGGATGACTAATCCCAAATTACAGACTGCAGAGAGTGTGACTGACTAAAAACACTGCTCAGGCACTTGTGCCTCCTTCTTAACTGGCTTTGAAAATGACAAGGCTGAACTTTTTGATCCTGATCGTGATAACCAAACATGGTGTCAAAATATTTGTTGCTCTAGGATGGCTTGATATCCACCTAAAGACTGGTTAAAGAATTGAAGAAATGAGTCAGGAAAGCAAGACCATGAACTGTTCTCTGAGGCCAAGCAGCCATGATGTGAGATATGTACATTGTTCCTGAGTTTCCCCTGTGCTCCATTCATTTTTCCTGTGATGATAGATCATGAATAACTTTTATTACTCTTTTTTCAGTTCAAAGGTCATGAAATGATGTGAGAATGACAACATATATCATATCCACTAGTGTGAAATGTGTAATGTGTGATGCTTGCTGGAAATTCTCATTAAGCTGAACAAATACAGCAGATCATGTACTGTATACTCTTGTGTGTATATATATATAAATGTGTGTGTGTGTGTGTGTGTGTGTGTGTGTGCGCGTGTGTGTGTGTACATGTACTCATATACTCTTGTAATATAGTCACCTTAACTCTGGCAACCAGGCCACTATTTAGACTCAAAAAGTGTTGTCTAACAAGGCCTTAAATTTTAAAGTACACTTCAATAAGCTCTCATCTCCTGCAACAAACTTCTCAAAGATGCTGGCTCACTAGTCACAACTCACTTCAGAAGCTCCCCACTGCTACCACAAACTTCAGTGTGGAGTACAGGGTAGAATATGATAGCAGTGCTTTGCCCAGTCAGACCAAGGAAGGAGAAAAATAAAGGCTGAAAAGAGTGAAAGGGGACAAAGAATATCATCAGTCCTTAGGTCCTGTGTTGGTCCTGCCGTGTGGGTGGTCTGGAGGTGGGGCAGTAAAACAAAGAAAATGAAAGAGAGGAAAAAGAGTGGGGTACACTGATCCACTTCCTTTTATGATTAACCTGGTGCACGCCTCTTAGGTAAACTAGATTTTGTGTGATGGTGGTGGACAGTACTGTTCCACATCTGCAGAACTTTCTCTCATAAGTGCAATTTTCCTGCTGCACCAGTAAGTGTCTTTGAGACAAAATATGTTTGTGCCTGGGCCTCTACAACACAGAAGAGGCATGTCATAGGAATCTACAAAACTAAGAAATAGCATAGACAGGGATTTCTTTGCCCTCCTCTCTGACAGTACAGAAATATGGGCCACTAAATTATGTGAGAAGTAGCCAGATTCTGAACAAACAGAAATAAAGGAATTAAACCTTTGTCATTTATTGACAACATTAGTTTCTGGGGTGTCAGGTGTTCACATTGGCTCATGAGGATACTGGACATTGATCTGCAAAAGGGTTACCAAATGTGCACATTCAGCACAGAAATTTTTCTGTACTGAACAAAGCTGAACACTGGGAGTGTGTTTTGCTGTGGATAGACAATTACATGTACATGTTTCTTTTAAAAATTCCTTTATGCTCCTGATTACATCTGTGTCCTTGTTGATTTTCCCCCTAAAATCAGACATCAGCCCATTCCTGGGAGCTGCAGAAAAAGGAGGAATATCCAAATAATTATGGCAGATGATGAATTAAAAAAAATAAAAGAAAAAAAAATGAGCTGGAAGATGGGAGAGAAAGATTAAATGGCCATATATATAGAAAGACTGAAGGACATCAAGCAGAACATCACAACAACTCACCCTCTTCCCTGAAGTTTCAAGGAATTAGAGGCTGCTCACTGGAATTGCTTTACCTGGACTTATCACAAGATGAGGAAAAGAAAGGATTCTAATAGTCTCTAGAATCTCCACATTTCCCAGCTCTCTCCTTTTGTTGGAATGGATGAGCTTTAACCAGGAAATCATTAAAGAGAATCTCCCATAGCTTGACAAGTCCTCAGACTCAGGAGGTATAAACGAAAAGGTCAGAGGAGAAGTGGGAATTTTACTGTAATTTTACTTTTACAAATATTTAGGCTCTTGTTCTATCCTGCAACCCCCTAACAGACTTCATAAACCATGAAGGCAGGGAAAGCAGGTTAGCAAATTAGTCTGGATAAAAGCAGAGGTTTCATCATCAATATCTATATTGTTTGTGGTGACAAATCAGTCTTTCTGCAAAAACAAAAACAAATTAGTTCTCCTGTAAAAATACCTTTGCCATTTACTCTCCCAGTGTGAATTAGGAAGGGTTTTCTTCTTGCAAGACAGCTTCAGTCTTGCACTGAAAAATGATAGACATGTAGGTCCCTGTAGTTTTGTCAATGCAATTAGATAACTCCACTCTTGTGTGCCAGAACACAATGGGATTTTTGAATTTTAGAGTTTTGCAGTTTGCAGCAACAGATTATTTTTAGTAATTTTTCACTGTACCAACAACAGCTGATCTGCCTCTGCCAAACTGGGCAGCAAGTGCCACTGTTGCAATGGTCACATTCCAGTGAATGGACAATGAATTCTCACAGCAGTGAGTTGGCTCCGTAAGTCAGAGGAGCCTTGCACAGTGGTGCAGTTTGCAATTCCAGTTGTCATCTTGAAGTCAGTAGCTGTTGATTGACTTCACACACTAAAATGTGAAGGAAAGAGATCCTAAAGAAAATACATTCTGAATCAGCACCTCTGCTTGTGCTGTTTCCTTGCTGTTCCTCTCTTTTCATTCTCTTGGTGCAGCTGTAGCTGGGAAAGAAAATGTAAATGTAACTGCTGCTGCTGCAAAAATTGCAGCCAAAAACTATTGATTAGTGCAGCAATTGCAAAGTTGCAGCTGTCCAGATAAATATATCTATCTATGCTAAAATCTAAGCTCTACAGCAATGACAGATGGTTTTCCTGTCATAGGGCTGCCATATTTCAGACTATGATTTTTCAGAAGGAAATAGTTTGCTGTGACTGAGCAGCTATATGCCAAGAATTCCTGGACAAATAATAGAAATTCTCAAAATCCTGAATGATAAAACTTCCATCTGGAAAAGACAAAGTGTCATGGAAAACCTAGACATATGGCAGCCTTATCTCAGATGGTGGCTTAAGAATATTAGACAGACTCACTCTGGCTACCCAGTAACAGATGTATCCTGGGTGAAAGATGGGAATGATGAGGGTTTTAGAATTTGTCCCCAGATGCAAAATGTAATTTGTCTGGTTGGTTTTCAATAAATACAATATCATTAATTTTATTGAGCACAAAGACTGGAAACAACATAAAATAGTTTGAGATATTATTCACAGTATTTAATGCTTAATATGGATGAAGTATCACTGTGGGGAATAATAACTTATTATGTAGGATTTATCCCATGTGATGTTACTCATCTAAAAAATATCTATCTAGTCACAGCTGGTCCCTTTCTAGTCAATATTCAAGGCAAAGAAAATTCCCTTGAGATGGAGATCCACTCTATACTGAAACAAGTGTCTGAAACAGGACAGAAAAATTTTTCCACTCTTTATAAAGGAGTGCATTATACTTGGCAGTTCATACAATGAAATAATTCTAATTGTTCTTGCTTAAAAGCATCTAGACAAATTTTTCTGGTTTTGACTGCTGTGCTGTTCAGCTCAATGATCAAAGTACATAGACATGTGCCAAACTTTGCTTTCAATATCAGTTGGCTTTCTGGTAGCAAAGACAAGAATTACCACACTCACATCTTATGTTAACCCTGATTACTCTTTTAACAATATCTAGATCTCAAGACCAGAATAGTAAAAGGAAAACATTTTTGAATAGGGGATAGCAATTAACTGTGTATGGACAAATATTCTCCATTACTGAGGGGAAGTTGCAGCTTCTTATAATACTAACTTAGTGAAATAAAAGGTGACTGTACTTACATCATTTGTTGAACTAAGAAAGGGTTTGAACTATCACACACATAAGGCAATAGGCAAGGAATCAAATTTTTTCAAATTACCTGATTTTCTTTTATGTGTCTAAATGTGAGGCTACTTTTCAGTGATTATAATAACATCAGATAAGATTTCTCCCTTTAGCAGTTTGCTTATCTAACCCATAAAACTTTTAATTAGCCCTTCCCTTCCCTTCCCTTCCCTTCCCTTCCCTTCCCTTCCCTTCCCTTNCTTGGCTGTAAGGAATATTTAAAAAACAATCACTAATTTAGTTCCTATTCAAGATAATTTCAGGACATATGTTTCATATCTTTGATGAAAAGACAAAATTGCAAATCAGATTATTAGATAATTTACTAAAACTCTCAGTTTCTTAGTTTATAGTGATGAAATACTAATTAGACATGGTTATGAAAAATACTGCAAATTTTAAAAACTAAATCTTTTACATTTCTCTCTCTAAATGTCTTAATTAGTGTTTAATTATTTATATATTTCTATGTAAAGAAAATTTTCAATTTCTTAACTGAGTTCTTGTCATAGTTTTGGGACAGTCTAAGTAATGTTTAATCAAAAGTCAAAATATAAATTTCTACAACTGACAGGACTCTAACACCTCTTTTTCTGTGCTGGAATTGACTCCAGAAAAGCAACTTTTTTTTTCCCCTATCTAAATGACTGGTATTGGCTGACAAGTTAAAATTTCAGTACAATTGTTTTTCACGGTCTAGTGTTAGCTTGAAATAGTTATTCTGAAGCAGCTTGAACAGCTGTATTTTCATTTAGTAGAAAAACAGAACAATAGTTTAAATTACACTAGCTACTTCACTGCTGAACAACTTTTCTAAGTAACAGGCCTGCTTGCTCAAAAATATAGAAGAGATGTAGCCATTTCTTGTGGTTAAATTTTTCAGCTTCCTTAACCTAGAAAAAGCTCCAAGGTTTCCTGCAGAACAACTTCCATGTGTAGTTATGCTTTGCCATCACATAATTTCGGAAAGCCTTACAATTTGTAACAAGGTCAATAATTTTGAATAACATGTTTAAATTAAGATTTTTTTTTTAATCTTAATATGTAATTTGATAGTAGTCCATATGTATTTGTTGTTATCCAAAAGTATCAGTGTATCAGTGCTCTTTAGAATTTGTCAGCAAATAATTATTTCTTGTTGCATAACCTAATCTGAATCCAAATGATCTTGTATTTACATTTCTAGGTCAGGAAAAAAATTTTGAGGTAATTGTTAGGTGTATTTAATATATTTGTGTATTATGTTAGTATGTTTTACATTTGGTGTCTTGTGGCTATTTTCCTCTATGTTTTAATTGCTTAAAAGCTGCACTTTACAGATATTGTGTGAAAATTGGTGGAGGGGGTACAATTAAAATTTTACTATATGTAAGGAGAACATGTCCTTTGTCCAGAATTTCCCATGAACTTGAACACCATTATGCTTTTTACCTATGTTTAGAAACCTTGCTGGACACCATATTAGTAGGGTAAACAATGAAATTTAGAATTTAGAAACAAGGAATTTAGAAATCAAATATAACACATGGATGATATTGCATAAAACTACTCAAGGAAACCAGAACAATAAATTCTCTAAATGTGAATTTCTCCAAACTGTTTTCTTTTTGAAAGTTTTTATGTCTAATTTGTCAAAGAATGGATATTTAAATTAACTGCTTTGGATGACTTCCACGTTTTCTGGATCATTATTAATTATACTTCTAATATGTCTAACTTGTTTTGTAGGGAAAACCTCTCCAAGGTAGCACATTAAATGATGCCTATTTTAATACACACTTACAAATTATCTGAAAACAAGGTTCCAACAATTTTTTTTCTCAAGTGCAAATTTAGAAGCCACAATCCAAATATTTTACACAGAATCAAAGCCATCAAAGCATCTTTATAAACTTATTTGTTGTAGGAGAATATTTTAGTTATATTTTGAGTCGTATATCATCAAATATAATCTTGTGTTTCTGAGGTGGTCTAAGATGTAGTTTATTGAACATCTTAGAATAAGAAAATAGCAAGTTGTGTAAGAACACTTAATTGAATCCAAATTGTGTTAATGGCATCACACAATGGCACCTATCTCTGCATAGTACGTGTTTAATTTTATCTAAACTGCAGAACAGTATGAAAGAAATGACGATCCCAAACTGATCACGCTTCATCCACCCAGGAACTAAGAGATCTATAAAAGCATGTATTTTTTTTAAGGCACTAGGTCATAACATTACTTAATATAACATTACTTTTTAAGAGATTTTTGTTAAGAGTTTCTAATTCAGTTTGGCTCAGCATGTAACCTTGGGTTTCAATTCAGCTTTTTAATATTCAGTTGCCATTATGTCCAAATCTGCCTCCTCTGGCTGATCATATGGTTTACTTCCACTAGTGCCTTATGCTGTGAATCAGCATCTCAAATTACCAGTAAGGCAGAACCATGCTATAATGGCTCTCTTCTCCTATGGATTTTCCCCTGTTATTATTACTACTACTGGTATTTATTTAAGGCTACATCAGTTTACCACATGTGTCGTACCAAGCAGCACAGTGTAAACTGATTGGGAAGATTGGATTTCATTCATTACAAGCAGGGATATTACTCTGCAGACACACTAGAAATTGTGTTTTCTAGCCAGTTTTTGTTCCAAACTCATTTTAGGGAACATTAAAGCATATGGCAATTTGAGGTATGTATGTGCCTTTCTTGCATTTAAAATAAATTTTCCAGGGAGAAGAAACAAATGCACCACCTCATTTTAAAATCTGTAGGGGCAAATCTAACTTCAAATAGAAATTATTTTTTCAAGTTTCCTTTAGTTATGGGTGCAACTATTAGCTTTGTCAGTATATACTGCCTTGTATCCAGCATGTCAGAAAGCTGAGTAAAACTGCAGTACTTCTACTAAAAGTACAAAACTTCTAGAAAAACTGGTGAGATACAGATTAGATGAGTGGTCTGCAAGATGGGTAGGAAACTGGCTGACAGTTCATGGTGATCAATGTTGAGCATCTTCATAAATGATCTGGAGGATGGAATTGACAGCACTGTCATCATGTTTGGTGATGGCACCAAACTGGGTGGTGAGGTGAAAAGAACAGAGGGGAAAGCCATCTTAGAGAGAAACCTGGACAGACTGGAAGAGTGGGCTAGCAAGGAGATTAACACCCAGAAGTGCGAAGTCCTACATCTGACACAAAATAAGCAGATAGCTTAATTAGCAAATAGCTAATTACAGGCGAGCAGCCTTGCTGCATGGCACCTCAGGGTCCTGGTGAAATACAAGCTGAGCACGGATCAGCAGCGTGCTGCTGCAGCAATGAAGGTGAATCACAGCCTGGGCTCATCTACAGGGTGTTACTAGCTGAGATAGAAATGCAATCATCCCACTCTGCTCAGTGCTTGTCAGGTTGCACCTGGAGTGCTGTGTCTAGCTATGGTCCCCACAATTCAAGAATGATGTGGGCAGAATGGAAAGGGTCCAAAAGAGAGCCAAGAAGATGATCCAAGAACCTGCCCTGTGGGGAAGGATTGAAGGAGTTTAGTCTTTAATCCCCAGAGCAGACAAGGCTCCAGGGGAGCTCATCACAATATTCTAGTTTTTAAAGGGTAGGTACAACGAGGATGGAGGAACACTTCACAAGGAGCCACATGGAGAAGACAAGGAGCAAAAGGTACAAATTGAATGGCATACAGGTTTCACTCTGATATAAGAAAAAAATTAATTTACATTATGAACAACCAATCACTGGAAGAGTGCAAAGTCCCCATCACTGGAGGTTTCAAGACACAATTGAACATTGTATGCTTTTCTCCATGGGTAATTACTTCCCAATATTTGGGGGATCTGCGTTTTTTAGAAGTCATCTCTGTTTGACCTTTACTTCACACCCTCTCATATGGGTATAAAGGTATATTCAGAGGTGCAATGTGCAAGGTCTGCTATATTATGTCTGTATATTTTGATAATGGGTGTTACCTAAAGTCATGTTCTGAATTTATGCAGAAGTACAAAATCATCCAATTCTGTGTTAACCTGTTATTTTTTTTCGTAACAAATAACAGAATCATAGACAGATAACAGCCACAATAATAACTCTCATGTTTTTCACACAGTTTCCAGAAGAACAACTGAAAATGCAAAAAGGACCATGTATTGTAAAGCATCTTAGCATAGATAAAACCATCAAGTCAGTCAAGTATATCCTAAACTTCTCAAAATTAAAAAAACCTACATATTAATATATTTTAGAAAATTATCAGACATGATAAGACATAAGACTGGCCAGAGCTGTTAGAAATTTTACTTTTATATCCCACCTACAAGTGAGCTTTGCTATTTTCATAAGAGTAACTGACAACACATTGCTTCTCTTAAAAAGAATCTTTTTCCCAATAATTAATGTGAATAAAAGGGGTCTCACAATTTTGTAGACTATCCTCAGACAGTATTGGAAATACTCTAAGACACTTGATATATGGAAAGAGAAAATATTTTTGCTGATAATCTAAGTGGTTTTGAGAGTACGTTTAGATACTGTGTTTTCTGTCCAGAAGTGAAGACAAAGAAAAGTTACTTGTTTTCTTGACTTACAAATATGGATAAGTGCTAGAACTTGTGCTGCACTGTGTGTAAATATTAAGCGAAGGCCAGACCATGCAGCCAACATGAAATCTCTTCTATTATTACTACTAATTAGTACCCTAATTATTACTCATCTTCTGGTTTTGTTCTTTAAGAAAATAGCATCTGTGCCTCTGGGTTTCCACAATTAATGACTATGGAAGTAGGTCTGTGAATACTTCAAGGTTTTAAGAAAATGCTTTCAGGTTTAAAAGACTTGAAAAAGAATTTTTTACTATGTTCATTACTCTTTTGAAGTAAAAAAAATATTGGAGTCCAAAACCAATTTTTTTTCTTTCATTTTTTATATTTATTGTTGCTCTTTTACTCTATTTGCCGTGAGGATCCCTCATTAAGGCTATTCACAGAGTACAGAGTTAGTCAGCTGGGCTAATGAAATCCTAATGAAGTAATTGTAAGTTATTTGTTTAGACTGACTGTGAAAAGGATCAGCAAAATTTGCACCTAAGTTATCTCACAAGACTCATTCAGGAAATCTGTGGTACAGTTCCAGAGAGACTGTGAAAGCTGCTAACCTCACAGAAATGTCCCTTGTGTGTAGCCCTGCCAGGGTATACAGCCAGAGGGGTCAAGCTATATCACTTTTTAGTAATTAACTTTTGAATAGAGCTTTGGAAGTACAAAGTGCTTCTCAAGTGCTATAATTATCATTTCCCTATATAGCAGCATAATTTAATTGCAAAGCATGAAGTAAGGAAAGTAATATTGACCAAACATTTAGCACTTGGTTATAGAAATTATTGCTGGAGACCATAAAATAAATTGGATTTCAGTTGAAGCCTGCTGGTTTATTGTGTATTTTTCAAAGTTTGGTCATCTCTCCATTACAGACTGAGAAATCTATATATCACCTCCAGCAAAGAGACAAACCATTTTTTATAAAGCTCAGTGATTGTTACAAATGAACATGTTGCTCGGCAACCAGGTAAGTGGACTTGTGATGGTACCTTTTGCTTTAAATTTTCTATATTATTTTCCAAATGCTTCTGTTGTGACTTTTTATTCACTTTGGTGTGTTATCTCTTCTTTTCCACCTATTTTGAACATATTCTACCATATTGCTCTGTTTTTATGCATGGAAGAGATGTGAGATTGTCTGACAAAAATTATGTGGTCACTGAATTTTCACAATTGCGATGTTTCCTAATTATCCTCATTACAGTGGTGATTATAAGTAAGGACAAACAAAGATTTTGAAGGGTACTCTTGGAGGCCAGTATGTTAGGAGGGTTCTCCAAAATTTCCTTGAATAAACTGCCCATTGTTGTCCAAATGAATCCTCATGGGATGCTATTGAGAAGATGGAGCTTCAGGCAGCCGAGGCAGGCTACCACCTTTCCTGGCTTCTAAGAAGTCTGGATTGCAGAATTGCTATGTAAGGTGTATTATTCCCTCCCATCTTCTTCACCATTGCTTTATATTGTCTGGTTTGCCATAGTAATAATTTGGATCACTACATGGCTGCATTTCCCAGGGATTGTCATAGATTTTACACGTCTTTATATTCTGTTTGATGATCCACGTACAAAAAAAATTTAAAAGTGCAATGAAGTGCTTCTTTTTAACAAGATGCTAATTAAATTCTGTAGTATTTGGAGCTTCTGGTGATCCTCGTGCTTTCTAGCTATTCTTTCAGAGGCATCACTTATTCTGACAATCTATAAGTCTTCTATAAGCTTTTCAAGCTAGACGACTAGTTTAAGAAAAAAATGCCATTGTGAACATTAATAATATAATATATATGTTGATAAAAGTATAATGTTTTAAATAGTTAAAAGAATATCTGAAACATAAGAGTTAATAAAATACCATTCTCTATTGTAAACATTTAGGTGAAGTCTGAATCATATATTTTCTAACATGAACATTTTTTTTCTGCTGTTCTTGTTCTGTTCTGGTATTCGACATCAATATTTTTTTTCTAGTTAAGTCCTGAGGACTGCCCTTTTGAAAAGGAAGTGTACAGGTTGGATAAAGAATTGAATGAGAGCAGCCCTGTGAAGAAGAACTTGGGGGTGATGGTTGATGAAAAACTCAACATGAGCCATCAGTGTGTGTTCACAGCCCAGAAAGCCAGCCCTGGGCTGCACCAAAAGCAGCACGGCCAGCAGGCCAAGGCAGGGCTTTCTGTCCCTCTACTCTGCTCTGGCGAGACCCCACCTGCTGTGCTGTGTGCTGTCAAGTGTCCCCAGAGTATGAAGGACATAGAACTGTTGCAGAAAGTCCAGAGAGGGGCAAGAAGTGGACAAAAGGTCTGAAGCACCTCCCCTATGAAGACAGGCTGAGGAAGTTAGGAGTCTCTCTCTCAGTCTGGAGAAGAGAAGGTTGCATAAAGACCTCCCAGCTACAGTCCAGGATCTGAAGTGGGAGTACTGGAAAGCCAGAGAGGGCTCTTCACCAGGAACTGCACTGATGAGACAAAGAGGAACAGCTCTAGATTGAAAGAGAAAAGGTTTAAATTTTCAGGAAGATATCAGGAAGAAATTCTTTACTGAAAGGATAGTGAGACACTGGAATTGACCAGGTTGCCCAGAGCAATTGTGGGTGTCCCATGCCTGGCAGTGTTCAAGGTCAGGCTGGAGCATTGAGCAACCTGGAAGAGTGGAAGGTGTCCCTGCCCATGGCAGGGGGGTTGTAGCTAGAAAATCTTTAAGGTCCCTTTCAAACCCAACCATTCTATGATTCTATTACCTTACTTGTTGCAGGAGTAACTGGTATTTGCTGACAATATCACGCACCCAGGTTAAATACTGATGTATACCAAACTATAGTTTGCTTCTGAAAGCATTGCTGGTCTACAGACAAAGTACAGATTTTCTATTGATTCCAGAGGTATGTTGTTAGATTCTGGAATTCTGAAGAATAAATCTAAACTATATGTAAATCCGTGTATGTAAAGCAATGTTTGGAAATACAAGGGGTTAAGTTGCAGGTGAACAAGGTTAAATTCAATAACAGAATAGTCACTCCCAATCATCATAACCTTGCAAAATATTGTTTGATTGTTGCCAGGTTTCACATAATATAAAAGAAATATATATATGCATAAACTCTCTCTCTCTCCATCTCTCTCTCTCCTCTTTCCTGCCCTCCCCCCAAAAAATTAATGGGAGACTCCTGAAGAGACTCAGTCCTTTGATTTGCAGAACTGCCCTGTAGGGTACACCAACAGGACTCAGCAGGTAACTTAAATGGTGATATGATCTTGGTCAGTATACTCCTTGTTTTATATGTAAAAATTAGAGTGCTTATAAATAAGAACTCTGGCTATCAAATTCTTCCTGTCCTTCACCCCATCATGACCCAAACCTGCCTTCCTCTTGTTTCAGATGTAAACAGAGGACTTTGTTCTAAGAAAAGAAGTCACTCAATACTAATTGTTATTGTTATGCAAATCATACTAATATCAATAACATTTTGGTGATTTCAAATAAACGCCTAAATTATTATGCTATGTCTTAAATATTTTTAAAAAAATGTCTCATGATACATTTCCAAACAGCACAACAGGGCTGGGGATGGATTCCAGAACCCACTGCTGTCCCAGTTAAGATGTCCAAGTCTTTGAGGCTTATAATCTTTTATTAGGAATTGTAAAAAATATGCTGAACACTCTGAGAGGAGGGGAAACACTGAAATTAAACAGCAGTTCACAAAGGAGAATGCAATTTTTGAGGCTGCAAGGAGGCAAGGGATGTCTTGGCAATATTCTCACTGCAATCATTGTGTTTGATGTGGGAGAAGGTGGCAAAGTGAATAGTAAGTTAACAATATAAGAAGAATACTAAACTAATACATGTCACATTCAATAGCAATAAAAACTGACATTCTTTAAGCTTCCCCTCTTGGGACTTGCTGCTGTGCACATGCCCACCCACTGTAGATTCATAGATTTCATGTGATTTTAATAGGATTATACCTTACATTACACTTTATGCAGATTTCTACTCCTCTTTCATGGTTCATTGTAGCTGAACTTCAGGGCTTAATAGTGTATTTGCAGACACTTCTAAATGCCTGTGTGATTCCCTCTAAATTCAGAACAGCTAGGCTTTTCTCTCCAGAAAGAACATAACCTTTCCTATTTCCAGTTTTATTGTGTCTATAAAGTTAATTTCATTTAATGAAATTTTACAGCTAGAGTTATTCACCATGACTACTGCCATGTGGCTTTACTTCCAGCATTTTACCCTGCCTTGCTTCTGTCTCTTTAATAGAGAGCTCCTGTTTTGCTAGGCTGCTAATACAGTCTAGTGATGAGAGAGGAAGAGACCTTTGGAAAGGTTTTGTCATCCACATGCAGACACTCTCAAGAGTGTTTACTGCTTTTACAAGTGACAGTAATCCTTCTCACATTTGCTGTGCCAGTAATGAAGCCGTTATTAACACCTTCACCCTCTTTATAGACTTCATATAAGCAGATGCTCCATCTGCTTAAATATTTGAAAAGTTACTCATCAAGTAACATTTATAAACATGCTCATGAGTACATCTGGAAAGAATATTGTGGATGCAACACTGTCACACACTACTATAATGCAGTAGGAATTGTCCTTATTTCTATATTGTTATTTTCCTTGGTGAAAGGTGGATTCATAAGAACAAAGTGGCTAAATTTGGGTGCCTAAGCAAGATGTAAGCATTTGTAACTTCTGTCACAGTCGTCTGTTTTACACCACATCCAAGGCCTGATTGAATCTATCATACATTTAAGAGGTTTGCTCATAGTCTCCTTGATTTTTTGGCTATGTGGGCTAAGCTCTGAGCCACTTGAGGAGTAATGCACTATGAAGTTGCATATTCAAGGCAAAAATACTTCTGTGAGTGTCTTTTTTATGGGCTAGAAGTGTCAGCAGACACCTTTGAAAGAAGATTGTAAACAGTCCTCTTTAAGACAAGCTTAATGGCATTTCTAAACAGGTGGTATTTCTAAACACACCTTTGTGATTTTCTATGAAATACTTTATGAGGTATGAGACCTGCTAGTATATACAGATCCATTCTTGGATATCTGACTTGTCCCATGGTTTCCTTTAAGGCTCTACAGGCCTAAGAGATATTCATCATGCTCTTAACCCTGGACATTTGTAAAGGTCTGCTGTGTTTAACATAGCAGGCAGCTAAACACAACACAGTTGTTTGCTCACTCTTCCCTAGTGGGATGGGAGAGACAATCAGAAAAAGAGTTAAAACACATGGGTTAAGATAAATACAATTTAATAGGACATAAAAATAAAGGAAAATAATGACAATGATAAAGAACATGCAAAACAAGTGGTGTGTAATAAAATTGCCTGCCATCCTCTGATTGGTGCAAAGCCAGCCCCAAGCAGCAGAGCACTACCACCCCTGGCCAACTCCTCACAGTTTTATTTTTCAGTCTGACACCATATTATATGGAACATATGAAACAACTCTAGTCAGTTGGGCTTAGCTGTCCTGGCTGTGTCTTCTCCCAGCTTCTTGTGACCCCCATCCTCCTCAGTGGCAGGGCAGTATGAGAAGGGCTTTACCTAATATAAGCACTCCTTAACAATAAGTAAAACATCAGTATATTATCAACATTACTCTCATACTTAATCCAAAATACAGCAACGTACAGCTACTAGGAAGAAAACTATCCCTGGCAAAACCAGGATATGGTCCTTGAGACTTCACAAAGATCTGTATATGTCATACTGCAGTTAAACCACTTGACTTTCATAGATTTGTAAAATCTTTTCAGATGGAAAAGAATTTTAAGATCATCAGGCACAACTGTTAACCAAGCACTGCCAAGCTCACTGCTAAACCACGTGTCTAAGCACCACATCTTTTAAATACCTCCAGGGATGGTGACTCAACCACTTCCCTGGGCAGCCTGTTTCAATTTGGACCTTCACTCCAAATTGGGCTGAATGTCTCTCCAAAGACAGCTCACAATCTATTTCAGCACTGCTCTTTGGATAACCACATGTATAAGAACAAGGCAAAAACAAGTAATTAGATCTCCTCTCAGAGCACAGAAAAATTTAGGAAGTAAAAGTGATAAAGACACAAGTGTTGCATTTTTTTATTCACAGAAAGTATGAACTAAAATTATTAACACTTTTTATGATTTTCTGTCATCTCCAATCAGAAAGTGTTGTTGAGCTGGATTTTATATGCCTAGTGGGGCACAAGTCCAGCAGGTTAGTTCTATTGCAGGAGCCTGTAGCAGAATGAGATCATGTATGCTCTATTCCTGATCCTGGCAAATCATCTGCATCTTCATGGACATTCTGGCTTTAACAATAGAAACCAATCTTTTGTTCAAGACTCACAAAATGACTGCAGTTAGGAAGGGCCTCTGAAGATTGTGTAATCCACCCCCCCTGTCCAAAGCAGTATCAGCTAGAGGTGGTTGTTGAGGCCTCATCCTTTCAGGTTTTGAATATCTCAGAGGATGCAGACTCCGTAAACTCTTCAGACAATTCCTGTGCTTTACACCTATTATGGATAAACCCTCCTGTATTTCAGTTTGTGCCCACTGTCTCTTTTTCTCTCAATTGTCACCAGTGAGAACAGTCTGGCTGAATCTTCTTTACTTCTTTTCCTCTCCCAGATATTTTTAAATATCTCCTTGAGGCTTCTCTTCTCCAGGGTGAACAGGCCCCTCAGTCTTCCTGTGTCAGATGCTCCAGACCCTTAGTCACCTTTGTGGCTCTTTTCTGGACCTGCACCAGAATTTCCATGTCACTCTTGTGCTGGGGAGCCCAGTATCCAACCCAGTACTCCAGATGTGGCCCACCAACATCACACAGATAGGAAAGATCACCTCCCTTGACCTCATCTGTGGTTTTAAGAAGCCTTAATATTGATCTATTAAACTTAAAAATATTTTTTTTTTTGGATTTCAAAAATACATATTTATTTCAACCAAACTCACAGTGGTTTCCTTTCTTATTAGGAGGGAAGAATTATAATTAGGGCAGATAGAAGTAAGAAAATCTACACTGAGTAGACAAGGTTACATTTGTGCTATAAATTCATTGCAAGTGTTTATCTATGTTTTTACTTAGTAGCTGTAGAGACACAGAGATATATGTTCATTCCATCCCATGCAATTCCTGAGGCTAAATATGTTGGCTTTAGCAACATTTCTATGGTTACCTCCAAGATTTTTTTTCTCTTTAACTGATAATTAGGAAATATTAAGACTTTATTTAATTTTCTTATTTTTATGTAATCAATTTCTGACATTGCTCTTTGTCATTTCATCAAAGAAAAATATATGAGTTCTGATCTTATGTAAGTATACACAGCTTCTCCTGGGCTAGTGTGGTCTCTTATTTCCAGTTGTTCAAAATAAGATGTTCTCAGGTGAGAAGATGATAAGTTCTCAGGAGTAACTGTGGGATCTCTGGGATATACCTGCAATTAGAACATGGTCTATTGACTTGAGAAGTAGCTTTGTCCTTGTGAAAATAATCTGATATTTCATCCAAGTGGAAAATATGGGGTTTAATTCTGTCAAGTTTTAGAAGCTAGAAGTTGTATATCCAGTTCAGCAAAGCATTTAAGCACATAATTAAGCAGATCTCTTTGGTTCATCATTTGGTTACGTTTATGTACTAAAGTGCTGTATTGAATTAATCTGGGAATTCTAGAAATGGGCCCTGCCTCCACTTAAGCACATGTTGTTTCTGTTACTAGGATTTGCCTAAGACAGAAAAACAAGAAAGGTTTTCCTCACTGTGTTGCCCAGATGCAGAAGACACTCATGTGCAAGAGTGATGTGCATGTATGGTACGTACATTTATCTTTTGAAAGTGTGAATAAATTTGAAATAAAATTGCCATTTGAGAACAATAAAAAAATAAAGCATCATATTAAATTAGGTCTAGCAAAAGAAACAGTAGTAATCAATATGATCTTATGGCAGGATAATTTGATTTCATTAATTTGATATCTATTTTGATCAGATTACAGGATTGATAAAAGGTAATGGAATGCTATTATTTATTCAGGCTTCTGTCATACTATTGTTCATACTAAATATTGACAAATCATTGTAGCATATACCCAGACATGAAACAATTTTAAAAATTAATTTTTCAAAATTGAACTCAGTAATCTGGAAACCCATGTTTACAAGACTCTCAGTCCTTGTACAGCAATGGGATGGGGTCATGTATCAGGTACAAGTAATGTCTGGGATTTGCCCTTTTAAACATGGACTGCTTACCATGACAGCAGCCTGAGGGTGGAAAATACAGTTTCATGCCCTGTCCACTTCTACTTCTGCATCCATCTGGTGCAGAGCTGTAGAAGAAAGGAGTCACTGCAGAGCAAATGCTTGAGATGCAAGACCTACAAAGGTGGTTGGAAGTGAAATGGGGCTGTGAGGCAAACCAGGGTATATCATCATGTGTATATCAGAATGAACACTTGAATGTGGCAAATCTGTGTTTGTTCTCATGCCTGCTCTCTCATCCCTTGGTATCTTCTAAGAAATATTCCAAAACAGGCAAATTGTAACACCAACTGACCAAGAAGCACATAGCGAGCAATCAGAGATGTTTTCACCTTGACTTGGACAGAAAGTATTTTTTTCTGTCCAAAGTTCCAGAAAAGTATAAGTTCCAGAAAATAAACTTTCTTTTTTAAAAGGCAAAAAGCTTCCTTTTAGCCAGCCTTTGAAAGAGCACACACAGAAGTGTGGCTAAACCAGGCTAGCACTGGAGATATGCCAGAAATCTTGCCATGTCCCCATAAAGCTTGTTCCTCCGGATCATGTCTTTTTGATTTGAAAGTGAGCCAAATCAGGTTCCTTTACCCCTCTTCCTCTTGTCTTTCCTGGGAAATCTTGGCTGGGAATGTGGGTGCTCGTGCCCTGTAACATATAAGCGTGATATTTGGTGTGCCCAGGTGACAAAATTGCTGCTGTGCATCTGCTGTACTGACAGGGAAGACATGCCCAGTCCTCTGGTCATCTCTGCAGGCATCCATCTCGCTGTCTGCATACACCTGAGTCAGTCTGTGCCTTGGCCATGAGTCCAGCACACCTTGGCTATTCATGCACAGTTGTCACTTCCCTGAGCTATCCAGAAATCCTGACAAGTGGTAAAGTTATTTTTCTGTACATATTCTATTTCCAGATGGTACCAGACAACATATTTGGCACAAAATTACTGTACCTTGATCTCAAGGGATTGGAACAGGTCTTTGAGCTTAGTACTTTGGGGACTAGGAGGAAATCTGCTTCTACTGGCTAAAATTTTCTCATTTTTATATTTGCAATGAGATTGTCCTCCAATGCCTGGTGAATTTCGCTGCTGTACTTCACAGTTCTGTGGCTTTGACATGGGAAATGTTGGAAAGCCAGAGGTTGTGTTGCCAAAGCAGTCAGCTAAAAATATTAGCACAGCCAAAAGAAAGGCATAATTTTAGAACAAAATGGATTTTCAACACTATGAATATGGAATTTGAATGGACCTGTTTAGGATGTTTTAATGTGATTTGAGTTGGACAAAATTACTTGAATACGGATAATATTCAGAGGACTGAAATCCGATTTTCTGACCATTTCTTTTATATAATATGAACATATTCTGTGTTTATCTGGTTTGGGTAGTCTCTAAACTTAACCCCCTACCCCTCCCATACCTACTCTTTCAAAATTTCTGGAAGCTTTTTATCTCTATGTGTTGGAACCAGAAAAAATTAGTAATCAGGTACATTGCTATTAAGTTCTTACCTTAAAAATGAGAGTTGGTTTAACTGTAATCAAATAAGGGAATGTACAGTAATTTCCAGTGTATTTATCATTAAGATGTTCAAGAGACTTGTTGTGTGAAAAAAAAATAAGAAAATATTGATTTTAAATCATCATCAGTCAAAACCTTAATTATTTTCTCCATCTCCCCATTGCACACATTGACAAGTCCTTGTGAGGTCATATTGCATGATTCATCCTTCTCATGTACAAGATGTATTTCTGTTAGCATTTGTTGCTGCCATGATCCAAACCCTTGAAAATGGTCAGATTTGTGCAATGAGTTCAATCTCCTAAACATTTGACCAATTCCTTCTGCCATTCCCATTTCTTTAATATATTCTGTAATTTGCAACATTTGAAAAAGATACCAAAGTCAAGAGAAGAAAGCATGAAAGCATTTGACCAATTCATTCTGCCATTCCCATTTCTTTAATATATTCTGTAATTTGCAACATTTGAAAAAGATACCAAAGTCAAGAGAAGAAAGCATGAAATACCTGTNATTCTGCCATTCCCATTTCTTTAATATATTCTGTAATTTGCAACATTTGAAAAAGATACCAAAGTCACGAGAAGAAAGCATGAACTACCTGTCATAATTTCAGCAGGTTATCAAACAGCATTATCAATCAGACAATAGTTCAATTAGACACTTTGTACTAAAGAATTTTTGTTTAATTAAATGGACTTTTGCATGCAATTGTACCTTAATCTCATAAAAAATTTGTCCCCTGGGCAAGGGATACCTAAATATTGAGGATTATTTTTCAGAGGACTGAATGGTGATAAAAGTAAAAAAAAAAAAAAAAAAAAAAGCTGTCTTAGTAGGTATAATACTCCTCCTCTAAAGAGAGTCAAAATCAGAACACAGACAATAATTTAGCACTGTTTTCTCTGAAACTGTCTCCTCAGATTGTTTAATCATATTATGTGCTAAAATGATGCTAGACTTAATGGGTAATGAAGCAGAGATTCCAGATTTGCAAAATGAAGCTGTGCTTTAGCCCAAATATACTTGTAAAGGATACAACTCTTCCTGTGCAAATAAAATCATTAAACTTCAAATCATCAAAAGTAATGTATTTTTATTCTTATTTGGATCTTATTAAAAAAAACAAAATATATTTTCCCTCTTGTCACTTATAAAAACAAATAGTTTGTAAAAGGACTGCATCACAATTTTTTTGAATTTTGTCAATATCCTTGAATTCACATTATGAAAATTAAGGACAAGCTTGGAGAAAAACAAAAAACTTTCATTCTAGGAGATGTATTAAAGAAATCTGAGAGATTTCAGTAACTGAAACTCTTTGAGGACCACTCCAATGCCTATGCTTTTCTTCTCTCAATTTAACAAAGAAACATGGCAGGGAACATTATATTTCTGTACTGGTATAGAGATCCCTCAAACAAGTCAAGGGTCTGAATATCAAGTATGCTAATCTTATTAAATAAAATTACATCCTACAACTGTTTGATGTGACTTGCTGTGAAGCAGTTTATTATAAATGTGAAATAGGCTGTTTCTTTAAATACAAAGAGAGACATATTTGACATATTGGAAACAGCAAGATCTGTATAGAATCTAAATATAAAACTCACTATGAAGTGAGGATTTGCTAACAGGTAGCAAGGACATAGTTATTCCTGTTCTAATTATATTCTGTGCTATTCAAAGAAGAAATTTGGCATCATTTGATTATATCTGAACCAGACTAAAGAGAACTTGATTAATCTTAGAAACGTTCATATTTTCCATGTTCAATATCAATTTTTGAAGCTTATGGTTTAGTCACTGAAAGTAAGGAATTGGCAAAGGAGAATCTCAGCTTTCTTGTGGAGGTGTGAATCTATGATCTTTCTCCTTAAGAAAGCAGCCTGGGAAAAATTAATGAACTATCTCAGATAGCATAGTGGGGCTGAAGTGCTATTTTTCCCAACTGAAGATTCCCTTTATAACTCCCTAAGTGTCTCTTTCGCAATGAAAGAAAAACATGTCTCCAGATCTCTGAGTTAGGAGGAGACCCAACAGGTTATACTTCTGAAGGGCTGGGACACCGTCGTGCACAAGGATTGTGACAAAGTTCCTGACCTGTGACTGTCCCTTTTTCACAAACCTTCTTATAGCTTTGAGGAAAATTAAGTTTGTCTAAGTGACCTCCAACTTTGTTTTAGTACAAGCTCTATTTCTGCACAGGAAAGCAAGACAGACATCTCAAGGAATTTTACAGGTTACTGCTGCATGTATTAATTTATGTAGTATTTAAACTCATATGAAATGGATCAAGAACTCTGTTCTGACCCTGAAGTCCACTGTTATGTCACAACTCCATCTCTGCAGTTACAAGCACTTGTGCTCTGACATAATGTCCTAATTTTACATAATCTGACATAGTTCCTAATCTATTTAATTCCGAAGGTTTTTGGTCTACACTAACATCCAAACAATGCCTGGATTTTGCCTGGGAAAGTCCTAATCACACAGTTCAAAACTGTGCCTAGGATCACACTAATAGTTTCAACAATTTTAAGACAATGCTCAAGCCTAATGAGATAGCCCTATTTAGTTCATCACTAGAGAAAAACATTAAAGGAATAATTTATAATGGAAATTTCCTTTGATAATTTTTTGTCTAATCTGGAAATTATTCCTAAAGGTGAATTGTTGCAAAGGCTGGTTGAGAGCTGGACAAGCTGCAAAACCGTTATTGTAGAAAATCCTTTTATTGCCTTGTTATCAAACTGTTTCAGAGAGGAGCACTCTTTTCTTTCTGGTACTTTGGGTAAACCACCCAAAGTGCCAGAAAGAAAATCTCTTATTGATTAGTAAGCATTAGATTACTCATCTACATCAATTCTTGTCTATAAACTGGTTATCATTCGTCAGTCAGTTGCTAAGTCAGCAACTTTAGCTGTCCCCAATAGTCCTATACTAAGTGTCTCAGCTGGAGGCTTGGGAGAAAATTCTCCTCATCCTTAACATGACATAGAAAGTGAAGTAACCAGAGTTAAAATACAGTGGCACTGAACCTGCAGCAGAATTTTTCCCCCTCTAAAAATATATCTGCACTTCCAAATTTTTTATGCATAGCTACTGCTGTGATTCCTATAGACAGGACTCCACTGTGGCTGAAGGATTATAGCATATCTGAAGAATATTCAAGACTTGAAAGTCTCTCATTATAAGTGTGCTGTCCTACATATTTGATCAATAATCTGATAAAGCACAAAGCCAGCCACCTGCCCCTGTTGAAAAGTCCTTTTTTTGGAGGGGATGGTACAAAGATTATGTAAAGCAGCACACCAAATTTCTGCAGTGGTAGTCTCTGTTACACCCAAAGGAATACCAGGGAATATAGCTACCATTATGTGCCCTGGTTAAGTATGCACTTTCTGAATATATTATTGTGAAGCTACCTTTTGAACTTTTTCTCCAAGGATTCTTTGTAGAATAAGTCTTCAAAAAATCAGTTCTCTATCTTTCTCCCTGGTGTTTGTCCAGATCTGGACCACAGACCTATATGCAACCAGAAATTCTTTGGAAAACTCCAGACAAGTATCCATTCAACAGTGTTTGATAAGTGCAACCTCTTTAAAACCTGTACTCAATAAATCCCACTGCAGATATTGGGTTATTTTTTTCCATCCTCTGAACAGGTATCCCCCTAGGCCTTAAAAATACTGCAGAAATATTTTACATGATTCATGTGTTACACTGGGTTTGTGTAGGATTAATTTGTAGGAGGTGAGATTGCAACCCTCCTCTGAGCTAGAGGTCATTTCATATAAAAACTTATAGCACCAGGCCCAGATATGAGGGCTGTACAATTTTTATGTTTAATGAAAACACTAGATTCCAAAATAGAGCTCAGTGGAAAGAAAGATTTTGCACTGATTTCAAAAGTGATTGCAGCTCTGTGTGTTAGCTCACATAAATAACTCTGCTCTTCCTACAGCATGGCACATCTCTGGCTAGTGCATCATCCCTTATCAGGGCACAGCATTCTGGCACCATCATTTGGTAACATACGCAGTTCTGAGCTACGCCAAGCAGTTTGTTGGTGCTAATGAATCTTGGACCAGAATCTTATGGATGTAATTCCTATCAGCCTCTCTGGTCCACAGATATTACTCCTACAGAAATGGCTTCTTTCTTATCCCAGCTTTAACTGCAGGACTGGAAATCCCAGGAAGTAAAAAGACACCTAATCTGGCAAGGGTCAAGTAATTCCAGATGCAGTGGGCGGTGTCAGGTTTATGAGAGAAAAAGCCCTGCTGATAAACTTGGATTTATTCTCTCCTTACTTAAGCCTCACAACCCAAATTTATAGCTATTCTCAGCAAATGGAGGGCCATGTGGGCTTAACATATAGGACCTATCTTCTTCACATATAGGACCATATCTTCTCTCTCAGGCACTTTTTTACCACTTTACAGAAGGAGCACATCCAAACACAAAGCCTACATTCTAGCCAGAAATCAAGATCAGAATTAATTTCTGAGCATTTCAGACACATTTTAGGCTTTAATCTTGGCACCTTTTCTCATTTCTGAGGGTACAAGTCTCAATAATCATCATAAACCTTGGATCTGATGCTTCAGCTTACTGAAATCCAACTTCTTCATACATCCCTTCAGGAATCCCACCACAGCTGTTTTGAGCTTCCTAGTTGACCCAGTCTGGCAGCACAACAGGAGGAAAGACTTAGAAAAAGGTTTCTGAATTACAGTCACTGCTGGTTTTAAAAGCTCTACGTGCCAATAAGTCTTTGAAATGATACAGCCTTGACTTGTACCCTGTGGTAGGTCTAACCTCTTCTAACAGTCTAAAGCAGAGGCTGATTTTTCTGACAATGGAAGTTTTTGCCTCATCCTTCCCCTTCAGAGATTTCTTTCACAACCCACTGCATAGTTCACAGAGAGCATCTACTCTCTGACATGCACAGACACCTTTTTTGAAAGTCTCTAGTCTTTTTAGCTGTGTTTATGTAAAGCCAGTGAAATGAGTATAGCACAGGCATGGTTATTGAGGGACATTCAAAAACAAGAGTCACTCTTAGCTTTCTCATTAAAAAATTACTACACTCTTTATCTTGAAAGTTATGTTAGAAAATAAAAAAAACCTGATCAGGTCACAGCTGTGATACTTCTGCAATGCAATGTATCATCAGGGAAATAGCACATAAAATGGAGAATAAAGCAAAAAGAAGCCTTAACTTTATACAGTTGTTTGCAAAATCTTGTATGGAACTTGTACATTTTTTTTCTTTGACCACAGATAATCCACTTGGTGTTGTTCAAATGCACATACTGCCTGGTCTCAGCTGCTGTGCATTCTTTCTATTTCTATTGTTTTTCAGAGCATTACAGTAGCCAGCAAATTACAACAAGCAATAATTATCCTGTTAAGAGAGCTTTCAAGTATTTATGACTTCTCCATAAAGAAAAAAGAGATACAGGCGAGACCCATATATCTCTTTAAAGTACTGTTAGGGAAATTATAGAGATTCAAGAACAGCATTTCACAGCTGGAGAAGTCAGAACTATTGGTAACACAGAAAAAAAAAGTTTTCTTGTCTCTTGCTTTAAAACAGATATTTGCTATACTTATGAAAAAAAAAAAANTTACTGTTAGGGAAATTATAGAGATTCAAGAACAGCATTTCACAGCTGGAGAAGTCAGAACTATTGGTAACACAGAAAAAAAAAGTTTTCTTGTCTCTTGCTTTAAAACAGATATTTGCTATACTTATGAAAAAAAAAAAAACCCCTTCAATTAAATTCAAAGCAGTTATATGCTGTTTCTCTTCTAGGATGCACCAGGGAACCACCAAACAGTCCCTCTGATTAGAATGGCACTATGAAAATGAGTGTAGGGACTTTATTTAGTGTCTTAAACATGCAGGTAGGGATATTTAGGAGCTCAAATGAGGAGAATGCTGATTTAGGTAACTACTGGCTAAGGAGTAGTTAGACCTCTTAATGGTCATGTGGTTTGTAGGGAAAGGCATATAGAATGGAGCTATTTACTTTAAAAGTATTTTTAATATTCTGAAGACCTAAGGTATTTTTGAAACGTATTTGTTCATCTGATGAGCAATTATTTTTTTAGATATTATGTGGCTTGTGATGATCAGAAGCAGGGCAGAAAAAGCTCAGAAATTGCATCTCTATGGTCGTAGTGCTCATAGTTTCTCTGGGAGTGTTTCCTTTTAACAAAACCATGAATACAAGTACTAGAGAGGGAGAATAGTCTCCAGAGAGCTTCCTTGCAGAGTTAAAAATACACTGAATAACTTCTATAAACAGTATAAGTGATATCAAAAATCTAGATGGAGCTTATTTAAAATTGTGATAAGCCCATTGACCTACTTGAGGTTATATTTAAATGAGAACTACTGTAAAAAGCTGTCCTGGGATACATGTTTGGAGCTCTTTTTCTTCACTCCCAAAGATGAACAAAAATCTTGAGAGATTAAAGGAAATAAATTTTGGATCACTTAAAGCAGTATTTTAGTTTCCAAATATCTTTCTTAATTTTTTAACCCCATTAATACTTTAAAAAAACAGGTTTTTAAATATGTGATTTTTTTGATAGCAACATCAAAAACTTTTGCAAAGAGATTAATTCCAATAGCTTATCTTTCCCTATAACATTTCAGTTCAAACTGGTCAGGGGGTATTTAGGTTGATTTAATAATTTATTTATTTTTTTAAAAGAGCCTTCTGTCAAAATATCCCCAGCAAGCTTTCCAGCTGACCAAGCCAATTACAATTAGTTGCAGCCTTACACAACTTAATCTGATATTGCTCCTAGTTCTGCAATGGAGGTTGTGGTAGTCTTAACTTGTTCTACTTGGATTACTGCCTTGGAACTATAAAGTTCCAAATTTTGCATCTTCTAGGAAAAGTGCATTAGGAGAGTGCATGCTTAATGCAGGTAACAGAAAATAAAAATAAAATATATTTTTTATTGTCTGTTGCCTGCATTAAGCATGCACTCTCGCTTTTTCAGAGAGTGTTGCATAAATAACTTAATGTGTTGGCTTAATAACTAATGTGATTGCCAGGATCTAATATATTTTGCAAAAGTGAATCTTCTCTAATGCTGTGAACACAATTCCCAAAGGCTGGTTTGCAAATTGATTTTAGTAAACTAAAAGTAAAAAAAGTTCATTTTATTTTCAGATATTATGTACGTGCTGCCAATAAAAGATATTAAAAGGTATCTGAGTTTGTTGTATGTTATCCATATTGTTCCCTCAGTTTATGCTGTGTTTTTTTTCTTATTTATCCAGTTTCTGCTTACCAGTATCACTGCTCTTTTCCTTTCCACCTGCATTTTGTGTTGTATTCTGATGCCTGATGTGGTACTTTGTTCTGCTTTTATTACTAATGCTTAATCAATTTATCTTCTGTACTTCACTTCTAATCAGTGTGACAGGCTGACTTAGCACCCTGATTTGTTTATAAACTTGCAATCTTCTAATTAGAATCACATAGCAAAATGGTTCAAAAACAATTTGCAGAGCTAAAATATGTAAACTGAGTGTGACCTCTATGGATATATTAGCAAATAAGGATGATATTTAATTATTTTTTGTATGAGACAAGTTTTTGTTACGGTTGGAGGTCTGGACAAAACTCAGTCTTATCAATTCTTTTGCAGGATATGCAAGAGGGATTCCTTGCTGCTGGGGGAAGTAGATAAAAATTATTGTTATATTACACAGGACTTTCTTAGTTATTTGCAATTACTTTCCCTGATGAAGAAATGTTCACATAATATGACTCTAGGCCTCTGATCTGTGTTGGAGTACCAAACACTTTCATCCAAATTTAAAAAATTTAATTTTTTGAAAATTAGCCAGCAGAAATGGTGTTTGAGGTGAAAGCAGGTGTCTTCCAAAAGATAAATCTGGAAATCAGCTTACACTTATGCAAATATTAATATGCTGATATTAATATAGTTACACATGTGTTTGGATACATGTTAGAAATACAGCAAAACAGAGGTGAGAAAAAGATATAAACAATAATTTGAGGATTCAATTAACCTGGCAAAAACAGCAGGTAGACTAAAGCTTGAAGATAGACTTTCTGTATTATCTCAGTCAAGATTTTCAGAGTCTGAAATTCACCTTTGTGTCTCTCTATTTTCTTCTTACAACATTATTCTTTATTGTTATACAGAACTTTCCTTTCAACTCTAAAAATGGCCAGAAATGCTATTCCTCTGTTTTGTAAGCCATGTGCTTACTATCTTCATCTTCATTCTTATGTTTTGAGTTACTAAATTCCTGATCACATTGATTGATTACAACATCTCAGTCCAGTCTAAAGTGCCACTGTGCATGAAATCTTCCACTGCTGCAGCATTCTTTGCTGTATTATGCCTGCCAGGTTGTTGGCAAGCCTCTTGTCATAATCTTTAAATCTAGATGAAGGTGTCCTGGCCATGGCAGAGAGATTGGACTAGATGACATTTAAACATCCCTTCCATCCCAAATCGTTCTATGATTCTATGAAGTGTCAAGCATTTTGACATTTCTTAAAATGGTGACTTTTAAGAGATGGCCAAACTAGTTAATAGTTTTGGGTAATGAAAGTTTGTTAGTGCCCAACAGAAATTTACTTTTTTAAAATTAAGATGAAGAATATCAAGGGAATCTGGATTGTGCCCAGCAGCTGAAACAAGCAATAAACAAAGGACTCCACAAAGGAATCCCTAAAATCTGCCCTTTCCCCTGCTCATGATTTTTTCCTCCATCCAAACAAAGTGTAACTCAATTTGATTGAAGGAATCCACCTGCTACCCTTATACCAGTGCAAACCCTCTGCTATGACCTGGCCTGGGAGAGGAAGGGTGGGAGGGAAGTAACTGTACAACACCCTCAGTACAGAAAAGACTGTACTGGTACCCCAGCCTCTCCTTAAGGTGGCTGTATATTGGGGAGATGCATCTCAGCGTGGAATAACAAAAATAACAGATCATTGGACAAAGCATTTCGAGCAGCTTTGAGCTGTTGTCACTTGTTTCAGGGTCTCAGGACATCAGATAGGAAAAATGGCAGGGAAAGAAAGGATGTGTTACACCATCCATTCATCAAAACTTTTCCTTCTCTGTAGTGAAAACTCCATAGGAAAATCTAAATATCCAGTAAAGCAATATTAAATTGTTTTTTGCTACCTTGTTACCTTTAGAAACTCTCACAAAATAGAATCTAGAACTTGAGGTATGCAGCTAAACTAAGTACAGGAAACCTTCTCTTGAACATATTTAAGATGATTTTTTTCCTTACATCTAAAGGTTGTTAGAGTTAAAAATTTTAATTCCTAACTAAATTTCCCTATTTTTATAGGTGTTATTTCTACCCTCAAAAGCTGCTAATCTTTAAAAGATATACCCAAGATGTTTTCTGAATAATTATTTTTCTAATCTATATTTAACCTACTACTTAAAAAAATTCAATTTTACAGCTTGCTTTCATTCTATGGTGTTTATATCTCTGACTTTCTTGGGCAGGGAATGAAAAGAAAACCAAATTAATAATTCCTTTAGGTAATGCTATGTCCATTTTACAGACTGGAAAACTGAGAAGTTCAGTGGTATGTTCAAGATTTAAGAAGAGCAAAGAGAGCACAGCCTACCTTATTTTCCACTGAATGTCTTTGCCACATTGTGAAACACTGGACTTGATTAAGATTGAAAGCAGTTATAGCTTAATTTAATAAATGAGGAAGAAGATTATCAATTACCAGAGAAGAAGTCAAATTTTTTTCAGTCATTTTGGCATTCTGGGAAGGGAATATAAAGCAGAAACAAAAAAATGACTGCAAAGAAGACACACAGACAACTCTGCAGCTGTCTTAAATGAGGTTTTCAAAGAAGAAGTATGATTTGAAGTATTTCCTTCAAGAATTATGTTTTTTTTTTTTTTGCATGACATCTACAAAATCAGATATTGAGATCAGTATTAACCCCAGCAGTATAGGAATAAGACATCATCTCAAGTGCTAACCTGTTTATAGGTAGCTGTTAACTAGGACATGCTAGAAGGACTGTGTAGTGAAAATAATTAATCATCTTAAAAACATTTTTTTTTCCTATTAAGCATCTTTTGACTATTTTTGAAATGTACGTTGGCATTTTCCCAATTATGCATTTATTTACAGCTTTTTTAGAAATCTAGTTCATAAAGGCATGTAAATAGTCAAGGAGTTTAGAAATTATTTCCAATATAAATTGTATTTTTCTGTGCAATGTTTAGTAAATATTGATTTTGTAGCGATGCTGTATAAATAAGTAGCGGTCTAATTGAAAAAAAAAAAATGGGCTTGGGTTGGCACACAGAGATGAGATTGTTCTAATCTTATAACAAGTATTGTTGAAGATGCAGAAACCTTGGAATTTTAAAGTAGTCATATATACAGCACAATATATACTTGTACACTGTAGAGAGTGCAGCTGTTGTTAATGTGTTACAAAACTGTCCAGTCTCTGATGAATACTGAGCTATTCTCCACCAGTCTGACTTCATGTTTACAATACTCAATACATCTGGCTGACTTTAATTGCATTAGCTTTGCTGCACCAGAGGTGGCATAACTTTCATGTGAGCTAATTAGATTTGCTCAATTTAAACAGACACATTAATGCAGCTCAGCAAGGCTCAATTAAATCTGTTTTCAAAGCAAAGGCACAGTTTGAAGCATTATGGGTAATGCTATGCAAATTGCCATATTGGCAGAGAAGTTGAGAGAGTTGTTTGCAATGCCTATTGGCACAAGGCAAGTTGCTCCAGTTAGATTGTGAAGTCTGAAACAGCAAGACGTGTTCTACATCCTCTTTCTTGGGGCTCTTCAAAATGGTGCATCTGCCTTTCCAAGCAAAGGAAGTGATTTGTGAGTTTGTTTAGAAAACAGACATCTTAAGATTTCATCCCAGCCATTGTGCCCACTGATTTGTGTTTTATATTCTCTCTCTTACTGAGGCAACAGCAGAACCTAATAATAATACATCTTCATAATGGGATTTCAGAACAATTGTATGTTCCTGGTGTTTCAAACTTATTACACTTACCATCACTCTTACCTTTTGCTAGTGCTCAAGTATAACTATCAATTAATTTTTTTTTTTCAGTTATGTACTGTGACCCAAAGTGCTTAGCCTTGCAGGTTTACCTCTGAAGGGAAAGTCGCTAACAGAATGCAACACGGATGCCAGCAGCCTGTCACTAAGACCACTTTTCATTTTGGCATCCTAGAGATTGTTTCTCCCCACAAAATCAGGAAAAGAGAGGATCCTTTACGGGAACTCAAGTGAGATAAGCCTGCCCAAACTGATGCTATATTTTCTTCTTCTAAATAAGGCATACTTATGGCAAAATAAATAGTGTAAAATTGACCATGTGCTTTGAAGTTAGGCTTTTTGTACCTAGCTTAATGTTTCCAAGCACTCGTATCTCCTCTAGTTGCAGCTTCATTTATACCCACGTGAATAGTATGCACTTTTCCCAAAGGGAAGGTGAGCTAGTCAGGCCGTTAGATGATCTTGTTTCCAACACAAAATTGCTGGAAGATATTGCAATTAAGGGCATCACAGTAAAAGTAACCCTTTTATTTTAATGCTCCTGGTTGGATGCATAAAAGGCACACAATATGCTTGTTCAAGTATTCTCAAAGGTATGTTATGGACTACTGTAGTGGTTTGTGTTGTTCTGATGGGGCATTTATGGAGAGGTTGATTGGTAAAAGCAGTCTCCAAAACAAGTTCTTCATGATTTTCTAACAAGCATGAAAACATTTGATCTCTAGTGTCCATGGTGTGGCTGTTACTGTGTATGCAATTCCGCACTATTTTGTGTGGGGATTTGTAACCTCCTCCACCTTTTATTTTATGGCCCTATAGAAAAATTGCCTTTTTTGAACGAAAAGATCATGGATTTGTTAAGATTTTCTTGACTTTTGCACGATTTTGAAGGGGATTTAAGAGGAGGGAGAGTATCCTCTACTGGCCACCGAATAGGGCTCATGAGCTTAAAATCAAACATTTGTGTAAATAGAAGATACAGCTTAATGTGTAAAATCAGAGCAACATTAGAGGTAGCAGCCAATTATTGAATCTCATTGTCTCATATTTCCGACACTTATGCACAGTTATGCCTTATTACTGGAGTAGTAATCACAGTGAATTTAAAATACTCTGACACCAAGAGGCTCTCAAAAGAGTGAAAATCAGCAGTTTTATTAAACAATATATAGAAGTTACAGCCATGATGGTGGCAGAAAAACCAATATGAAGCAGATTGCTCTATGATTAGCCAAATGCACAGCACAATTATATTCAACACATCAATTATAAATAGGAAAGAAAATCCATTTGCCATGCACTTTAGCCGATTCTGTGTTCCAACAGTATATCCAGCATGTTATCCAGCTTTAACTTTAGTTGAATTTTTCATTTGTATTCTCAGAACTCATATGTTTCATTCTCAAACTGTAGATTTTTCTGAAATCAATGTTTTAAATGGAAATACAGTATTTTTCACAAGCTTTTGGTCAGAATCTCTAGAACTCCTTTCCTCAACTCGATCCGTATTCAGAAAACTGACATCTGGCACAGGCTCTGCTCTGTTGTCTCTGTCCTCTCTGGCAGCTCTCCAGTAATACATATCCAGGCTAAAATGTTTTCAGAATTTTTGCTGTGTCACCTCCATCTCGGGGCATTTGCCCTAAGTGATGAAGTAAGTTGTCCTGGTTTAGGGCAGATTTGGGAGAAAACCTCCAAACTGCCACTAGAATATGAAAATAACACCATGCTGGGACACAAAGTTTGAAAGACTCTTTTGGCATTGTACATTCCAATGTTCAGATTTCAGACACAATGGCAACTGCTGATGTGTCAATGCCTTGAAAACAAAATGCATTCTCTGAAAACCTTAAGGTTAGCTTGAGGTAATTATGTAATTAAAATTTAATAAAGATGGGAAAGAGCAAGAAGCTTGTGAATTAGCTTAGATTCAGTGCTCATGTAATTTGCACTGAATATCAGTCCTGAATATTTTTTCTTTTCAATAGTAAAGTTTTAAATAATTTAAATAATTTTAAAATATTATTTTAGCGATAATATAAGGTTTAAATTACTTCTTCAATTTATTTTCTCTTTCTGTCTAAAATGTCATGTTTAGTCTGTAAACAAAAGTCCTTCACAAAACTTTGACACACAACACATGAAGCCTAACTGCAGAAGGTGAGTTTGTTTATGTTTTTTATTATACTCATCCTGGAATAGTTTCAGAGAGAACATTTGGGATAAAAGCTAGCTTAATTGCATTTTATATTCTTAATTCTAAACTTGACAACATTTAAACTATACAACCTTTGAACAAAAAATGGCCTTTAACTAAAGTATTCCCAACTGGAAGCATTATAATTCTAATGCTTATTTATTAATGTAACTTGTAATGCATAAAAATATTGTTGCAGTTATAGAAAAGTCAATTAGGGCAACACCCTAGAGGACACAATCTAAAAGGATAAAATGTAGTAGTAATAATAATAATAATAATGATAACAATAACAATAATAATAATAAACTACANAGTAATAATAATAATAATAATAATAATAATAATAATAATAATAATAATAATAATAATAATAATAATAAACTTTCATCCTGAAAGATTTTAAATTAGGTTATGAGGGTGACATTGTGTCTCCATGTTTAAAGACTCAGACTGCCTCTGTTTGATGCCAGTGATTATGTGATTGACTGTTCATGTTCCAAGAAATGTTTTCCACTATAAGTTGAGTGCATGCCCTCTCTCTTTTAAGGGGAAAAAGAAGATGAAAGCATTTGAGATGAAAAACTTTTCAAAGCAGGCAAACACTTTTTGGGTCAAGGAAACTTTAGAATTTTTGCCTCTCTACCTTTGGATTTTTTTTAACATGTATTTGAAAAAGGATTATCGAAAAGTTTTGTGTTGCACCAGATTTATTTTCTATGACTATGAAAGAACATGTCCTTGGAACACTGTTAACCTAACCAAAGATTCAAATTCAATATGCTTGTCTTTCACATTGTTTGGAGAGAAATTTCTGTGAAGAACCTCCATATGTTTTCTCTGTTCCTTTTCTGTTCTAGAAAATCTTCAGATATCTGTGGATTTTTCCTCATGTCATAGCAGTGGTGCCTATTTCAATTGCTCAACAATATTTCTACATAGTATAGAAATGAATCTTTTATATAATGATGCCATTTCTTTTTTGATCTTAAATCACAGCACATTGGCTTGTTCTTCTGATATCAACTCCTCTTTTCAGGTTATTATAAAGAAGGTCAAGGCATGCTACTCTGGTATTTACACATGGAAAAGATGGGTAAAGAGAGGTTTTTCAGTATGAGAGGCAAAAGTGCAAACAGATCCCATGACTTGATTAAATTGGACAAAAGTTCAAGCAGGAAGTACAGCTACACATTGAAACAGACTTCTCAAGGGAGACTACGGTGCAGTTTTCAAAATAAGATGAAATATGTTTTAAGTTCTGGCACTAACACTGTTTTTGAGAATGCTTGCCACTTGTGATCAGGCAAGTTGATCACATCAATCACTTCTGATCTCCAGGTCTATTCATATGCAAACCCTCCCACTTGCCGTGGTCCAAGTGTGGTGCATCATCATTAGAAGTGTCTCAGAGAGAAGCCTTTATGGCAACGAGGCAGTTCCTCATTCAACAAATATGAAATGCTGTGGAGATTCTTTTCACGTTCTATAGACAATCCAGCATTATTTTGTAATGCTTTATTCAAACACAAATTTAAAACCACTGTTTTCTAGGAGAGCAATAATTGGATTTGATGGAAAAAAAAGTCTACAACATTAAAATAATAATTTTAAGAGCTGTATCTTTCTGAAGCCGTTAAAAAATGTGTGTGTTTGATTTTATTCCATTACTGTTATTGGTATATTGTTTATAGCAGAAAACTCAAAATCTTCAAATGCAAGCATAACATCATATTTATGCTTATCATTTTGATATATTTATTATCTCCTCTTTTTTTTAAACCAGAGAAATAAATGAAATATTTTTTTTCTCTGGAATCAAGGATTCTATTGGTATCTAATTGTTTTCTACTTTATAAGCCATATTCTTTTATTCTCTATCATATTGGGTTTATTACAGTGTTTTAAATAACAAGCTGATATATTTAAAGAGCATAAGATTGTATTTTAAATTCAATTTTCACAATGTAGCAGATGAAATTTTACTGACTAGCTAGCTATGAGTTTGCTGGTCCAGATTATTTTTTGGAGTGTTATAAGCTATGCAGAACTAGAAAAATTAGGTATTATGCTTTTTAATTTTTTTATTTTATTTTATTTT
>VZRH01000076.1:88192-113948 GCA_013397555.1 Urocynchramus pylzowi | reverse complement strand
TTTTTTTTTTTTTAAGTATTATCTATAAACAGCCCAATTCTGCCAGATTTGGAAGAGTACCTAGCAGCAAAGAGGATTTGTATCATTGGGTTCCAGCAGATAAATCACTTTTCCAAAGCATTTTGGAGTTGCATGCATTTACATAAAATTTTAGAAACAGATAAACTGATATTTGCATTCAACCAGAGTCTTGGAGGAAGTTAGTCATGCAAGCATTCTGCTTTTTCTTGTTTTGAAAAGCTAATATAGTTTTCAAAAGTTTTAAAAAATAAGAATTTGTGTATGCCCTTATATGCAAAATAAATGTGGAAAGGGTTTAATTTTTAGCAAAGTGTTCTTCATATAAGCAGTATAATGTATATCCCAGTGATTATTTTATTATACTTACATTTAAATTCGTAAGCACAATGCTAATGGACAAAAATTCATTTATAGGTTAATATAGCATAACACTTTTTTCAGTGTTGTTATTGTAGGAGAAGAGGAAATTGTTGTGAGAAAATAAGGTGCCTGGGGCATGAGGTTCAAATATTGTTTGAAGCAGAAAACAAATTATTTGACTGGAGAAGATGGCAGCACAGAGTAGTGTGAGCACAGATATCTGTGAGTTCTTTTCTATAAGCAATACTTTGGCTTGAATAAATGTCTTGTACTGTCAATCTCACTACTGTGTGTGTTTTATATGTCCCATTCTAGTCTATGCAACATATTGAGGTTAATGGCCAATACAGTCACAATTCCTTATGCAGTAAATGACTTTATTTTCATCTTTAGGTTCTCCAAGGAGTAACACAAGCATAAAGCATATATGAAATATAGTTTTATTAGAGGACTTAACTAAATTATGAGCTTTGAAGTAGAAAAGCTGCCAGATCTGTAGGATGATGCCTTCTAAATTTTTAAATGTAACAAAACTATAAGGCTGAGTGTTTCTTTCTAAAAGCTAAAACAAAAAATCCACAGCTGTATACCTCAATAAAATACAAAAGAAATAAACAAATTATATAAATATTTCATATGTGAAAACAGGTGCTCCTAAAAGCTGGGCATTTCAGGATAAGCAAACTTTGAAAGGAAAAAACTCTTTCAAAATCTTCTTAAAATGGCTTAATTCTTCCCACATATTTATATGAAGAAATGTTATGACAACCATACAAGAAGATGAAAACAGGACTTTTGAAGTAACCTTTATACTAGTAGGTTATTATAGCCAGTGTTTCTATATTTGTATGCAAATACCAGCTGAACTATTTTGCAATTCCGTAACTTCTTGTGGCCTAATTTCTAAACAGAAAATGGGTTACATAACATAACAGCAGGAAATAGAATTTCTTCATGCTTTCATTTTTATTAATTTTTATGTCAAATAAGTCCCAGACTCTTCAATTAATTACTAAAGATTTGAATGTTCCTGTGTAATCCTTTTTTACATAATTCAGTAGTGAGTGTCATTGACAGTTTTATCTCTAGACCCTATTAAAAATAAACCAACAAACCTCTATGTTCAGACACAAGGAAATTTTACAGAGTGGTTATTGGCATTGCTTTTGTTTAGCCTACTGTTTCTAAAACAGTTAGTGGTAGCAATACAAAAGTAAGCAGCACCAACCAAATGGATCTATTGGACACTGGTGGGTTTCAGGAAGAGGTAGTCAGCAGACAGTACTAGCTGTCCCATGTATAATAAAACCTGCATATAATATTTTCCATATCTGGAATTCTTAATAGATTTCTTTTTTTCATTATTGTTTTGTTTTGCGTGTGTCTGTTGATGCGTGTCCCATTCTAACCAAAATAAACATCATATTTCTGGCCAAATAAGGATTCACACTGTTTTCTGAGCTGCACTCCTTGTCTTGTGAGAGATACTAAAATTTACACTTTACAGCTTTCCTGATTATGCAGGAAACGTCTGGAAAGAATGAAAACAATGTACTAATCCATTTGTCAAGTTTCTATTATACTGCCATCAAGCCTTTGGAAAAGGCCCTTGTGCCAAAAGAAGTAAATAGGCAAAAATGACATCTGCGATAAAACCTAATACTTTAACAGTAGCTTAAATCTGAGTCAGACTACACAAGTTTTGTGTATATTATTTTAGTCATAAGAAAGTATACATGAATTATTTATTCAGCACCAATTCCTGCAGCATTATCTAAGCTTTGGAAGTTGTTAACCTCCATAACTCTGCAGGGCACTTGCATGGGTGGTGTTAAACATGGGCGGTGTTAAACATTCCTGCCAGCAGTCCAGAAGCAATATCCTTTTATCAGAGATAGTGGGGAGAAACAATCCTTCCCCCTGCAGCAGCAGTGGGGTGCAATAAACCCTTCAATATGCAGCACCTGGCACTCTGGTGCCTGTGGAAGTGGCTCTGAGCCCCCTCAGGACAAGGGAGACCCCAAAAGCAATTGCCATCAAAGATACTTATGTCACTGTGGCAAAGATTCACACACTGGTTGATGAGAAAATAAAAGAAAAAGAAAAAAGAAAGTATTAAAATTTTAGTATTGCATTAATACTGCAAGCTAAATATTTTTTGCATCAATATGAATTATGTATTCAAAGGAGTATTTAAGAAAGGATAAATATGGATGTTTAGATTAACTTACACAGTAATGACAGTATGGATATAACACATATCCTTTTGATTAAATGGGTCAAAACTGTCACATAGCTGTACTTAATAGTTCTAATTATCATCACAGTTCCAACTAGAGTCCCTGAAAATTATGTGGACTTTCCCATTATTTTACATTGCAAACATTTTATTTTTCTATTAAACTGTCAATTTTCAATGTTCAGTGGGAGGCTGGTTATCCTGGGGCTTAGAAAGACTGAGCTGAATAAACGTGTCAATGAAATATGATATTCAGTCGAAAAAGTGAGATGGAATATAAGTAACAATTTTAAAATTTGATGAAATTATGATACACCTATCCTGTAAAAACAAACAAACAAACAAATAAAACAACTAACTAACTGACTAAATAACAAGGCAGTCCTGGTGTCTGGTCCTGGTTCTGGCAGTTCTTGTGCTGTTCAGTTACAACCTCATCCATTTTTTACACAATTCCACCATATGCAGAAGGCTACCTGGCAGTCTTCTGGGCAATTTTTTTAAAAAGAATAGTAAGAAGAAAATATTATGTTTTCACTCATCAATATTCTCTCAGTGTTGAGGAGTTACTCAGCTAGACCTTGTTAGATGAGAAAAGAATATTGAAGATTGTGGATGAAAACAGGAGCACTCTTGATCCTAGGATAATTTTAATTGATGCAGACCAGGAAGCTGAAGGATAGAGAAAAAATTTTCTGTGTTCTTTAATTTTGCTCTGAAACTTAACTGTGGGGATCTATATCTTAAAAAGCCTTGAAAGAAATTTTGCTCTGTGTGTTTACTTTATTCTTACTATAAAACACAACTAAGTAGTTATAGAACATATTTGTTTAACACAGTCTTATTTTTACTACCACTCTGACTGGGAGCCAAAATAGAGTAGGTTTGCTTTCTTTTACTCTTCACTAGATATTTACATAGCCAGCCTATTTCAGAAACTTTCACATTGAGTTATAAGAGAAAACAGTTAGTTTGCCCTGGTATTATTTATGGTACAGAAATGGGAGAAGAGATTGCAGCAAAATCTTTAAACTCTGTTGATGTGATTAATTTAATGCTATTTTTCCACTATATATTTTCATATCTTCCCTTTAAATATTGGTTATTTATCACTTAGTAATTTAGGCATTATGAAGGTATGGAAGGAGAGTGTTAACACTGTCCAGCTACTGGTTTCCAATTTAATTTACTTTAATAGCCTGCTCAGTTATTTGGCTAGTCTTCAGAGGATGTAAATTAATCTCATGCTCTCAGTTGCTTCCTGAAAAGTGCCCATCTATGTGCTGACTACAAAGAGAGCCCTGGGAGACCAGCTGCCAGCTTAGTTGTCTGAATCTATGTGATGCAATTGAGCTCCTCTTGAAGTCAAAGGAAAGACTGATTTAAATTTGCCTGACAATATGTTTGTTTACAAATTCTAACTTGTCCCACAGGTGATATAAAAATTATTGACATAGCTGCAATAGCCATATAATGCTTCCCAAAGGCAATCAGGAATGCTGGAGATTGCAGGTATGCATGTAACAAAAAGAAAGTATATATGATTTTGTTTGTTAGTTTTCTGAATAAGAGTAAACAATAAAGGTCATAGAAAAATAAGAATTTTCAAGAGCATCACCTGGGCTTTCCTTCTGCCCCAGGTCAGAGTCACATTGTGGCAGATGCTTTTCCTGTCATGGACTACTCTTGACAAATTGCCTGAGCTATCCTTATAAAGGTTCAAAGATTAAGACTCCACAATTTCCCCAGTCAAATTATTCCAGTTACTCATTACCCATGCTATTTGAAAGCTTTTTCTGCTTCTTAACTCGAATCCCTCCTGGTGCAATTAGTATCCACTAATACCTATCATGCCTACTATGACATGTAGGGAACAATTATTTCTTTACTTTTGCAATAGCTTTTTGCTTGTTTCACTTTAATGTGTTGATTTTTCATTAAAGGCAGAAGCAAAAAGGTTGGTAAATACCATCAGACATCTCAGTATCATATGGCAACATCCTTCCAAACCAGGGAGTAACAGATGAGCATCTCTGCCTTCTTTTTATGACTAAAAGATTGGAATGAGTTTTCAGGATATCTGATGTTTCTTATAATTCTCCTCTGTCTTGAATTTTGATGTATCTAATTTCTATTACTGTCTGTTCTATCCTTTTAGCAATCTGACTTAGTTTCCATTTTTTTTTACACCTAAAATGCCAAGTATTGAGGATAAAGACTAGATAAAAAAAGCCTTTGTCTGCTGATATTGTGTACTGGCCCAATATCAAAATGCTGTAAAAGGAGCACCTTACATCCCAGCCCTGTAAGAGAACTTGATCCTGAAGGGTCTGGACCCCTCAGTAGTACTTGGCTGACATCCTCCATCTGCATAGCCCCAAAAATGAGAAAGAATGATAACCCTGCACAAATTGTGATTGAAATCTCTATTCATATTTTTAAATCGTGACAGAAAGTGAGATGGAGAATTTGAGGTCTGTTTCAGAGGTGAATTTTGAAGACTGTTTTTCCTCTTAATAGAGATGTTGTTGTTACCTTTTAAGGCAAAATTCTTTTACAGAAGTCTTGAGGAAGAAACTGAAATTGCCACGGTTTTGCTTCAAAAGACATTTCACATTTGGCAGAAGTACCAGATTGTTTGCAGAAGTTGTACAAAGCCAGGATCTGATTTTGTCATTGTTAATTAGTTTATTAAAAACAGTTTCTAACTTGCAATGATTCTCAATCCTTGCAGGAAATTAAAGATGCTGTACTTTCAGTACTGCCTTGAATGATATTTTCAGTCACCCTGGTTGTTCACAGAATGATCACCATCTTGGATTGTGATGTCCTTGTAGCTGTAGTGAACTCACCACAGATAGGAGCAGCGAGAGTACAGGAAATGAAAGAATCTTAAACAGCAAGATTTCTTGTATGTTTTAAAAGAGCAGGGAACATCGTGTTCATATAAGGTAAAAAAATCCCACAAAAACAAAAAACCCAAAAAGCTGATATAAAGAGTTACCTTGCCTTGAGCCAAAAAGTCTGTTGCAATTGTGGCTTGTCTCAGACCGCCTTTAGCTGGTTACCATGGAGGGTGGTGTTTTCAGGCTCTCCACTGTGGCAGGCCAGACCACTGAAAGCATCAGCTTACTGCAGCCATCTCCTCAAACATCACTCCACTGAAGGTGCAATCCAGGTTTATACAGGCACTCACAGAATATTTTCCACAGCCAGAATGCTCCTTAATCCTGGCAGCTGGCAAAACCATATTTCTGAAGACAGCTCTTCCATGCAGATTTTGAATTATAAATATCACTGTTTTCAGTTTGTCAGCTTGAAGTCAGCCCTAGACATTAAAAGCTTGTTTACATTCAGAGATGTATGAATATATACCTGAGTCACAGAAAATCTTGAATGCAATATTTGAATAGAGGTGTTAAAGATGCAATCTTAATTGTAGCACTGCATTTAGACCCAAATAGTAGCAAAGCTGGCATGAATCATGGGGACAAACACAAATGCTGTCACAACAGAGGGGGAAGTGTGAGCTGAGAAACCTAGAGTAGGTGGCTACTCAGAGAGGAAATAAAGCAGCAGAAAGATTTACAGGGCACTGTCTTAATAGCACTTGACACATTGAAGTGAAGCATGGATATTTATGTTCTATGTATAAAGTTTTCCTTGCAATTTCATTTGAAGTAAATGTCCTTTTATTCAGCCTTTCTAGGTTTGTTACGTAGTGCTATTAGTTGGCATCCCTATGCCAGGATTTATCTGCACACTTCATTATTTGAGAACTGACTATATTGAGTACTGGCTCTAGCCTTGGACAGGAGGAGCTTTTGGGACCTACCAGGTTGAGATTTGTGGGAGTTCATGTGCTCCTCTTTACCAATAATGCAGGAAAGATGAATTTAACTGTGCACTTTGAAATACACAGAGCAATCTTGATGATCTGATCTGATCTGTGTGACAAGCTTTTCTGGTTACCTGCTAATTTATGTAGTGAACCAAGAACTTCAGATGAATAGGATTTTAGTGTAAATAAATAAAAGATAGCTGTCATTGAGCAGTCTTACCTACTTATCTTGCTAAAAGCCATCAGTCCCATGTTTAATTCATTTCAAGCAATAAGCTATTTCCATCCTGGCTTTTATCTTCCCATTGGGCTACCTTTTATTATAAGTTCTTATTACAAGCTGGCAATGTGTCACATGTGAATGAAAACTGATGAGATCAGGATGAGAATAAGCTGGGTACCTCAATTAAAGTTTGATTTTAATAGCACTCTTTAGGTAACTTCTCAAAAGCACCATCCTAGCCTTTATTAAAATTGGCAGAGTCTATCAAAAAAGCAGGTTATTCACCTCTTCATGTTCATCACCCAGGCACAATAAAGATATGTAGGATGGCAGAGATGAACAAATGTAACCGTGCATGTTCAGAGACACTGCAGAAATTCAGATTTCCATAAAGTCAGCTCAACCAGGAAATAAAGTTTCCCAATCACACTTCTGAGCCTTCACTGAGTGAGCAGCTAAGGCTGCAGTTTGAGTACAAATAATGAACTGACCACCATCTAAAGGATACAGCTTTCTTTTCACAAGATAGGATACACACAGGTTCTTTATTAATTTCTTTTCTATGGTTTCTCCTAACTTTACTAAATTCTCAGATTTTTTTTTTTTTTTTCCAAAGACCTTATTTTAAGAACATATGAGATCAAAAGTAAAGAGAATTGACTTTTTGGATTTAGGTTAATATCTAGGTTAATATTTTTTCTTTTTTTTTTGGTACATACTTTTTTGGTCTGTGTGAGTTTAAGAATCTCACTTTAAGGCAGATTTTTAAAATTATTCAGGCAGCTTTTTTATGTTTTTAAAATTAAAGCTTATTTTTTTCTGCAGTCAATATGTAAATATTTTAGATTTTATAATATTAGAATTTCCTATCTTTCCTTTTCTGTTGTGATATTAAAGTCACAATGACTGGAAACAGATTTTACAATACTGGAACACATAAAAGTAGATAAATAAGAGACAATAATAAGATCATATATATTTCACTGCAAATCATATTTTTATTTAGAAATAACTCATATGTCACTAAAAATAGATATATTGCCCACACTTTCCTTATAAACCTGTTATCAGTACTCCTGTAACCAAAACCACATGCTTAATATCTAGGTATCTCTTGTCTTTGGCACTTCTAGGCCTTTTTCCAATGTTAATGTAAATTAAAAATATTACTGCTCATCTTAATAAAAGAAATTTGAATTATGAAATAGAAAAAAAAAGAACTAGAACTGAGCCTTTAAATTAAAGTCTTCAGATGCTACAAGTTCTGAAATGATCATGTTGTCAAAATGGTAGTGATACAAAGCTTAAAATATTCAAAGTAAATTAATTAATTTCTTTAAAAAGTTTTCTTGAAGCCTCAAATACAGTGATGTTTCCTGATGTTTCATTTAGGAATGTCCTGTTATCTACCCCACAGCTACTCAGTCACAGAGCTGTGTTTCTGATGATAAATCCAGCTGGAACTTTGTTGGTTTGGTTTTGGTTTGTTCTTAATACATTAAAATAAAAGCTATTTTGCTAATTTAGGAAATTATGTTCTCTGCTGGAAATATTCAAATAGGATTCCCAGCAGTTTGATTTGAAACAGATTCTTCATGTGCAACACCTAACCTAATGTTTTCTTGTTTGTTTTTTAATAAAGTAAGATTTAAAGTAAATGATTACAATTCAAATAACAGCACACATTTTTCATGTCAACTATTTGTCATTTGATTGACAGACCTACCATAAAAGTGTCAGATTTAATGATGTCTTAGTTTAAAACCACAAATTTTCACAGTTATGTATTATCTATATTAGCAAATAATTTAAATGCAAATGCATCAACCAATAAGACTGTACACCTTCATTTTAAAAAGTGATGAGAAGTGTCTTATGGTGACTACTAAATAAGTAAAAGTATTACAAGAGAAGGAATTTTATGATACGTTTACCTTTCTTCCATATATAAAATATGTTACATACACATGGGGATTTTTCCCTGTACTCAGGCTAGCCTGAAACAATGTGCAAGGATTAATACAGTATCATAAGGAAGACAAATATCACTGTCAACCAAAAGCTCTATAAAGAGTAGAAAAGGATAGAAATTTGAGTAAAACTGACTGCTAAACTAGCTCCCCCCCCCAAAAAAAAAGCATGCATAGCAAATCAATATTATTTTCACATCTAAACCCCCATATTTTCAATTATATCTCTTAATTCAGTCAGAAATTATTTGATGATATTTTCTCATTGATGTGAAAATATGCTTTCTTGAATTGTGATAAATTTTTCAAAGGAGTTATTTAGAACAAAAAAAAAATCTCAAAATATTCACCCTTTCTTGACATTAGGGGTATGAAATGTTTTAATGTCCGTGTGGAAATTATTCTTAATTATTCTAAAGTTCAACCTGTGTCATGCTTTGATTATGTTGAAAGAAAATGCTTTCTGTCAAAAACAATCATAAAATGCTTTTTTTTTTTTAAGCAATACAGATTTATGGAATTTTGAAAATAAAATAAAAATCATTTAGAAGATGAATTATAATTGAGCTTTTTTTTTTTTTTATTTAGCTGTACACTGTGTGCCTTCCCAAATAGTCAAATATTTTTTTGCTGTCTACACCCTGTTCTATGGTTTGAAGTCACATTTTGTTGAACATTTGAGGAATCGAGCAATGAGACTCTCTCAGCACAGTGCATGGTCCCACACCCATAAACTCCCTGTAACAACATTTTGCTGCAGTTCAGCAAAACACAGCAAAACACAACTTTGCCTTTACCGTGTTGAGCAGCTCATCCAGAGGAAGAGTCTTTGCTGAGCTATTGGCATCGAACAGAGGATCGTACCCAAAGCTGCTCACGTGTACTTGCCCAGCACTGGGAAACTCCTGCTTGATCTTTACAGCCTTTTTTTCCACATTCCTTAAACATGTCCAGAGTGGCTTAGTTCATTCATGCTGCCTTGACAGTTGGAAGAAAATATATTGTTTTTCTACACTACACTGCGGATCAGCTTCAAATGAGCTCATAGGCATTCTTAGCATTACTTGGGAGCTTAGTGAGATAATGGTTTTAAAATCTTCAACAAACCAGTATCCAGAAGATAATACACTTCATAAAACTACTGACTTCATCTTACCACTGTTTAAATCCCTCTAGCATTTAGAGAAATTGGTGTCATTTTTTTCCAATAAAATAACACTTGTAAGGTGTTAAAAGTTCATTTTAAAGTACTGTTGATGGAGTTCACAGGAATTTGCCTTAATAGCTTTTGTAATCCCTGGGTGAAAAAGCAGACCATTTGCTTTAGCAGATTATCTGTTTGGTTGGGGTTTTTTTCCAAATAGAAAGCTGTGGAAGGGATTTAGTTTACTGACAAAGCAAAAAAGTAAAGTAATTTCATTAACTATGTTAATTTGGATTTCCCTAGAAAAAAATCCCAAACTATAGTTTATTACATTTTCAATTACAATTAATCTATTTTTGAAATTCTAATTAAACGCCTGAGTGACAAAAATATTGTGTGGTTTCGTTTTTTTTTAAAGACAGAAGTGTAATATACATTTTATGTTTTCCAAATTTAAAGTTACTTAGCAGATTCTATCTCAGAATTACATTCCTGATACTGGGCTTGAAATACAGCATTTATTTTTTTCTATTGAGAACATAATGTTTTTAACATAAAGTTTTGTTTTCAGGGTCCTTTCTGTGAGAGATGAAAATGGATGGGAAAATAGTCTACTTACACCTTTTAGCCTAATATACTCACAGTGCCTCAAAACCATGTAAACTTCCTACTATTCAGATTGGAGTTTGGCTTTTTGAACTTTTACAGGCTTTCTGTAAATTGCCAGCTGTAAAGGATCCTTCATGAGAAAATCTCTCATTCAGGAAACCAAGCTCAGGGATGTAGGGTATGCAAAATACTTGCTTAGAAGGAAAAGGCATTAGGAAATTGCCCCACTACATATAAGTTCCATGCTGGTACTGTTAATAACGTTGCTCCTGATGAAATAAAATGTGATTCTTTCACCTCAATCTGTTGTTAAGGAAGATTTTTGGCAGAGACATTAGATGTACAGAGGATAATTACACTTCATAATCAGAATTTAAGTAATTTCCATTCTAAGACAAGGGGAATTGCAAAGAGAAAGGATTATTCACACTTACATATCTTTTGTGTGTAAGTTTTCAAGAGAGATTTATATAAGAAAAGACCAAAACATAAAAAGTAGAATAAGAGTGGAAGATAAATAGGCCTTATCCATACTTGTCAGGCTAGAAATTCAAGTGCTTGATCTCACAAGCACGTACCCTTAGGAGTTCTGTTATATACAGTAATGACAGCCATTGCATGAAAAAAAATACTGATTCATAATTCTATAATAAAATATTTCCTAGTGTTAAGAATATAGACAATGCAAAATAAGGACATTCATAAAAACACATCTTGCTAACATATCTAGCAAATAAAAAGAAATATATTGTAATAATTGAATTTCTGAAGGAAAGTTAAAATAGTCAAGGCATCTTTTCAGACAGATACATCAGTGAGTATGGCTTCCTCATAATAAGATTGATTCCAGAAATTTAAAAGTTTAATTGACACGTTCAAATTGATACATTATGCATTACTTCTTCCCTCCTCAGCCTGTTGCTGAGCCCAGACAGAGTCACTTTGCATCTCTGAATTTCCATGTCATCTTTCTCTCTGATTTTTTTAAGACAGTAGGATCCTTAGCTTGGAGAAATCAGTAGATGTCTTCTTCATGCTTAGTACTATGGACTTGCAGTATCTCCCAGGTTCTCTGGTATAATCTTATTACAATTTGTGACAGCAAAGATTAATTTATTGAGGCATCTTAGCAATTCTTTGTAACAAAGGAAGCAAAGTATGGCCATCTCTGACGTAAAATATATTATTATTTTCCTTGTGACAGTAGTATACTTCATAGCCATCTAATGAAAATAAGATCTGCATCTTAGGCTTTTGAAAATTCTCATGGGAAAACAGAGGGAAATTAGTCTTTTGTTTCTTAATGCAGCAATGTTTGATAGCCTGCTTCTTTGTACATCCTTTGTGGATACACAACCACATCCTTGTGGATACAAAAAGAAGAAAAAATAGTATTTAAATATAGTTTAAAGTATATTTTACCAATATCAAATTGTGTCCTCCTGTGACAGAGCCAAAACTACTTCAAAATCTATCACAGTTTGGCAATAACCTTTAGCATTGAAAAGAATGTGCAAACTGGGTTTTTTAAAAGCATAAGAAGGGCATCTCTCCATTTTCCATTAAGGGAACACAGAAATATATTTTATAGGTTTTAGTCACTTGAACCAGGCTGTGCTCACTTTTCTGCCCCTGTACAAAGAAGCATCTAATGACTCCCAAACTCACCTGCCTAATCCCCTTGCCTCTAGTGAAATCCCACCTGTGCTACCAGTACAATCAGGATCAGACTTAGGGGCTGTGATTTTCTTCATGGGTTATGAAGTGACTTGCCAGTATCACTGCATCTCTGTCCAGCTTTATTGTCAGCAACATCTGAGAAACCTTGAAATGTGTTCTGTTCAGGGAGATGTATTCAGTAAGATCTGTAATACTGACAATACTGCTTAGGCAGAGCAATTTTGGGGAAGAATTTTTGTTGTGTGCAGCAAAAGTTCTAAATCTGAGGCAGGGTGACAGAGTGTATGTGTATTCTTGAAGTATGGCTTCTGTTAATCATGTGGGAAATGACACATTTTTTGAATGTTGGAGTTTACTTCCCAAGAGAACCATTGCAGCATTCGTGTATTCCCACAGGCTTTCCTGCTTGGAATGCAAACCAGTTTGCAATACTTATTCATATTTTAATTGATCTCATGAATTTCAATTTGCAACAGAATATATGTCAGGTCTATATTTGGCAGAATAAAAGTTTTATTTCAGGCCTTTGAGGGTGGTCACAAAAATCAATGTTACAATTGCAGGCTGTGAGGTGCTTAAATTTAACTTTCCAAAACTTGTATTTACTACCTTTTTATAGTGAATGAGCAAGAAACCAGAAGAGAGTTTAAGGCAACCTCGGTGTAAAAGGAAGAGCCCCTGTAAAAAAAGGAAATGGTAGGTAACATATTCGACTGACTGAGGATTGATTCATTTAATGAGGATAAAGGCCAAGTATGTGATAGGCCAGTACCATTGATCCTGGGGATTTAGGATTTGTCTGTAAACGTTAAAATATAAATCTGTAATTTTTTTTTTTGCCTTCCGAGTTTGTGTATTGATTGTATATTGGCTATTTCCATTATCCTCACAGTTTTTCCTTAAGAATCCATTAGTCCATTCAATGCCTTGCTCAGTCAGAAGAAAATATTAAGAAAGTGAAGTCAAATTGTTAATAACTATTCACTGCACTCTGGGAATGCAGGATCTGCCAAACTTTGCCTTTTTCCAATTTTGCGGATTACTTTGGCAGTCCTTTTTCTTTATGCTGTACACAGGCACCACTTTATTGCTGCTCACAAAAACAATCCAGTGCCCCTTGATGCAAGCTGAGGTACATATCTTAAGTGCATTTTCTTTAGTGCTTCAACGGTATTTGTTCTTGTCACTCAGTGGAATAATATGACAGAAACAAACGAGAGAGTGCTTCCTGCTTGCTAAATACAAAATGGTCTGCCCATAGCTAAAAGAACTCTTGCTTGTTTTGTTTTTGAAAGTGCTTTGTGGAAAATCAAATGCTAGTGAGAGACAGCACTTCTTTAACTATTTTCTGATTTGATGTAGACCTGACAGACCTCCTGGGAAAAGGAAATCAATCTTTCTATTTTTTTTTCAACATATTTATGAATTTTTAGCCTTTTCATTCAACAAAAAGTGACAGATACAAATAGAATTCATATAACGTGAAATAGATAACTCCATATCATTGATATACAAAATTAAGGAGCTGTGCCATAAAAAATAATCCTCAGAAATATGAAACAAGGAAATCTGTTCTGTGAAAAAAAGTAGTGTAGCAGTGATTAACATCATAATTGTATTCTCTGTGTAGGTTGCATCTTATCAGTAAAAAAATTGAAATAGAGCAAGCTAATATTTCTAATTTACATTTAAATACTTTCTATAAAACAAACAGTCATGCAATTAATGCCTGAGGGAATACATCATCATAAATACTCTACTCAGATAATACCAGAGTACTTATAATACAGAGGCTACATATTTTTATTAACTGCTTTCAAAAGAATAGCAAAACCCTTATATTTCATAATAATTTATCTCTTTGCTTCCTACAATTTTTTGTTTGTTTTCAGCAAATTTTTATGGAATTTAATTAGTAATTAAACCAGTGAGATTTAAGAGCAACCAAATATGATGACGGTAACCCAGGAAAGTGGCAAACACACAAGCTCAAAATAAATTTCATTCGAAGGTCATTAAAAATGTAGTGATGGCTACTTATCTTTTAAGTGGAAATATGAAATTTCCCTTGGAAGTTATGTTCCTGATATGCGTTTCTGATAGATTGCTTTTCATATATAAAAAGTTTACATTTTGCATTGCAACAGTGTGAAAACCTAGCTTGAAGAAGAGATGAGACTGTGTGAATTTGCAACCCAGAAGCAATTTTTTCACCACTGACAAATCATTCCTACGTCCAGAAATTACTACAGAAGTCTAATGGAGACTTCCAAGATGCTAATTTGTTAGTATGGAAAAAAATTAAGCCTACTTATTATGTGCCATGTATCCTGACATAATCACAAAGAGCACTGTGAATTAGTCTGTGTGTGATGGAAAATACTAAGTACATGTAGCTAGAACATTAGGAAACTGTTTACTTTGGGAAAACAACTGTATTCTGGGCTAGGCTTTGTTTCATTTTTTGACAGAAAGCCTCAGGCAGCTGAGAGACTAAAACAAAATAGTGACTGTGATCACTACCTTCAACCAACCTTCTCCCCTGTGAGATGTTTCACAATAAGGAGAGGCTGTTTTTATAACTGCTTGCTAGCATTTGGGAGACAGAACAGAGGGACATAATGCCTTCTAGATTTTCTTGCTGCCAGGAGATTTTGTAAAATGTTGCCATACCCCTCACAGAGAGGAAGAAGGAAAAGAGGCCATTGTCTTTTATTCATGGTGCAAGATGTCAGAATGATCTGTGCCATTCTTTGTGGGTCCCTGTGCATGTGTGTACAAAGAGCACTGCAGTGATGTCAGCAGTTTTGTAATCCCAGACCAGAATCATAGAGTATAGAATGGTTTGGGTTGGACAGGAGATTAAAATCCTCTAGTTACAGCCCCGCTGCCATGGGCAGGGACACCTTCCACTAGACCAGGTGGCTCAGAGCCACATCCAACTTGGCTTTGAACACTTCCAGAGGTGGGACATCCACCACTTCTCTGGGAAACCTGTTCCTGTGTATTACCACCCTCACAGTAAAAAGCTTCTTCCAAATATCTAATCTAAACCTGCTCTTTTTCAGGTTGAAGTCATTTTGCTTTGTCCTGTCTCTACATGCCCTTGTAAAAAGTTTCTTTCCATCTCCCTGGTAGGCTCCCTTCAGATACTGGAAAGCTGTTACAAAAATCTCCCTGGAGGCTTCTCCTGGCTGAACAACCCCAACTCTTATATAGAAAGCATCTCCTATTGTGGTCATTCCAGCAATGTGTCAATACATAAATGCCAGACAAGGCAAGACAGCACAAAACCATTTTACACATTTTACCATTTTACATAGTAAAATGTTTATATGGTTTCTAATTCACTTTTTATACTACCAACAAATAAATTCTATTACATTTTCATCTCGGTTCATCAGGATGTTCACAATCCCTCAGAATATTCCCATTCTTACTCTTGCTAGATCTGAGTATAGGAGAGCTCTTTTGGATAATTAGGAGGAAAAAATAGCCTTTCAATCACAGAAATGTAGACTCATTCTCAGGATTTTTTAAATTCTGGTTGCATAACTATTCATTTAATAGTTGCATAGCAGTAATTTACGAATAATTACAAAGTCTTACATAAAGTCAGACTTTCTATAGAAGACATGCAATTGTTCTGGAGAAAATAAAAACTTGTGAATTTATTCCAGTCACATAATCTGAAAATTTATCTGTAAATTTGTCTCAAACCAGGGTCCCCTATTTTCAAGATGTTTAATTCTTCCACAGAATTTTTTCTAACCTGAGCAGTCAAGTCTACCCAGATTTGACTTTAATGGACAATAAGTTGATGCACAGAGAAACTAGGCATAATTAAGCCCTGCATTTTTAACAGTTTTCCTCTTCATATCTTCACTCCCAAACCATTCTTTCTCATTTGTTGATTTTCCATTCCATTGCTGTCTGGCTGCAATTTGAACATTATCGCAGATAAGAGTGAAAGGTTTTTCTTGTGATAGTTCCATGAAGCCAAACACTGACTCATTTCTTCTGTATATCAAAGTCTGAAATAGATCAAATAAAACCAGTCTGAGAAATATTTCACTCTCTCTTTTCTCCTCTCTTGGAGACATTGATGTATGTCTCTTGGGAAAAAAAAAATATCCTGCTCTCCCATCCGTGGTGCTGACACATTGGTCTTGTCACTGCGCAGTGACTGATAATAATAATGGTTGAAATCACTTTCAGATATACTCATGACCAAACATGGTCTAAACTGAACTTGAAACATTGTTCATGCCATAATTGCTAGAGGAAAATGGTCTTCATGGTTTCTGTTGTTACTGTTTTCTTGGGTTTTTTTAATGTCCCTCTCTGAACTGTGCAATAAAACAATAAGAAGATTATGCTAGTGACAACCATGTCAGGAAATTCATGTCTAATTCAGATTTACCTGCCATTTTTGAGATGCAGAGATTTATTTATGCATCTATAGATACTTGTATCTATGGGTATAGATAAATAATTGCATTTCAGGTTTTTTCTCTAACCTTTAAGAAAATGAGCCATGTTTTGATCCTTCACAGGGTCCCATGTTTGTACTCTGAGAAAGCCCTACCAAGCTCAGATTTTTTTATTTGTGCCTTTGGGGATTTTAGCCTTGCTGTCTTGCTGATTACCATGTATAAGGTAAAGGCTTTTGTAAAGCATTAAAATGTGACCAGTAGAGCACTGGCCAAAACAAGACCCCTTTAGGAAGGCTGGAGGTCAGCAGGCGTGTATTGTCTTGCAGACTGTAGGATGACAATCTCAAGACAGTTCTTGGCAAACAATATTTTCAAGATACAATTAGTATGAAGATAAACTTTTAAACAGCTGTGATAGTTCCAAAGCCTGAACACACATGGGACTGATTAGGAGTACCCCTTAGTCAGCCTTAATACTAATGTCAGAGAATAAGGGTGCTTTTGTGTTTAAAAAAGTGGACAGAGGCACAGAAATCTGAGGCTCAACTCATTCCAGGCTTGCCTCTCACTTCCAACATGATTTAATGGTGCTTTTCTAACAGTAATATAACTGCAACGCTACTCATTCTCCATCTTAAAACTGGGACAGGCTATTAAGAGAACTGGAAAGCCTCTAGTCTAACAGCTGCATTGAAGTGTTTTGTTTATTTAGAAGAGCAAAAGAGAGGCTGAGAAAGACTATGACCATTGTCTCTGAATATCTTTCTGTGCTAAACTGCAATATGAGGGAAAATTGCTTAAATGAATATGCTATACTGGTAAAAGAGCTCCTGAGCACTGGAGTGAGATAGAGTCACGCTGGAAATACTCTTGCCTTCATAGCACTGAGGTTGTGGAAGAATGTTTCAGAAGGAGGAGCAGTAAAAGATTTCATTAGTTCTTAGATAATTTATGAAAGGTATAGAACATGATTCTTCACCATGACAAAGGATGAGATTTACAAACATTTCAATTCTTGTATTTGTGGTCCAGACAGAGCAACATAGAGAAGAAAGCTGATCAAAGGAGGTGATTGTCCTGCTCTACTTGGCACTGGTGCAGCCTCACCTTGAGTACTCTGTGAAGTTTTGGGTGCCAAAATACAAGAAAGATACGAAAATATTAGAGATTGTCCAAAGGAGGTGAAGGGTCTGGAGGGGAAGCTGTGTGAAGAGTGGCTGAGATCACTTGGTCTGTTCAGCCTGGAGGAGAGGAGACTGTTCAGCCTGGAGGAAGGGAGACCTCATCACAGATACAGCTTCCTTGTGAAGGGAAGAGGGGCAGGCACTGATTTCACTCTAGTGACCGCTGATGAGGCCCAGGGAATGAAGCTGAATCAGGGGAAATTTACCTTAAATATCAGGAAAAGGTTCTTTGCCCAGAGGGGGATTGGACACGGGACAGCCTCCCAGGAGAAAGTCACAGCACCAACCTTGACAGAGTTCAAGAGGCATTTGGACAACGCTCTTGGCCACATGGAGTGTCTCCTGGGAGTGTTCCTCTGCAGGGTCAGGAGCTGGACTTGGATGATCCCTGTGGGTCCCTTCCAACTCAGGATATTCTATGATTTTTTGATTCTGTGACCCGTAAGAATGACTTTGTCATCACCCTCTATGATATTGCTGTTTCAGAACAATCACAATGCTTCTATTTCTAGTGCTGTTAACCTGACATATTTTATGGATACTAAACTGTGTTTAAAATGAAGCAGCATATGCAGAGCTAAGATCAGCTGTTATTCCAATTGTTTATGAGATGAAGAGGTAACTGTAGTCTTGGAGATACAGTTATCCAGGAGTTATCCATGAAGTTTAAAATTAAAAATAGCATGCCATTGAAGTGTGATGAAGTTATAACAGCTTTATGGCCATTTCTCCAGTAGGTTGCCTTTGCTTTACAGGCCTTGGTGTGCCATTAAATTCACTATGAAAGGCAAACTGGGAAAGAGCAGAGAAATTTCATGTCAATAAATAAATGGAGAATTAAAATTGTTCCTTGTGAGGGAGTCAAAGGATTTGGTTAATAACAATATTAATCTTTTTCTAATTCTGCCTTCTTTCCCAGCTAGCATATGGATGTGGTCTTATTTTGATGAAACATTTGCTGGCAGTAGAAAATTTAAAGAAAGCAGATTAGCATTATGTACTGCAAACACTATGGTTTTCACTGCTTTTATACCTTAAAAATATCAGTGAGGAAAAAACAAATCAATCTGAATTCCCAGGGAGTATGGTAATGCCCTGATTCAGGAGAATCGTTAAGTCAAAGCTTTTCTATTAACACTGACATACAAAATTAAATTTTGCCCATACAAAAGCTACTATATTTCTTGCTGTTGAAGCATACCAGTTTTTCTATTATGCATACAGAAAGACTCAGGAAAAAATGAAGAAACAGTCTCAGTCCATCGCAAGATGACTAGAGGATAGGTTGCTGCTGGGCATTAATAGAAGTTGAAACCCAAACCCTTAACAATCCCAGACCTGTTGGCCTCAGCTCTGTGAATATGTTCTGTGCTCCCAGTTTGTTACTGCCTGGAGGATTTGCCCTGGGACCTTAGAGTGGCTGACAATTTTTCAGCTTGACTTTAATATTATTTTAAATCACTGAAATAATTAATTTAAAGAAATTCTTCATGCTTTGTTTTTGCTGTAAGGGATTTTACTAGGCAGGTTTAGTGAAGCTTACCAAGCTTTAGTTTTTAAGAAGAAAATGGCAGTCTGCAAGCAAGGCTTTTCTGAGTAAGAAAACAAACATTTTTTGCTCGCACTTGACAAATGAGGGTGTAACTGAAGAAGGCTTGAGAAAAGGAGATTTCTGAAGACACATGGCTAATTGATAATCCAGTTTGCTCATGCTCAAGATATTTTCATCAGTCAGTCACTTTTTGTACAAAGCTTGTCATGCGTTTAACCAAAAGATTCCCAAAAAGATAACTCATTTATCTTATTTTATATTACTTTATTGATTTTATGCTATACCATATCAAATGTTGTGATTACAGTTTGAAAAACATCATATCCCTCTGGCTTGAAAAAAGAATTCTTGAATGTCCTCCAACAAGATAAAGTACATTGTTGAAATTATATCTATAGGAAAAGATTTCTGAAGGCAAGAGATTATCCAAGTTAGCAAGCAATTTAGCAATTAGAGAATTTCAGTAAGCATCCAGATTAAATTAGTGTGGAATTCTGTATTATAACTGGGGTGAAAAAACTTTTTATGTCCTCATTGTTTTGACCCTTTGAATGATCACCTATTGTCATGAGAGTACAGTCAAGACAGTGTTGTGTCCTTGGGTATTGTAGATATTTGCAATAAAAAGGAACAACAGTGGTTCCTGTTAGTGTTCTGCATCTATTATTTGTTTCTCTATTACTGTGAATGAAAATCTGTGATTAACAGATTTGATAAGTTGATATTTTACTGTGTAAAAACCAGGATGCATCTGGTATCGCCTATGCTGTGATAGGTCTTTGGCAACAGTCCTTTTTGGTTTTTTTAGAGGTAAACACAGATGAAAATGGATAGGGGCATAACATGAATGAAGTTGTCTGTGACACCTGAGCAAGGTAGCTGCAGGTTGTGAAAGAGGGGAAAGATTCATACAGACAATGTCTCCCTCCATCACAAAGGTTGTTGAACAGTATTGATGAAATGTACCTTTTTTGGATCCCTCAAAATAATGCTAATTTGAAATTCCTAAAGCAACTTGAGTTCATAATAGGCATGCAATAAACCTGGGGTTCAAGGTGATAGTTACTCATTTTCAAACAAGAGTCATATTCATATATAGACCAGAATTTACAGTGTGTGATGTAATACTTGTGTCTGTGTTGCATTTCATTACTGGTGGCAATGAAGCAACTTTGGATACCTCTGCAGTACAAAAGAGAACCATGACTATTATGCCTTCTATAGGCATGTACCAGGAACAGATTTAAGATTTACAAACCCCCAAACAAAGTACCCTAACAAACACCTAAACTTTTTGGAGACAGTGGACCGAAAACCTGGTGCTCTTTCAAAAATGAGGGAGTTTTATATTGTAGGGTGGAAGAGATGTAAGTTTAAGTCTTTATCACGGTTTTGAATCATATTTACAATAGTCACACCTTGTGTCCACTGTAGGACAGGACCCCAGATCAGGAGACACCTGTGATATAACCTGGAAAGAGGTAATTTAGTCATGTAGACTGGGAGTTTGTGCTTTGCCATTACTCCCAGATGGAAATAAAGTTGTAGAGAGCTTTTAGCCTATGGCATGCTATTGGTTGGCATCAGACCTAGCAAAACACTGCAGTATCCTTTTAAATTCAATATGTGTGATTTCTTCATTGCCTGTTCTCAGACAAGGAAACTGACAAATTTTTTAATGAAATATAAATGGTCATTTAATATGAAGTTAATTTAGTTGATATTGTTAGCTATGTGCTTCCACTAAGGGACAATTAGCCAGTACATTTAATATTTTGTGTCTTCCAGTGTTTGCTGTGAGCAATAACTAATAATAAAGAGGAACAAAATACTGAGTCTGTCTCCTTAAAATATTCTGTTTTGCTACAATAGACATGGGGAGTAGAAGATTAATTTTAATCTACCTACCAGAACAGAAAAAATTATTAAATAAATGATTTCTTTATATTGGAAGGATTTAATGAAGCAAAATCCTCCTGCAATACTTATTGATCTTCTCAGAGTTTTTCTGTGCCAAAAATAAAACAGTTTTTGTTGCAAATTTTCTTCAATTGCTATTACTGAGATATTGTTCCTCAAACCCTTCTACAGTTATTGGCTAATCAACAAGTAACACAGTCTTATTTGAAACCAAACTAAACCAAACCAACAAACCCAAACAAAAGTATTATTTATTGTATCTATCTATCTTCTTTTTTTTAAAAAATGCAAACATCAACCTTTCTTAAGTACAAATTTTGCTTGGTGTGACAAAACTTATGATGTCTTTTTGAAAATGCAAGTTTTTTATGGAAAAATTTTCTAATTCTGGTACTTTAGTCGGTAAGAACAATGCCTTTAGAAAAATATTTTTAGTTCAGCACAGAAAGAGATGACCTAGAAGGAAGTGATTACAGCTCATTGCAAGATTTCCACCAGTGGTACCTTAGTCTTATATGCTTCCAGGATTATTGCAGTGGTGATAATGACTTAATCACAACTAAATTTAGCTTCAGTTGGTATGTTTCAAGTAAAAGAATGCAAGATAGATCTTATGCAAAGCTCCTTGCATATTGATATAGATTTCAAAGCTGCCACTGTTCTGTAAATATATCTTTTAGAAGTTAGCAAAATACAAGCTTAGAAAATACTTAGCACTCTGCCTCCTACTTTGTCTTTTAAATGTACAAAGTATGGTAGTATATAAAATTTTATAGTTATTTATATTTTGGGAGGATAGTACCTGATGACTGGAAAATAGGAAAAAACAGTACTGAAAAGGTAAAAAAAAAATGATATAAGCAAAAAGGGATCTATTAAGTTGACCTCAATACTGAGAACACATTTTTGAAACAAAGAACAATCAAGGATGGAGGTAATTGAGAAGTGGTGAAGTGAGATAAATTGAAAAGTTGATCATCAAAGGTGAATAGTGTTTCATTAATTATAAGTCTTTTCTGCTAAAATGATTAATTTCTTAGATTAAATTAATTCAGTGTATCTGTATCAATTTAAGTAAATATCTTCTGCTGTGTTTTTCAATATGATATTACTGTCCATGATGGAAAGTAAAGGGATTGATAAAAGAACTGGGAACTGTATGAGAAACTGTCTAAGAAGGCTACTGTGGCTTATGCTAAAGGCATATTAACAGGAATAACATCCCTCAGAAGCTGGTTCTGAGATTGTTCCTGTTTCATGCATTCATTAGTAACATCAGGATATGAATAAATACAAGTCTGTATGGTTTTTTTAATTTGGGAGTCCTCGACACTGCCAAGATGACCAAACTACTGTACAAGAAGGGTCAAATGTCCTTTCTGACTGAAGGGTAGGAAAATTGATGGCATAAAGTTCAAAAATCTCATAGTCCAAACACTTCTATTTGGAAGTAACAAATAGGTAGAAATAAAGGAGGGGAAAGAGACCTACGCGTTTTGACTGATCATATAACAACTATGAACCATCAACATGAAACAACTTTGAAAAAAATCTCATAAAATTCAAGGATGGAGTAGTTCAAAAGCTTTCAGGGTCAGAGGTGGGAATGATCATTCTACAAGATGTTGGCAAAATTTTACTGTGTTCTGATGCACCATCAGAAATCTGCAGTGATTTCAAACATATTCTAAAAGAGGTTAGTAAAGTGATCAGAGCACTGAAACAACTGTATTATGAAGAGATATTAAAAGAAGTTGGTTTATTTGGCCCAGTTTGACCAAAAAAGGCTAATACATTATATGACAATTCTTCATATTTGAGGCAAATATAGGGAGACGAAACAGTTATTGAAAAGAAACTTAATGTTGTAGATCAAATGTTTAAAAATTAGTTGAGAATCAATTTGATTGAAAGGTTGAATATGACTCCTAAGTGACTTCCAAAGAGCAACATTTTGAAAAGCTAGCAGTGGCAAGGTGAAATTTCTCCTTTTCCTCTTACTTTTTGTTTAGTTCATAAACTTATGGAAAAGAGCATGTAACTAAAAGATACAATTAAATATGCATATTTGGTTTGGTAAATTGAATTTCTGACATGAAACTACAGCATCTAATGTGTTGATATTTCCAATGGGATCTTGAAGAAGATAGCTCATTTTCTTTTTGTGCTTGTAAAAGTTTTATGTTTCAGAACTTCAGAATCTCTGTGAATCAGCAAGGTCCTTCTGACCCTGGAAGTCACTTTGTCCTTCAGCTCTTTTGGTTGTGCTTTTTGTCCTTGGGAAACACAGGAGACTACAGCTGAGGGCAGGAAATAGATAGAGGAAACTTATTGTCCTATGCACATTTTATTTCTTCAGCTTTCTGATATTTATGTTCATATGGTCATGACTACACCAAACACTAAGAAAAGGTGTTAAAATGGAAAATGGAAGGAAGAACTGGGGTTATTCTTCATCTCCACTGTAAAACATGCTTTATACTGGGAATCTTATTTAAAATATTCCTTCTTATTGCAGACACATTGGATCATGGTGGAACATGCCTTTGAATCCAAGCCATATTTTCCTATGTTACACAATGGCTGCATATTTTTGACCTTTTTACAGGAGCTTAAAGTTAGTGAACTTGGGTCTTGGAAAACATTTTTATGGCCAGTGACTCCCGTCACATTCTGTGGCCTTTCTGAGGTAACCAGAATGACAAACTGCAATGGTAGACACCTGGGGTTCAGAAGTCAAATTTCCCCTGTACCTTCTGTGACATTTTAAATTCTGTCTTAAAGATACCAACTTGCTTTTAAATTCATGAATTTTATAATTAAAGAAGTGGAATCCAACTCTATTAGTTGGATCTTACTTCTCTTTCAAGTAGCTTTCAAGAGTCTAGAGCAATCCAGAATATCTGGTAACGAGTTATAAACAAATTTTACTTAATGTGTTGATTGGATATGGTGACAAAGGTACCATCAGCTTATTCAGATATGAAAAATCCTAACATTTCTTCTTCTTCTGAGAAATTTCCTCTCTACTACAAGGTGGATGCCAGATTCAAGCCTAAGTTTAGATTACTTAGGCATTTGTGTCTTAGCTTTAGTTACAGAAACTCAAATCCTAAATACTGTTAAAAGTTGTTCTCAGTACAGAGGCCATCAAGTTCACTGTATCAAACCAGTAATTTTATTAAATCTACAAGTTAATGAGTATTAAAATGAAAAAATATATAAAAATTTTTGCAAAATTTCAAGAGATTTGGCAGCAATTTTTTTGTACCTGTTTATATAGTTAAAGGTTCAGACTATTAGGTATAAAAGTATTTCTGCCTCCTATTGATTAGAAAGCCAGCAGATGACTCTTGATTTGAATGAGCTGACTTGAAGTTCAACTTTCTTTTTCCATTCAGTGACAAAATGTAGTCCTGGGTACAAAAATTAATTAGATTTTACAAATTACTGTATAGTGCAATATCACTTTATCTAAGCGATAAGCTATTTCAAATGAATCATAGCCTTTCTGTTTAAAATAAGAAAACCAAGGAGAAAAATGACAATGCTAATGTGAAATCCTTTCCAATTTTGATGATGAATTTCAGCGCTTTTTTCTGCTATTTAATGTGGAATGCAACATGACATTCCACAGCACAAAGACTGAGTTGTTTCTCACCATGTTCATGTGTGATTTTGGGTGCCCAGTAGAGTTTTCACAATATAGCATTATAGAAGACTTCAAGTATAGATGTTTGAGTCCCCTTGGCTGAAACAGACACACAAATGTCCCACAAAAAACCTAATCCAACCAAACATCTCGGGAAGGATGAAATAATTGTGATGCTAATTAGAACAGGACTTGAGCAATTTCAGAGCAGCTAGGGCAGGATCAGGCCCTGTGACTGACTGGAGGCAACTGCTCTAAAATACTGCTTCAGGGGAATAAAATCCTATTTCTTTTGTTGCTATTGCCATTCAGCTGAAGAAGAATTCACAAAAGAATTATTTTAACTGAAAGGCATATTAATATTTTTTTATTGCTTTTGCCTTAAAAACAATTTAAACAACTTTTATTGAAGCAACTTTACTTTCCCATATACATACAAATATTTATTCTCTTCAGCTCTCAAGAGCTTATTGATTCCTGTTGCCTTGCTTTCTTTTGCTTCTAACACAACCTCTCTTTGTCTTGCATTCTATCAAAAGAAAAAACCTTTGGAAAGTTTGACAAGCTAGTGCATTACTGCCTAGTCTGTCTACAGTATTTAGGGATAAAGACATTTCGTGTTGTATTTAGATATTCTGTCTTCATACCACTGCTATATTTTAAATTTCCAGTGCCTTAAGTAGCTGATGGATAGTAATTAGCTGTATAATATACACTGGGATTTGGCTATTGCACATGTAACTCTCTCAGTTACATTGCATATGTAACGTGTTTGCTTTGAAGAGCACAGCAAGTACTGATATGAAGTGGTTGAGAGGCTGTAGTTAGAAGCAAGTGTACCTGAGTCCTGTATGGTGCTTCTGTCCTTTTCCACATGGTGTTTCCCTTCCTGTCCCCCTAATTTTGCAAAAAAAAAAAAAAAAAA
>VZRH01000076.1:56149-88113 GCA_013397555.1 Urocynchramus pylzowi | reverse complement strand
CAGTCTGAAACGGTTGCATTCTACACAGTAGTCAGCACCCACAGCTCCTGGTCTGTCAGCAGCTCTGAGACGAAGCCATAAACAGTGGTAGTTGTTGATGGAAAAAATAACCATTACATGTGAATTAACAGCCAGTCAGGAGAGCACAAGCCCAAGACTAATCTTGGACACTTGGACCAGGGCCATTGCACTCATGTGTATAAATTACATGGTATTTGTGGTAAGAATATTATAAGGCAAATTTTTTTCATTTTTTCAGATTATAGCCTTTTTTATATTCCTTAGCTTGAAATGTTTAGACCAGATATCTTTTATATTTTTAATCATCCTAGAATAACTAACTCATTTTTCCTCTCTACATGAACAATTCCAGCTTGAAAAAACCCTGTTATAATCTGAATAATAAGCAGGTTTGGTAGAAACTGGCATATCTGCAATGTCTTGCTCTCTTATTTCTTGCAAAAGCAGAGAAAAGGAGACATTGATAAGAAGATTTCTGTTTTACTGGGTTCTTGTTTTCTTTTTAACTTCAAAAAAGTTATAGTTGTTTTTGATAGCAATAGTGATCTTCACTAAAGAAAAAGATTATTGCCTAGCAGACATTAACTTGTGTCATGAGGATAATTATCTTCTCTTAAATGTGAGAAATGTTTGGATTTGTGGCTAGCTAAATCTGTTGACGCTTGCAAAAGAGTTCAGTGTGATTTACAGGAGGAGAACACCAAGCCTTCAGAGTTCAGTATCTCTTTATTGTGCTTACTATTCTTGTGAAAAAATGCCTTTTGTAAGCCAGCATAATCCCTATGAGTAATCTCCTTAAGAAAACCTTGGCAATGTATTCCTGGCCTGAATTCTTCTCTGGCATGGATGATACAGCCCACATAGCTGATTCTTTGTCCCCAAATACCTACAGACTATAAATCAAATAAAACAGAAGCAAGCATAATGCTTGACAAAAATAACCCATATTTTCTAATTAAATTTTTGCTACTTTGGTTCAGCAAGATGAAGCCAAATTAATCACTGCTTTTTGGAATATTAGGATATCTAAAGTTTAGAAAGAACTTGAGATCTAAATCTTTAAATTTATCTGAAATTATGCATCTATATACATTTTGGGCTGAAAGTAATTGATTTAAAAACACCCTGGACTATTGCAGTTGTTTAGAGAGCATTTTGGAGAAGGACAGATGTTCACCCATGGATCATTTTCTCTTCTGAATCATTACCATTGGCGATGAGGAGCAATTGTAATATTTAGCTTAGATGCCTTACTAATCTTCCCTAAAAATACCCCCTATCTTCATCATTGTCCATCCTGACACTGTCCCTGCTCAAATGACATTGGTATTTAGAAAGCAAGAGTGACACATGTTTCACTTTTGTGAAAGCTTTGTGCAGTTACTGTGCAAGAAGTTTTACTTCTGTACAGTGAAGTTCCTCCTGAGCTCATATAAATGACACTGCATAGCACAACAAAAGAACTCTTACACATTTTCAGTAGTAAAACATCTACGTGGAGACAAGCTGAGGATTGTAAATTCAGCTAGATGTGAATTCATATAGTTCTAAGACAAAAATGTAGGGCATATTTATTGCAATGGTGAATTCATTCTAGAGGTATAACAATTACTAAATCCATAGTGTTGGTATAGATAACCAATTTTTCTTCCAACCTTACAGCAGAAAAATATCTATCCAAAAGCCCATTTTAAAGTCAATTTAGAAATATCACAAGGAGGTTATTAGCAAGAGAATAGTGGGATTTTTGGCTTATCTATATATCATCAGAAAAGTCACTTCAGTAGTGAAGTGTTTGGGTCTAGAATCTGTACTTTAAATGTTTTTAAATTAATTTCTATTTGTATCTTGTTTCAAAAACTGCAATTGTTCCTGTAGTTTCACTGCCCAAGCAACTTTGCTTCTGCCTGATATTGTACTCATGGACCAGCTGACCTGTTTGCTATTTTATCTTGAAAATTTTGATGTAGTACATGCTAAGAGAATAAGCCAATGCACACATTTTCTAGCATTTGAATATCTTAATCTTCCTATAGCAGTGCTGCTTTGTGGTGTGATGGCTTTGTGTTGTTTGGGATTTTTATAAGGAAAAAAAAATCTAAATCAAGGATGTAAACATGCAGTAATCACAGACAAACTAGATACCTTCAAGAATTGAACACACATCAGCTCATCTGTATCCTGATGCTCAGTTGCTGAAATATTCTCTGAAACACCACTGATTAAGAATGTACAAGTTACTGTGTTTTCCCTACTTTTAACCTATGTGGCATGCAGGAAAATAAAATCTTTTGATTAGAAGATAAAAATGGATATCATCAATGACAAAAATATATAACTCTAAGAATTATTTTCCTTACAGGAAATAGAACAGGAAATTTATTTATTATCTAAATAGATGATCAGAAGGCACAAATCAAGTACATGCCTGAACTTTTAATGTTACTGCTAGAAATAGACAATTGTCTTGTTCCTTAAACAAAATTCTAAAACAAATTTTAGAAAAGAAGACTTTTACTGGACTTAAAATTCTACTGTCATCTGTTAAGGCTATAGGCAGACCAGGTGTTGCCCCTTCTCTGATACTGAGTCGTAGGCTGATTTAACAGAGGCACTTTGAAGATACTTTTTTCATATTAAGTGGTTAAATTTTGCCATAGAGGTCAAGGCCTTATTATTAAGGTGCTTCTCTTATGTTTTTATGATATATATTCAGTTTAAAGGAGAAAATGACAAACCGATGTCAGGTGACCATATAGTTTATTTTCTTACCCAAGTCTCATAACTGCCCCTTCTGCCCTCTAAGTGATAAAGTCAGACACAGAAATATTGGCAATAAGTTCAGAAACACAAGTATCTCTTTTATGAGAGAGCCCATCTAGAAAATATAAGCTATATTATCTTTAGCAATTACAGCATTTTTTTGCCCCCAGCTAGATGCACTCACTTATGTCATTACAGATGATAGAGATAAATGAGCATTGTGCCAGAACCTGCCCCCAGTGCCCAATCTTTTTCCATTTCTACTTTCCTTTGTATCTCTCTTTCTATTGCCCTACATAGTCTGTGCTCAATTCGTCTTTGCTGCTTTGCGAAGAGAGTACAAATAATGTGAATAAGGTGAAATGTATTAGCATATCAGATCAGGAATGCTAAATATGTAACAGCTCAGCTATAAATGACTACAGAAATAGAAGTGTAACAGAAAATCAGTGCTTTTGTTTTTGTGGAAGTTTGATTTAGGATTCAAATTTATTGCAGTGAGCCATGAAGGTAAGAAATCAATAGGAGCAGGATGCTAACTCCAGTAAGAAGATCAGGGTGCAGCAAAAGCACAAGATTTTTTTTGGTTTCCCATGAAAGGTCTGCCAGTCCCATCACTGCATTATCCTCCCTGAATTCTACACAGAAGCAGGAAGAGAATACATACAGTACTCAAAGCAAATGAACTTTAGAAAACTTAATGCAGAAATGAACATAATGGTGCCATATGAGAAAGTTGTCCACTTTCTGCATCTGCTCTAAAACAATGAGATTATCATGAATTATAATTTCCTCCAACAGGATCTCTAATCTGCATGAAGAATTCTTGTATTCCCAACAATGCAGTGCAGTTGAAAAGCTGAATTAGAAGTATTGTTTTCTGTCTTGTTGTGTCTCTTCCTATCCTGATAACATTACATTTTGTAAGAATGAAGAAGAGGAAAATATTGGAGATAGCATAAAATAAAACACTAAATACCCTAATTTTACAGGCTAAAATAAGGAGAAAATACTTTTTGAAACTACTAGTTTTTGGTATATAGTAAATACGCTGTATTTCTGAAGTGCTGCTTTGACCTGACATTTGGCTGCTTTCAGAAGAGTTCGACATTCAGGAAAACCACATGAATGGCAAAAGACTCCTTCACCTCACATCAGGCCACTCCATTGACAGAAGAGATTTGGAGAAAAAACAAATATCTAAATTCCAGGTTTGTACATGCACCCTGAAATCAAAGAAGGTTAGAGTTATGCACAGGGAATAACCCATACAATTTCCTTTACTTGAATATTCTGCATGGGTGTGCACCCCAGTGAGGGTGATGCCAAAGAACAGTATTCATCACAGGTAAAAAAAATGAACACGAGAATGACCAAAAGATAAATAATTCGTGTTTCCTTCAAACCTTTGCACAATTTTTTCAATCCAATATCCCATTCCTTACTTTTAAATTGCTTGGGGCAATTTCTTAAGTGACCTGCTGTCTTGGTTTGGGCATATTACATAGCTTCTCAAATGACTCATGGAAGAGGTGCATGGATCAGAGGTGGGGCTGAACCTGCTATACTTTAAATGGTCAATTGCTGAGCAGTATTTTGGGGTTAGATATATCCTGTTTAGAGTTAAAATAACCACACTGACATGTTAGCAAGGAAAAGGTATGCCATTGTCACATACAGAAATAAAGCTGTATTATGGGAATGTCCCCTTTTAAAGACACAAAAAACCAGAAAAGAAATGAAAATATTTTGGAAAATAACATATCTTCTGTTTACCTCAACTGTATTTGGAATAACATCATATCACATCTTTCTTGCAGGGTAGGACTTGGTTTGAGAAATTACCTACTCGAAAAGAAAGGCCAGAAACCCCTGGACTAAATTAAAGGCATTCAGCTTTTACATTTAATTGGTGTTCATTTAAATGCAACCTTCAGCTAAATGACAGGACTTTCTGTTTCATTGTCAGTGACTTTCTGTCTTTTATTGAATCTCACCACTGTTTTTCCGGTTTTCTCGTTCCTGCACAAAATGTGCAGCTGCTGTCGAGAGAATTAAATTACATATGCAACTATAGTGAATGATGATAATGGGGGTGAGATGAGTGAGTTGCTTTGATGTTTTCATGCAATCATTTATATGAGCAAATTTTACATTTAACTTGGTTCCCCATAGTTTTAGCAGTGGCGTTTGCCAAAGAAAAGTGGATAAAGCATAAAAAACGATAAAACTCTTTGAAAAATATTTAGCTGGATGTCTATAGAGAGGGAAGTGATTAAAATTTTTTTAAAAAATCAACAGGAAAGATTAAATTTCCAATTTTGAAAAATTTTCCATATAGACTAAAAAAACCCCAAACCCCACAGTTATGAAAGTACCACATTTTCAAATTGAAAAGTTCAGTTTTTTTCTTGGAATAGCTTCACATGTTCTCTAATAAAGTATACAAAGCTCTTAGGGAAAATAGGATGTTTCCAATTTATAAAAATATGAGTATTCCTATTTTATTTATAGATCTTAGGAACATATTTGATGCACATTAAATTCTTAGATGACACTTGAAATCTATACTTGAAGCAATAAAGTATTTAAAATATTAATTCTTTTTTTCTGATAAAGTGATTTCCTACCAGTGCCAATCTTCTGCAACATGTGACAGTAAATTGTACTGCTTCCCAAGCCCAGACACTAAGTGGTACCCTTGAAAGACAGATAGTTCATTGCTGATAGGACAAGACAACAGGAACTTTACTAATATAAAATTTGACAGCAAGCAAAAGGTCTTCGATGCCGCGGTGTCTTCCATAATCCTTTTTCTACCTTTGCCCTTCTCTGTAGTACATGAGAGCTAACAGAACCCTGTAAACTTGCCTTTGAGTTCATCTAAATTATCTTCTAAAATTCACTGCACTTCAGGGCTTAGAAATATTTTGCAACACTGTCTGCATTGCAGGACTGAAAATTCTTTTAAGGGAAGGTAGTGCTGTACAATTTTGCACTGAATAAGGAGCAGAGCAGAGAAACATTAGCCCTAGAGCATTCCAGGGAATTACCTGCAATTCAGAAATGTCTAAATCTAGTTTTCCTATTTCTGATCTAGTAGGGAATAATTTTCCCTAGCTTATTTATAAGGAAAATATTTTATTTTCTTCCCTTTATTGAATTTTAACTGTGCCAACTGCCAAAACAGGACAACAAATTTCAGTTATTTTAGTCTTCGCTGGCTGGGCTTCACAAGTTGTTTTTTTTCCTTTCCCTTTTTTGTCTTTTTTTTTTTTTAATTAAATTATACTTCTTTCTGATTAACTACAGAATTACCAATGTAATGAATAGGAATCTCAGTGAATTAATGTATGTTCTTGTTGTGTATGCAGAGATACCAAGCAGCAGAAGCAACAACTCTGTCTCACATCTTATATGACTTCCTTCTTAATTACTCTACCTTCCATTTTATGATTCCTCATAAAGTCCATGTGATGGAAAGCAGAAATACAACATATAAATCAGTGTGCTCCTGCCCTGGGTACCTGTGCTCAGCGTGAGAGAAGTTCTGTTTTTATTGCTGCTTATTCCACATGGGTATTGCAGATAGAGGAGAGCATGGGAAATTACTCCTTTTTAAACTCCAGCAGAACAAAACAGCTCCATTCTCTCCAGTAAATGATGCAGCCCAATGATACTGAACTGCTACTACACATCTTAGCCTGTTTTTCCAGAAGTGCTTTTGTTTTTAATTCCAGCAGTGATCAGATGGAAAATACCCGCACATATTTTCCATGCTAAACTCTGGAACTCAAATTGGACTCCTGGCAGCTCCCCACTGTGCCCATGTTCTTGGATGCATTGAGGGGCAATGTTTTGGCATAAGAACAGGTAGTGGGAAAGTCAGAGCAGAGCAGTCAGAGCAGTCAAAGCAGGCAGATGGATGCAGGTGCCCAGAGCTGCAGTGAGTCCAGAAACCAGTTTGCCCATTTTGTGGGTGAGCAGGCAGGGCCTTGCATGCCAGCCATTTTGAATGGGAGGAAAGGCAGTGTGGTTTTGACTCAAACAGCCCTTCCTTAACAACAAGTTAGACCTGAACCTGTGGATGGACATGATTAGAATTTCCTGATGTTCTCTTGGAATCCAGTGGACTGTAGTACCAAGCATTAGTTTTACATGGGCTGCTCTGTGGAGAGAGTAAATGATGTAACTCTTATGCTGATATGTTGGTCCTATAGGCAAAGTAAACAACAAGTGGGTTGACCCTTGTCCCTTGCAGGGTGAGGAATGCAAAGCCAGGCATATTTGCACCAGTCTTTGGTATCTAAATTCAGTAACTAGAAAAAATGCATGTAGTTATGAAACATTCGGCTGCAATATGAGCATGAAATTGCACAAAAAGAATCCCAATTCTCATTCTCTGTAGGTCCATTGGCCCCACTAGTGGGTCACAGCAGGATATTCTTTCCAGAACACAGACACAGGACAGCAGCCAAAACAGGAGTCTCAAGCTGAGGGGTTTGTATCTTAGCAATAATTAATAGCAATCCCAGAGTGAATTTCTTTTTCATTAGGGTCTTTTAGTCCCTTGATTTTGTGATATGATAGAAGACTTTGAGACAGTTTTGTTCAATCATTGAAATGTTCTCATATCCGAGGTTATCTATTGTAGAGTTCTTGGGAATGTGCACATATGGCTGCATACACTATTTTACTGGAACCAATGATATTATTTACTTATTTAAGTGTTTTAAGTGCTTTTGAGTTTTATGAAGATTTTCAGATAATTTTCAGAGCAATTAAATCACAGACCACTAACACAAGGAAAAACTAATTTGGTTAAACTAGCTTATACCAGTGTGGGTTTTTTATGGTGGGAGGTAAGGCTAGTAACCTTCTTGTAATGTCACAGAGGTAATTATTGCTTGTCAGTTGTTTCAGCACATACTGCTTTTTATGGTTCTTTTTTTTTTCTCCTAAACCTTTTTTTAATCTTATTTATCAGATATATTTGCAAAGTAACATGGCAGCTAAAGGACCATTTCAACCTTGAGCTGCATAAAGCAGAGATATTTATGCCTCTCATGGAGCAGGAAGATAATAGACCCTATCTGTATAGTGACAATGAAGGAGGAATATTGCACTGAGGGTTTTAGACACCTTATTTCTTGAAAAATGTAGACAAACTGGATGAAGTTCAGAGAAAAACAATGGATAATAATCATGAAGATTAAGAGATTGCTTCATAAGGAAAGATTAAAAGAGACTCAGCACTCAGCTGTAACAAAAAAACCCTTCTTTTTTTGAAGATATATTCTCCAAACTTTATATATAAATATAAACCTGCATATGTATAACTGCCATAACATTTATGGTATTTTCCATTTCATGTACCAATGGCAAACAAAATGTTTTTTTCTGCAGACTGGAAGTTAAAGAGCAGGCAATTCAGGAGGTACTGTGGGCATCAGAGTAAACTTCAGCAGGAGGACAAGATGTCTTTCCTCCATCACACCATGTTAGTTAACCTGTGAAAACTGTCTCTTTGGAGGAGTTAGTCCAGTCTTGCTACCTTTGCAGCCATTGACAAATTGGCAACGGCTCTGAATGGACTCAGGCAGCTCAGGCAGGACACTTAGGGGGGAATACAGCAAGGTCTGAATTTCAAGCAAAATATATCCAAAATGAACAAGTATATACAGTTTTATACTTCATTGGTCTATCTGTTTAAACATATTGCTAATTTCCTCTGATATGTGAGACAAATTGAAAAATGCAGTGCTACCTTGCTTGCATGAGAGTCCACATCTAAGGTCACAACCTTATGTAAATGAGCCCTGGTTTTAAGGAAAAGGATAGTCTGTTTAAAGGGCTTGAGTTTGAAATTATTACTGTTTCTGGGTCTTAACATCTGAGAGGCCTGGAGTCCATAACAGATACAAGTCCCTCATCTGCAGATTTATGCTCTGTGACATAAATCAGAATAACTCATTGAATTTCATGAAAGGACACTGATTTTACATTTGGTTTCTACTGAACTTGAGTATTTAAAATGACAAATGTGTTGGGGAAGTGACTCATGAGAATTATCTAGTGGAAATGAAGCTGTTTACTGCACCTTTCAAACAGAAATGATGGTGACACATGCCACAGATTCTGTGTTGCAGATAAGCAAGTAGGGGAGACTTAGATGATACAGCAAATCACTTACATCCTAAACTGGGCACTGAATGCAGGGTTCCACTGGTGAAAGTGGAATTGTGTCAAAGTCACTGGCCTGTGCTCTGTGCTGTAGCTGAATTGTCACTTCAAGTACAGAAATCTGATTAAATCTGTACTGTCAAAATAGTAGCTGAGGGTGTGTATTTGAAATGATAAAATACACACTGTTGGTTTCAGGTTTCTTTGTTTCTTAAAGATTGGGGAAATGCTGTGAAGGACATAGAATGCTGAAATTTTAGATTTCCACTGGGAACTCTATTACTTGGCAATTGATATGTTTCTCGTCTCCTAGAAATAATTATGTATTCAGGCCCCTCAGTTAAATTGGCACATTAAGATTTCTGACTTAGTGCCATAATTGTAAAGCAGAAACCCTGCAAGGCAGTGGCAGGTCTGCCCTTTGGGGCCCATCCTGTGGGGGTGTTCAAAGACACAGGGGAGGCACTTGTGGCTGTGCTGGTGTCAGACGCTGTGTCACTCTCCAGCTGAGGTCTCAGATGCAGTGTTTCTTGCAGGGCCTCTTGGAGGAGAGCTGGCACTTGTGCACTGAGTAGGACAGCTTGAACAGTGGCCTCTGGGCAGGCTGAGGAGCTGTCTCACTGATGTCAGCATATGTACCTGGCACTTGGTTGGAGACAGACTTAATCACATCAAACACGGAGCAGGAAGATAATGCAGAGACGAGTGCTCCCCATCGGACTGAGGGACTGGGACACAATGAAGCTTTGCCATGATATATTCATCCCCCAGCAGATGCAATGAAAACAGGGGAACAGGATCACACTGAATGGCTTCTGGCAGAGGAACTTTCATGTCCTGAAACAACAAGCGGGTACAGAAGAACCACCCTGCGGAGCAGTAGCTCTGAGGGCCCCGTGGCAGGTGCAGCCAAATCCCAGTGTCAACAGCCAGCTGTCTCCTCCTCCTCCCCTGGCCTCACACAGCTTCAGAGGCAGACCCTCCTTCTGGCAGCTGCCACCATAGTGAGAAACATCAGTCTGCAATAGCAGCCTGGGAGATGCAAGGCATGCAAATCTGTCCAATGCACTTTGTGTCAGCCAGCCATATTTTTGTGCTGTCTGTCAAGGACAAGGAGGTCACCTTGAGGAAGGGGTAGGAGTATTGAAGGGCAGATAGGGGCAGATAGGGGCAGGAGGTAGGAAAAGGTTTGTTTCACTGCAGAAAACATGGCTGAAGCGCTGCATGCATTCCTAATCACTTATATCACATAAATATGTTCTTGAGAAGAAAAAGAGTCAAGAAGGTCTGTGATAAGATGAAAAAGGAATAATGAATCTGTCTCATACAGGGCAACTGAAAGGCTTAGTCTTCTTTAGCCTGAAGGCTGAGAAGAGATATGGTATCTTTTTATAAGTGCATCACTGGAGAAAACATCAAGGTAGGAGAAGGGCTGAGAATATCTAAATTGGCTGGGAATTTAAACCTAACCAACAAAGCAGTAAGGTTCCTGCTGTGGGAATAATAGGGTAAAAACCCCCTTTGCCTTGTCAGAAATGGGAGCCAATATATATACAGTGTCATGCCTTTATTAGAACTCTGCTCTTGAAAACAAGGGAGGCTGTGTAGCTTTCAGTTCATTGCAAAGGATCACTGAAAAAACATAAGAGAAAACAGATGCATATTGTTGAGCACCACTGTATTTTCTGTGAGACACCAAATAACTTGAGACTTCTGAAAAACTTCTGGACCTGGCACAGCTAATGACATTGCAACGTTACATAGGTGACAGGTAGCTTGGATAATAACCACAGAAGTTTTACCTATATGAAGAGCAGAGAATGAGATCTGTTCTAGTCAGTAATGGGGGGAAGGGGAGTATTTCAATTGTTTAGTCTTTTTTTGGTTGTTCATGTAATTGCCAGTTGCAGAGATTAACATATGAAGCCAGCTGTGCCACAGTGCAGGTTTCTGAGTTGAATAATAAACCGAGGTCGCTGCATTTTAGGGATCACCAAATACTATTTCCATGCTCCCTGTATTTGCAGCAATAGTTTGGATTGAGGATTTGTGCTCTGACAAGAAGATGCTATGTTAATTCTAAGATTTGGCTACTTATGAAATACATCAACACAATACACAAGAGACATTAGTTTTCTTTTTAATTAATATAGGCATTTTTTTTTCCTTTTTAATTAATGTAGAGAGTGTAATTAATGGAAGCTGACTCAGGAGAGTGAGTTGGGCTTCAGCTGTTTACTAGTGGATTCAGGGCCTTATGTTTAAATAAGCTGTTTTGTGGCCAACATCACTTAGAGAACTGAGGGTCAGGTGGAGTTTCAGGGTAGTTGCAAGTAAATTGAGGTTTATGATACCTCACACCAGCTGAACCTAGGCTCGTGCTATTTTGGCATTCAAGGCAGGCAGTTCATACTCACAAGTTAAGACTTTTCTGTATAAAACTTCCATTAATGCTTATTCAACATACAAATCCTGCTAATGCCTCTCGATCTACCTGTGTGTTTTTTACGAAGGCTGGGCTATGCTGCCAGATGAGGATGTAGCTGTTTTGTGTCCTCAAAGCACATCAAATCCTCTAGTCTTTACTCCTTTCATTTCAATAAGAACTGCATCTAAGTAAACTGTAGGATTTGAATATATTTCTTTTCCTTCTAATTTCCTTCCATTCACGCACACTGATCATTACACTGGGATCTCAGACTAGGGTTCATCAAAAACCATGCACAAATGTTCATACATATTTTGCTATGCTTTTAGATTCAAAGTTCATTATTTTCCTTGTCTTAATAAAGGACAGTCCATGCTTTGTTTCTTCATTTTATATACTTCTTCAATATCAATCTTGATGTTTTCTTCATCACTTCAGGGTCCTTTCCTTTCAATGACAAATTTTCCTTCAGATACGCCTTCATATTTAGGATATTGTAATTCCATTTATTCTCAGGAGAGGCAGAATCTCTTTTCATTCTGGTGGTGACCCAGATACTACATTTCCATTGTCCTCTTCAGTCTGTCTCTGTAAGTGTCCTGACACATCCCAGCACATTTGACAGCAATTTTCTGGCATATGCTTAGGTAGTCAGTCTCACTAAAAAGCTCTTCTTGTAGACCACACAGTTACTAATGAAATCCCCCCATGTAGGAGAGGTTTTAAAACAATAGAGAGGAACGGGTGTGGCTTTCTTTCTTAAGCATTTTACAGTTTCCATGGAGAGACAACTCAACATTGGTGGGACAAACACTTGAGATCTGCTTTCACTTGAAATGGCATCTCATGGCCCTGCTAAAGCCACCGGTGCCCCTCATTCCAGGTGATGCAGCTGTGACCTACAATTGTTTCCCTTCCTTTGCTGGCCACAGTAACAGAGGTGCATTTTGGAAGAGATGGATCCCAATCATCACTGGAGGAGGAAGGAGGATATCTTCTCACAGGCTTTCTCTGGCTTGCCAGAAGTATGGCACAGCAGTGGGAAGTAAAACTGATCTATCTTACCAATGCTTTATTAGTATAGCTCCTTGACGCAGAGGAAATTATATTCTCTATATGATAATAGAGTTGAAAATATTAAGAGCTCAGCATTCATCATTTAAAGTGTCATTTGACTTTCTAAATACAGGAGGATGTTGTGGTTATTGCAAGTAGTGAGGTGTTGGCTAAAGGATTTTAATGGTGCCTATCATAACAGAGAAAAAACAGTGGGCCCTTTTTATCGTGCATAAAAGCAAGTGGAGTGCCTGATAGTTTCCATGTTAGACCCAAGTTCTGGGGAAAAAAATTATCTAGTGAAAAATGTTCATGCTGAAATATACAAAGTCAAAAATTTTCTGTCTTATATTCAGTTGCTATAACTTCTTTTAATGATAATCTCTGAGACAAGAGAATATGTCAGGAGACTTCAGTCTTGCACTTAATAAGACAGCTGAAGAAAGCTCCTCCCAGAAAATTCTGGACTTAATCTTAACTCTCAAACAAGTCACTCTTTACATTTTTTGGTACGCTATTTGCAATACATCAGATATTTTCATTTTAAAGCTATAATCAGCTAAATTGTAAAGAAAATTAATTTATAAAAAAGGCAAAAAGTATAAAAAATTATCTGCCTCCTAACTCATCAGCTTAATATGTTTAATAAGTCAGAAGTCCTTGTGTGTAAATCCAGAAAGCAGAAAAGAATGTATTTCTGTTAACGTTTTGCACAGGACACATTTTTCCATGGAAGTACCTGCAAGGTGATTACCTCCTGTAGTTTCATGTCTCATTTACCAAGGCCTTGGAAATAAATTCAGAGAAAGGTATTTTCTGTCACTCCATTAATAAGTATAACAAATTTTGTTGTCTAGCACAGTCCTTATATTTGCCCATATGTAAAATGCTTAAAGTGCTCTGTCAAGCTTTTGGTTTTTGCTGAAGTGTGGTCTAAGCAGGGAGTAAAGAACTGTAGGCTGGAAGATGTACAGAATAATGTGAAGGACAAAGATGGCAAGTTCAGCTTTATATCTACTGTGAATCCCTGACATTTTTTTCAGGTCTTCAGATGACACATTTTGCATCTCTATAAATACCTTGTTATGGATTAACAGCAAGTTGCATCTTCTGAGGATCTGCATAATATGCACATCTAGCATCCCTCAAGTAAAAAAAAAAAAAAATTTTTTCATCAGGCTTCAGGGACCTTTATGCAATTTTTCATTGTGACTGTCTGTGTCCTGTTCCTTGATTGCTTACAGAGTGTGGCAGCTATTGTAAATTACATGGGATGGATCTAAATTATGTTGGATACCTCTGTTTTTTAGTTGGTTAATCTACAAGATTATCAGACAGCTCTATTTTAAAGAAATCAAAACATTTTATTAGGGGAAGGCTGCATCAAAGCTGGGGTGTTGCAAACATTTTGAGTTTGGAAGAGAAACTAGAAATAGGTTTTAAAGACCTCTGAAACGCACTTTCCAAAAGGTTGAGGAAATTTTGATGGGGATTGACAACCCCTATTCTTATCTATTTTAAATACAATTACTCAAGATGCAAAAGAGATTCTGTTTTTTTTTTTTTTTAGCTATGTAAAAAATGGCAGTTACAGGCAGTATTAAACCTGCAGCCAATTTGAATTGTAGTATCATCTCTGATGTATATATTGACAGCTGTAGAGTACTTATAGAAATACAACATACAAGAACTCTTGAATGTCTTGATATGCAGATTAATCAAAATGACTGACCTGATACTTGATCCAAAATCAAGATATATCAGCTTTTCTTACCTGGTTCTGTCCATCTTACATGGATATGTTTTAATATCAGATACTTCAGTAATGAGCCTAATTTTAGAACTGGGCTCCATTTAAATGACTATGGAAGCTCTTAAAGAAATATGCATTTTTTAGAAAGTTGTGATTGTGTTGATCTCAGAAGTAAGGCCAAAGTTCCACCTTAAAAAAAAAATAAAATTAAAAAAAAAAAAAAAGATACAGTAGAAATAAAATAGAAAGAAAGAAAGGGATGATATTTAACAAAAGGTATAGATACAATTCCTATACAATAATATTGTTTTTTTCCTTCCTTTGTTCTAAAATCTGCTAATATGAACCATGGAAATATATAGTTAAGAATATCATTCTTCTGTTGGTACTCAAACATATTAGACTTAGGTGATCTTGTGATTAGTTTGTTTAAGGCAAGTGGAAGCAAGAAAATTTACAAACAAAATGCAAAATTTTCACAACAGGATAGGAGATCTGCTCAACTCAGTCCTTGTTTCCTAGAGGGCAATATGTGTGGCTAAAATAGCCATACATGGCTAAGGATGCAGTCGTTCTAAGATATGGTAACATCTCTCTAGTATTATTGATGTTATTTATTGAACAATTAACAAACTGAATGAAAATACAATAATGTTAATTTCATGAAGTAAAGCAATTTCATTTAGCTATTGGAGCGAAGAGTGAAAGAATTACCTCATGTAATAGGAATACCTGCAGATATATCATATCACTTGTAAATTACAAAATTAAATCATTACTCTAAATCAGACAAAAGACAAACTTTTGTTTCTAATATTTACTGTAGTATACAGATACATCTGAGGAGCAGGAAGCAAAATCTGTCTCATATTTTTTCACAAAAAAGGATAAACCAGTGCATTCGACACTGGTTTTCAGAGTACCTTATAATTTTCATCATCTTTCCCTAATTAGTACTGTTTTTCAGCCAGTTCCACTGTTTATTGTAATAGCAAACAGCCAGTTGTAATTGAACAGCCCTAAATTTTATTAACAACACAGTCATCACTTTATTCACACGTCCCTAGGTTTCTCCATACCCATATGCTCCCTTTCCCCTACTCTTGATGACTAGCTTATCTCTTCAGACAAAATGAACAAAACATCAATAGTAAATTAATTAGGTTATTTACTTTTGCTATTATTTATGTGAGATGTGGAAAGATTCCAAATTTCATTAAGGAGAGTAAGCAATTACAGGATATTCCACTTGGATACCTTTAACAGACTTAAAGAAACCCACAAAGAACTATTATTTTGATAACTCTAATGATTTCAAGCCTACTGAAACAAATGCATATTCGTGATTTTCTAACTAATATATTTATTCCATGATGAACAATCTAATATAAAAATCTGATTATAGGATTTTCTTTTCACTGTCAATCATGCAGCCCTTGAAGCAGCACAATGATGAAATGAACTCTTTCCACTGATACTAAAGGCTGCCTTTGTACTTCTTTGATCCTAATTCAAAATGTGATGTTTGTATTTATATTACTACTGTAGTATATGATGTTTGTATTTGCATTACTACTGTAGAAAGCTGGAGGCCTTGTGGATATTGTAGAAGAATATTCACAAAAAAATGTGTTCTACAAAAATAAGAAAAAAAAACTCCCAAACCACAATCAAAATTTCTTTGGTGATGTTAAGAGCCTTTTTACTGTATTCTCTAGAATCAGCTGTTTCTACCAAAAATGTCATGGGAAGCAAATTTGTATGGATTCACTGAAGAAGGCTCCCCCATAAAAATTGGTTAATAAGTAGCTCACATCACAACTTCAGAACACCTTTAAGTCCATTTCTAATAAATATTTGTGTGTGACTGGAGGCATAAAATACACAGGGCTAATCTCATATGGAAAGTTACACAAATGCTTAGGAGCTTTTCTGCATCAGGTGTGAGACATTTGTGCTACACAGGGTTAAGACAGAGTTGTGGAAGGTTCCTGCTCCCCAGCCAGGAGGATCCCATAGTACAAGCCATTAAGTAACACTTCAAACCACAGCATATCTATTCAATCAACGTTGAGATAAATTTTACTGCTGTTTCTTTGCAAGTATTTCAGAAAAAGTGAGTCCATTCTCTTATAGAATTAATAATTCATTACAGATAGTTTAGAGATTATGAGAAAAGTCACACAAAACCAAGTGCATAAATCACCCCGTTCTGATAGTGGGATGACTGTCGTTTAACGCAGTCTAAAACAAAAGTGCACAGAACACGACCTGGTGTTAGTAGAAGGCACATTTTTCCATGGCATCCTGAAAGAACAATAGTTAGCAATAATCACACAGCATATATTTAGTAAAAATATTTCAAATAAACAAAATGGTGCTTGAAATGTTCTTCTAAATGCAACAAAAATAAAAACTTTTAAATGATGACAAAAATAGCTCAACCTCGTATTTACAGGTTTATTTATGTGGTTGTCTTTCCAGTACTGACCTCATGTACAGAACAATAATAGGAACCAAAAAAATGTTGGCGGCATTGAGAACAGTTTCAGTTCCACAGTGGATGTGCAGTGCAAATTGAACAATGCAGATTAATATAAACCATTTTAAGTATTTACAAACAATGAGTATGTGCCAAGTGATGCAATAATCTGTTTTACTTACTGGAAAGAAAAGAAGTAATGAAAAAATGCTGCTTTCATTTTGGCTTTTGACAACAACTAATGCATTATTTTCTTTCATGTAATTTCAATAATGTTTTTTCCTTTAATTTAGGAAGCTAAAGAATGCCCACATTCTGGCATACACTCATACTCTCATACACTCTGTGTATGAGTAAAAAGCTGCGTGTCTGGTGTGGGAATACATACAAAATCTTCCTGAGTATATCTGACTTGCTTGTTTGAATGTGACTTTTCCATAATGGAAGATTCAGTTATCAGTGGAAACTGGAGTCTGTTATTTGTTTTGGCATAGGAAGTGGGAAATGAAGGCTGACCCTCCACAAGACCTAGTCTCTCTCTTTCCTCAGCTTTATCCTCAGAGAATATACCCTCAAGGGAGAATATCTCACAGTCATTGTCACGCAGTCCAGAACTGAATGAAAGCTTTAAAAAGGCTTTGGGGAAAACCATTTGCAGTAAGAGAACCTCCAGGTTAAGGTGCACTTCCTATCTCTGGTCACTTTTTGAACCTTTGGAGATCTTCCCAGGGTACAGCTCTGGGAAGTATGGATCCCTTCTAAAGAAACTATGAAGTGTCTGATATCGCCAGGTAGAGGCTTTATGTCTGTCCTGCACTGAACAAAGTTATATCTTGTGTGGTTTACTCACAATGAGAAGCACTGTCAAGCTGCACGGCCACTGGACTTGTTAGAAATGCAGTGCATAATAACAGCCCAGCCCAAGGATACTGCCAGGACAGCAGCATCCAGCAGCAGGGGGTGAGCAGGGGGCAGTGCTGGGTCATTCCCCCCCAAACTGTGCCAGAGGCCAGGTTAACAATGCAGCAGTGTGGGCTGTCTCATGCTGGCACTCAAACCTGAGCTCCATCTCTCATCTGGTTATTTTATTACTGCAGACAAAGGCGTAGTGTTTAATAGCCCACAAGTAGATTTATCTTCCTGGTATTTCTCTGAATGCATTTTGAACAAATATAAATTTGTAACTTCCAGGATTGATGGGAGTTTTACAGCCAATTTCAGTGAGAAAAAAGCCAAACCGATGCCAATTGTCTTCAAATCCCACCATTCATCTTCTTGAAGAGTTGAGGAACTCAAGGTCTGTACTTAAGACGTTTAGAAAGCCTTTTAATATACCTGTGAAAGACAAAAGCAATATCTGGTAATGCAGTATCAGCCAAAAACTCAATACTCATACATATAGTAAGCTGAATTAAAAAAAAAAAAAAATAGCCCAACTGTTGCTATGAAAAGGCTATGTAAACATGTATAGATTTTTGTATGTCTATGATAGATTTTTACTAATTATAGAAGACATCACTATGTTAATTTGTCATATGCCATCGGCAGATTGATATCTTGTGGGAAAATGTTGCAATTCTTACAGCACTTGATATTTTACAGATAATTATATAAGCATTTAGCAGATTGGCATAGATTTTAAAACATTTTTCTATATCATGTACCATATTTTACACTAAATTAATATTATATAAAATTTAAATGATGCCAGCTGCTATTTGAAATCTGTTAAAAAATTACACAAATATGATCTATTAATTATTTAAGCAAAGCATGCAAAATGCCATTTCATGAATTAGTACCATGGATTGAATTTTTTTTTTTTATGTTTGACCCTCTTCAACAACATGACTTAGTAAAAGCTTAGTTAAACCTAATTTAACTTAGTTAAACTAAGTTTAGCTTAGTTAATTTAACTTAGTTAAACTAGGTTTAACTTAGTTAAAGTTAGTCTTTAAAAATGTGATACTACCTTGGTTGTGACAGCAGCCATATAAGTGTAATGGTAAAAGAATGAAGTTCAATATGTGTTCAAATATATGAACAGTCCCAGCAAAATAAATAGTATAAATAGCATATCTTTGTGCTGAAGTTAATTTGATGACAGCATTTTGCTTGATCTCAGCCTGCAGATTAACAATTAAATTTGTTTACATCACAAAACTCAAAGGTCCAGTGTCTTGACACTAGCTGAAGAAGGTGTGCTTGAAGAAAACTTTCAAGTAGCTGTATGCATTCAAAATAGTCTCCCAACTTCTACCAGTCCATAGACAGGGGAATTTTGTCAACAAGAGATTATGTCTTTGCAACAAATTATTACTGATTTGTTTTTACTTCCTTGACTTAGCTGGTAATTTGTGGAACTTGCATAAACTTTTACCTTTGACTCATAGAAGAAAAGAAAGCGAATGATATCCCCTTTATAGTCGTAAAACCACCATAGTCTTGAAGGTATTAATCAAGTTATAAAAATGTTGGGGGTTACATTTTATTAAAAATATTACATCAAAAGATAGTATGAACTGAATTATACAGCAAGAAATACCATGCTATGAACTTATTCTGTCATTATTTAGCTGTACTCCTTTTATCTGTCCCTCTAATTTTCCTACTCTCATTTGCTCAATAACACACTTGTTGCATAACTGGTTCAGAGAAATCAACTCCAAATTAAGTTCAAAAAATTTCTTAGTACCTTTTCCTATCTTTCTTCTGAGCAATCAAAAGTTACTAACTCTGTGACTCCTGGTTATGTTGATGATAAATTGTAGACTTCACCTAGTATAAAAAGGACTTTTAAGCCATATATTAAAGTAGCCAGTAGTTTTCTAGCTAAGATCTCACTAATACTGCAAAGTGCTTGCAACACAGTTTTAAGAAACTTGGAAAAGAATGAGGTTTCATAGAAAGGTTTTTAAAATTGGCAGCTTCAGGAAAAAATAGGCAATAAATTTTCTGCGTAAGTCAAAACTCTGCACTAAAGTATTGGAAAACAATCCTGGATTTAGTGGTTCAGAAACATGGGGTGAGACCCAGCTTATATTTTTATTGGCTGTGATTCTATCCACAAAAACATGGTGTGAGTTGGTTGGTAAAAGAAATTGGGNTATATATATATATATTATTTTTAATGGATTATTGTCCTTTAAAAAAAACCAAAACAACAAAAGTCTTCATGTAAGCTCTTATCAATCTAAGCTGTGAGAAAGTCACATCTGGAAAATGTTGAACTAGATGGTTCTGAGCAGTTCACTATATTATGATCTAATTTAATATATTGTCCTGTAGATGAACATATGTCTTTTTCTAAGCAAATTATAGCCCTAAAATCCTGCTTTAGAGCAGTGCATTTCCTCTAATTATTGCAGTGGAAACTCACTTCCCAAGTTCTTATGAAGTTAATCAGAGCTGAACTTGACGTATTCCCCCATGCTTCATGTAAGGGCAGGACACACACTGAGGTTACTCTGTGAAAGTGAGCCTTAAACAATTGAGAGACAGAACTGTTCCCCAAAGAATTATTACTTTTCTTATTAACACCCAAATTTAAAGGTACCCTCAGTTTCCCCTTGCTTTGGAAGAATGTCCAGGAAAACTTTAATTCCCTTGGTACTACGCACCAACACATTTCACAGATTCCTGTTGCTTTATACAGGATTTGTTCAAGGATTTCATTTAGGGTATATTGCTTTGTCTATGCCCCTATCTCTTTTTGTCCCAGTTCACTGACATGCCAAGATTTGTCATTGGTTAGATGAAGGAACATGGTTGGCACCGCTTCTTCCAGCAGGGCCAAGCATTTTCTAGTCTCTGTCCTTGTCCATTAATTTCTTCCATTGTGGAATGTATCAAATTCTTTCCATTCCTTGCTATAATAGAGACTATATGCATTTTCATAAAACCTTCAGCCAGCATCTCAGTGAAATATAAAGCAATGGGAAGACATGGGTGATATATGTATATATTACAATGATACAACCCAAAGATACATTGACAATGTGATGCTATTTGCACATTAGCCATTTTCTCAGAACATTGGCTGAGCAATGGTTATAGCAGAAGCAGAATGTGTTCAGAGAGGGATAACAAAGAGGGGAGAAACACAAAGAAATTCCTTCATACTGCAGACATGAACAGATCAGGTTTGTTCTGTATAGACAGAGGCACCGTCCTCCGTCCATTCCCAGGAAGTAATGCCATAAGGCTGAATTAAAAACCATAAAATTTACTGAGGTGATTACGGGAGAGAGATTGTTTTTTTTGTTGTTTGTTTTATTTAGAGTATACTTAAGTCCCATTTACAGGGATTTTTCCACAACCAGGATGTGCAAACCTGAAGTTATTCCCATGATCCTATAACCCAGGAAAGTTAAAATTAAGGAAGTAAGTATCATAAGTGTAATTTTAAAATCATAAAAGATAGGAGCTCTAAAATAGTAAATGTATTTTTGCAAGAAGAGAAAAGGAAATATAGACAAATGAGATTCTACTTAACCTTTTTTGTAATGCATGAAACAGGCCTAAAAGCAAAAGGCTATTCAAAATGCACAAATAAAATTCCTTTCACAAAAATTTTCTTTAACTCAAAGGACTCATGGCCATTTCAACTCATTGTATGCAAAGGGTTTGATTGGATTCACAAAATAATTAGCCACAGAGAAAAAGAGCATCTAAGGCTACAATATATTTTAAAATAAATGAGGGTGTATTCAGCTACTTAAACAGGCAGCTGGTTATCCATGTTTCAGGGCAGCATCTCAATATTAAGACTTAGAATGCAATTTGGCCTACAGGCAAGCACATACATGGTAAATGCTGAAAAAGAAATCTTATTTTATTATTTAGGTGTATGGCTTCAGCACACTGACATACTGTACCTACATTTATTCTTTCTGTATGGTATGAGAGGAGCAGATGCCCTAAGTAGAATGATCACTAATGGCAAATAGGAATAGATTTGGATCATGAACTGTTGATAAGATGAAGTCCTGAGTAAGCAATTCCAGATCCATACAATATGGAGGTATCATTGGCTTCAAACAGAGGATAACCATGTTGTTCAATCAGGCTAATTAGCTGTGCAGAAAAATGTCCAGGCTAATTAACTTTGGCAGAGTACTGTTTGAATAAGACTACACTGCTCTGGGAGCCTAGTTACTGTGTCTGTGCTGAGCAGACACAAGGTCTGCTTAATATTTATGATTCATTAGCTTTTTATACTATCTGGTTGCCAGGAGCTTGTATTTTCAGAGAATTTGTTTCACTGCTCTAAGTGTGTGTACTATGGTGTGCAGTATCCCATTACAAATGACAGAGGCTCCCATTACAAATGACAGGCTGATCTACTTGACACCAGGACCTTCAAAGCGTGGTCTGACCAAGCAAACCAATTCTGAAAGATCCATGAAGGACCATGCCTAAAATCAGTTTGCTATCTACTTAGAGCTACACAAACCTAAAGAATTTGTGAAGGAATCTGAATCTTCATCCTCTATCTTTTGGGGAGCCAGTAAAATTTAAAAAAACTTTAAATGTCCTGCCTGGATTTTAGACCTTCCCACTTGAAAGGTGAACTTTCCAACTTTCAGCACTCCTTCATTCTTGGAATTTATTGCTGTAGTTATGGGCCACTTCAGAACAACTATTACACTATGTAACATAGCACAATTTGATGTGAATATTCTTTTTCTTTCTCTAGCTATTATGTGGTGTAGATAATGGGTAGTTTTGTCACTGTCAGACAAATGGTTTCCCCTCTAGAAGATCTCTTTCTGGTCTCAGAAATTCCTTCCTTGAATTACTTTCTTCTTGCGGGGTGAACCCTAGCAAAACTGAAATGTCAAATGCTAGCAAGGAGAGATGATATTTTATCAGGCACTTAAATCACAGAGACTGAGTAAAACTGAATGAAGTATGTTTTTCTTTTTTCTTGCAGATTGTTGGCAATTTGCTATTAAGAAAGGCTAAAGATGAATCATAAATGTTGAACAGACCTTACAACTACCCACAAACAATGAAGACAGCAACAGACTGGTAGGCAAGAGCTGGAAAAGACCTATATGGGCATGCTGGTCAGCCTTCTGTCAGTGCACATCTGCTCTACATTTCATGGGCTAGAGAGGTAAAATTTCAAGGGGAAATAATGATTTGCCTTGCATTTGTGAAAACAACAGAAGCACTACATTTGTTTGTTAGGTCTCTGGCTAGGCTAACTGTAAGCTTCAGCACACTGATCTGTTTTTATTTAAGGCAAGTTCTACCAAGAATACCAACACTCCATAGAGCTCCATAGAAATGTTAAGACAAAGGATGTTATTGCTTGAAAGTGAGAAAATAAATTATTGAAATAATTGTTGTTTTCAAGGGAATGAAAGATGTGTGCAGCATTGTGTCTGTGTTCCCATTATCCATGTTCCCATTATAAGAAGCTGCATGATGTAGGCATATGAAGACCACTATTATGAGGTCTCAAAGCCATGCTTATTGTTCAGAATTGCCAAAAATTCCAGATATCTTGGTTCTCTTGATTTATAAGCAGGAGCTGCTCAGCCTTGGAGATTCTTGGCTATTGGAATTTGCAATACAAACCCAGGAAATAGACCTCACCCCAAGGGTAATCAAAGTATTTCTTAGTGATCTCTGTGACAAACATGCAATAGTTTCTGTTACATTTCCATATAAGCACAGGAGGTGGTGGGCTGGTAACTTGAAAAATCCTCTTTTTTAAAAAATTTTTCTGAATTACAAATTAAATTCTGCTATTTTAATGACATTTTAATTCAACAATCTCCAAGACAATGTACTGGGACACTGAGAACATGGATTAGAGCAAGAGAATGAGTCTTTCTTGGAAAGCAGGGCTTCATAAAAGAGCTTAGACACCTCAACAGGATCACTTTGTATATTTTCATGGCAGGAAAGACTAATAAAACCTTTTCATTTAAATAAAGGGAAAGGCGAAGAAGAATTTAGGCAGAAATCATCTGATCAAACTGAACTCATACAGGAGTCAGGGATGAAGCCTGGTGAAGTGGTCAGTTTTGTTCATAATAGGTGGAAACAGAGGGACAAAAAATTGAGTATAATGACTTATTGGAAGTTTTCAGGGACTGAAGAAACAAGCAGAGATTTACTGTACATAGGGATTCATACACAGATCACCTGTTCTCCACTGCCTTCTCTATCTTGTGATGATGCCAAATACACAGACTTTCTTCAGGAATCCAAGTTCTTTTCAAAATACAATGTGAGATGTATCAGAATCACTGGTTTTGGAGTTGCCAGAGGAAACAGTCTGTCACTGAGCTTTAAATTTCTAATTCAGCATAAATGTAGCGAGAGAAAATATGACTAAGGCCATGTCAAAAAAGGATTTAGTAGTATTTCAAAAGTACCTGGTATTGCAGCTTCACTCTTGGGTGAAATGCAGTGCTCTTGGAAGAGATCAAGCTGGATCACACGACTGTTCTTTCTATCCTTAAATACTGGCTAAAGTTTAAGGGGCAGAACAGCTCCATTCTTAGACCTACTGAAAACATTTTCTGGAATGGAATTTTGCTGATTTGGTAGTCTGAGAGGTCAATTTAATGCATTTTTGGAATGATAGATATAGAAAATGTTAGGCTGCAATCTTTTAAAATTTTTAGCCATTGCCATTAATTTTAAGGGTAAACATGTCAACAGTTTGGGCAGGGGATATGCACTTCTGGGTTTGTCTCTTTGACATATACAGAGCAAGAAATTAAAAATGAAACCAGAACCATTTAGAAAAAAAATCATTCTTTTAGGATGCAACTCCACTTGAATGCCTTGAAACTCAATTAAATGCATTTTGCAATGTATTATCTCAATAAATATTGTTGGGGGTCTGAGTACACAGCTTTTGGGGATTTGTTCTTTTAAGTACAACAACTTGATTTTTGTTTCATGTATTGAATATTGATATTGATTCTATGAATTACGTTGCACATTTCATACTAAAATAAAAAATGAAAATGCTGCCTTCTGTCTTGGACATGGGAAAAATGATCAAGTATTGTCTCTTATTTGCTGAAAAAACCTCATATAATGTATGAAAAACTCTGTAATGAAATATTTCAAAGGTGGAAGATGATTAGGAAGGAGAGATATTAAATGTCTTGTCAGAATGATGACATAATATCATTTACTACCATCAACGCAAAAAGTGGTGTCAACCACTGCAAGCCACTAATCATTTAAAAAGAAAAAATGTAGAGAAGAAACAGAGTAACAAAAGGAAAGGATCTGACTCAGTTTTTGGCATAAACATTTATATTGAAAAGTTCCATTTTCTTGGAGATTCCAGCAAAGAAACTTCAATAAAATTTTGAAAAGTAGACTTTTCCTTTGAGTTTGCTTTTATTTGATCTTGCTATAAAGTAGGTGAGATCATATAGAGCACTTCAATGAGACTGACTACATTTACCACTGGGAGAAAAGGATGATAATTAGTGAAATTAGTGATAACACAAAATTTTTAAATTCAGAAGAAAGTATGTATTATTATTATTATTATTATTAGTAGTAGTAGTAGTAGTAGTAGTAGTAGTAGTAGCAGTACTTTACAAAAGTGACCAGAGCAAGACTCTGCAAGGCCTGTGCATGAAAAAACTTCTTCAAACCTGCTCAAAGGGAATTCCATGCCCAGACTGGAATATTTGCCCCCAACATAATCAGGACATTGACCTGTTGTAGTGGGTCCATAGGAGGGCCACAAAAATTATTGGATGGCTGGAGCACCTTTCCTGTGAAGATAAGCTAAAAGAATTTGTGTTGCTCAGCCTGGAGAAGAGAATGCTGCAGGGAGACCTTAAAGCAGCTTCCAGTATCCAGAAGGGAAAAGAGAATTGGAGAGGAGCTTTTTACAAGAAATGTTGTGATAAGGAGGGAATGGCTTCAAACTGAAATAGGAAAGGTTTAGATTGGGCATTAGGATGACGGTTGTGATTGTTGTTATTGTTGTTATTATTGTTGCTGTTAATGTCATTACTATTATATATGATTATTGTTGTTGTTTTTGTTGTTTTTATTGTTTTTATTGTTACTATTACTATTATTATTTACTGTGAGGACTGGAACAGGTTTCCCAACCCTGGCAGTGTCCAAATCCAGGCTGGATGGATCTGTGAGCAACCTGGTCTAGTGAAAGGTAGTCCTGCCCATGGTAGGGCATTGGAACTAGATGATCTTTAAGGTCCCTTTCCTTTCAACCCAAATCATCCTATGAGTCCTTGATAACTCATCTGTGTACCTGCTGGAATAAGTTACAAAGACATGCACAGCAACAGATTGTGTCAGGATTGTGCAGGTACCTATGACAGTCAGACTTCATAAATCCCAGTCAAAAATTATTCTATTGTAAATAGCCCCAGTGAAGGTACAAAAACATCAAAGATATGTGTTACCGTATTACAATGGGAAGCCTTCTAACCTCACAAAATATAAAAAAGTAGAGATTGTATCTATCACATTCCAGTAGATTGACTCTATATTCACTGATATTTGAACACATTTTCTATGCAGCTGAGTATTTATTTACAATGGGAAAAGTGTAATATCCTCAGTAAATGGAAAGAAGAAATGTAAACTGGGGATATGATGGAGCAAGACATGAGGTGGAAAGGGCTGCTTGTTGAGTATCATTGATTTAAAGCTGGGTGATTGCAGAATTGGAAAGAACAAGTAAGGCTGAGTGGCTCAAAGCACAGTGAGAAATCCAGGGGGAAAACAGCTAATGTGTTCCTTGTTGCTCTGGTTATTTGCTAATTTAGTTAAATAAGGCTACTTCTCAACGAGATAAACCATATTTGGTTTATGGTTTATGGCTTACCAAATTATGAATGGTAAAATGTAAGATGAAGTGTTTTTTATTGTCAAGCCAAACATTTGAAATAGTCTAGTTTCAAGTACTAGTTGAAATACAATTTTACAGAAAATGGAATATCTATAATGGGAAACATGCTTTTTGCTTAAACCCCAGAACATTTTATTCTAAGGCTCATGAGAACTGGAAGTGCTTGATTTGGTAAATGGCATAGTATAACATTTTCAGTAACAAATTTTTGATTTTGTGTATTATCTTGTGCTCAAGTTGGCATCAATTTTAGAGGCAATTAAAACAGCTTAAGTAAAATATTTATTGTGTCTACCATCATAAAAAACATTCAGGCAAAAAAAAATATTAAATGCTATAATTTCGTGATTTTTGAGGTCCTATTTTGCTTTTGTCCAAATAATAGAAAAATTTGCTCTACCAGAAGGTCCTTAGCTTCTCCCAACAGAAATGAATATTCAGACTTTCTGAAACCTTTCAAGGATACATTCCAACTACAAAACAAAATATGCATCCTGACCCTACTTCTAGACATTCTTGTGTTGCAATCGCTGATCATAACAGCTTTACTACATTAAAGTATAGAGAATAGTGTCCATACATCCTATAAATCATAAGTTTCATCCCTGTTCTGTACTGGTTGTTGGCAGAAAGGTGACATTGTGCAACAAACACTTTTCTTGCAGAAGTTTAGAGTTTCTTAAGTACCCAGAGGTCTATGCTGAAGAGTTATTGACATTATTTTTGTTTGGCTGGATTTTTTGGCATTTATTTTTCTATTAATACCTGTTTTCTTTAAAGTAAAGTGGTCTCTTTTGTTCTGGTCAGCAGTTCCTTAGAGATTCTAATTAAGTCTTGTCCATTACAGCCCATTAGATGCATTAGATGGTGTTAAGAAGCAATTTGGTTTCCTTCCCCAGTCCATGCCGGGATGCTTACCCAATTACTTCCACAGAGCTTTAAAGATGAAATTTTCAAACACATCAGCATTGGCAAAATGCTGTTTTCAGTAAGTCAGTTGTCATCCCATTGACTTCAAATCTACAAGAAACAAAATAGTGAATGTCTTTGTATCTTTAAACACCCAAAGCTGTCTAAATTATGGGAGAGCACTGTAATGCATTACAGCAATACCACTAAGCTAATTAGTTGCTGCTTTCAGTGGCTTCTTATGTCAATATAATTCAATTGCTTGAGAGCCTCTTCGCCATTCTAGTTTTGGGGAGTAATGGAGACATTTTTATTATAACTGACACTGGCAATGAGATTTCAGAGCTAACTTTATGAACCTCATTTCTTCTTTTTTTTCCCCTCTGGAAACACTACTTTTAAAGACAGAAAAACAAATATTGGAACTTATGAGCCTGTCTATCAGGATGGAAAAGAAAGTAGAACCAGTCACAGAACACTTGAAATTGTTCTACATTTAATAATTTACAAAATATTGAAGAAAAAGTAAACAGGCAAAACTGGAGTGATCTCACTGCAAAATATAGAAAACTGCATCCCATATGCTTGTCTGAGTGTCAGGGGTATTGTTCTTCTGAATGTCTTTCAGTATGCTCCTCATTTTTATTTTGCTTTCAGGTTAAATAATGTTGTGAGATGTTTTTTCTCACATAGTTATAAGTTTCAATATGTGAATGTTAAAGTTCCTTTAACGATGGAATTAAGAGACAAAAAAGCTTGGTTTTTATATGATGAATATTTTTATTAGTATTTTCGAGCATAACAGCCACATTCCTGATAACCATTTTTAGAGATTGGAGCTAGGTCTTGTTCAAGTAGGATCCAATATTTAAGATAAGCTAGCTCTCATGGTTCTATAAGGTTCCTAAGAAAGGCTTTAGAAGTGAGAGCAGATTATTGTTATGGCTCCTGGGAAGAAACTCAGAGCCCTCACTCAGCCCCTTAGTGCTGATAAGCTTTCTAGATAGCCACTTCTTTGTGGCTTTAATAAATACTGATAAATCAACTAATTTTTGTGTCCAAGTGGCAGAGAATAAGCTCTCTAAAGTGCTGAAAAGTATTAATCACATATATTTAAGTAAGAGAAGAGAGACATATTTCCCCATTTTGGCTCCACTGGTGATAGTCTCATTCTTTGCAACAACTCATATCCAAACCTTGGAGTCCTCATTTACCACTCCTTGTAGGCTGGTGAATCAGTGCATCACTGAAAATTATGCTTTGCTGATATGTTAAGCAGTGACATGCAGCAACAGACAAACCAACACGGGCTATGGCAGCACCTCAACCCTTGCAGGGTGTCCCGTGGCAGTACAGGGGACTCCTGGCACATCCCTCAGGTGGGCACTGCTCCTGCCTGAGCCCCAGGGAAGTGGCTGAGCACTTAGGTGTGAGGGAGCTTAATGCCATGTAACCTGTGGTTATATGTGATTTACAAAGCTGGAAGAATAATCTCATTAAGAGGAAAACAAGGAAATAAAGACAAAATAGCTACTTGATAATAGGTACGAGGTGTTAGGCGGTGTGCCAGTTCCTTTCCATCTGTATTTGGCATCTGTTAACTTCCACTTTTTTGTGTGTTTTCAGCACTTTTCATTGATTACGGATTTAGATACTGTGATTTCTACGAAGTACGATACCAGAAAATTGTGTAAATATTTGCTGCCAAATGCACACCCCTTCAAAATTCCACAGCCTTTAAAGTCCAAAGCTTACAGTCAGAAAAGAAAATGAAATATTGCTTAGATTCACAAAAGGTGCATTTGGAGTACAATATTATGACGTTTAGATTAAAACTTTTAGATTGGCTGATACTGGGATTAGAATTTTCCAAACCAAATACTTTTACCTTTATACATGTTGTGGAAATTCAGCTGGGGGTAAAATTAGAGGAATCTGCAAAGTTATATTCACAGCCTATCAGAAGTTACAACAATATGGAAATTATAGGGTAAAATACAGATGCTACTCCTTGAATGGAATGTGGTTGGCATGCTTGGAACCTACTCCATGATGATTCCCCAGACACACAATGTGCAACCACAAGCAACAGCTAAGGAGGATGGAATGGAGGGTAGAGCAGAGTAGAAGCACCATAGCCAAGCTCTGTTGGAATCCATGCAGGGAATGGAACTGGATGGCACTTTGCAGCTGATAAACTGAATAACATCTGGCAACCAGGGGAGATAGGAGAAGATGTCTTGCTGCTGAACCAACAAATAGGACAAAATAACTCTCCTCAGATAATCTTACTTCATTACGGTTACCCACCTCCAAGGTACGATCACCGCTCACTGAGGAAGTGCTCTACATTTTATTGACTGTATCTTCAAGAGCAAAGTGAGAGAATTTTACATCAATCAGCAACAAACGTATGTATGACTAGAGTCACTCAACCTCCAGCTAAAAGATAAAGAATTAATATAAAAGTAAGTTGAAGATGGGAGAAAGTTAGGGAAACCTCCATTGTAACTACAGGGATGAGTCAATAGACTGAACCTGTTTTCTCCCCTGCAGGGACACCTGTTGAGTAAGAATCACACTCTGTGCACAATAAATACGGTTGCTGGGGATTAGAACTTGTCTGTGTATTGTTTCAATGTGGTTTTACAGTCAGATACCATCACCAACAATTCTTAGACCTTAACCTTTGACAATTTTATATTAATAAAGAGTGTTATTCTGTAGACTGTTAGAGCAAGTCCTTCATGGGTGCTGGCAGTCACCAGCAGTAAGTAACTCAAATAAAGTGGAAGAACACTGAGGGGTCATAAGTGGGAAGACCTGCTGAGGGCTATTATGCTGCTGCTGTGTATCCCTAATTAAATCAGTTGAACCACCGTCCAATCCAGCAGGACTGTTCAGTGCAATGTCCCCATAGCAGAACACTGACAGACTTGGTCAGACACAAGGGTCTCAGCTTACCTGGGACATGGACAGACAAATCAAATACTATGGGTTAAAGAAATCTCCCCTTTTCATGTGACATGTGTTTCAGATTTTCCAAGGTTGATCAATGAAATTATTCCTTTTTGTTTTTCCAGCCTGGAGGGAAGATAAATTGGGTTTTGGCAATAGAAAAACTAAATGAGATGGGAAACATTTCTACATCAGTAAAGACAGACAGGACAAAAACAAATTGATGTGGTACCTAGATTGCAGTGAACATTATAGCACTTAGATGATAAAGCAAAGGAAAAGCTTAAGGGAAGACAGTAAGATACTATTCTGGTGAATATACTGTTGAAGAAGATAAAGTCAGTTTTCTGTGTTTTTTTTTTTTTTTTTTTTTTTTTTTTTTTTTAAGTAATTATATAAATACAGTAAAAGATAATGCAGAAGAAGCAGGCTGTTAGGTCATTAGAGTATGGACACAGAAATGAAGGATCTGGTCTACTTAATAGCAAGCTCAACAGGGAAAATCCAGCAAGTTGTTTTCCTCAGGTTTTATTTCTTCCTTCTTAAGCTTTTAATGTTTTGTTGCTATTGTTTCCTCTCTATAAGGCTGAGCAAGGACCTCGGTGAGATTTGAAGTCCCTGTAGATTTTCCTGCTGGCTCCTAAACTGAGTATAAGTACAATATTCCCAGGCTTATCCAGCTCTGCTTTAAAAGCCATTTGTAATCCACACAAGAGCAGTAAAGAAGAAACATATACCGTATTATTACTGGGATAATTGCTGCCTGGCTAATCTCAAATTTCATTGCTTCTGGGCTTCTTTTCTTATTAGCTGTGAATGTTTATAATTTCAAGTGATTGTATAAGTCCTTTTTGCCTCATCTAGCCCTGTGCAGAAAGAACAGTTGTCCTTGACTTTAAAGCAGGATGTATCCTGCTTCATTTACAAGTCATCCAAATCCACTCTAAACAGTCTTTCTGTTTCTTGGCAAGGTGCCAGTGATTCTGAGCGTTCAGATCCTGCCAGCTATTACTATTGTCAATAGCCAACTTTTAGGAGGAAACACATGCTGCAAGGCTTTGAAGTAGTTGATCAGCTATGCTCAAGTGACCACTGCTCCCTTTATGGATGTAGCTTGGATTCACTGAATCACACACTTCACATTTCAGTACAAAGTCAAAGAAAGAGATCTGAGAAATGTCTCTGTTAATCTCCAAAAGATGAAAACAAAGTCTACTTTCTGTTGCTTACATATGTGGTTAACATACTCTAGCACATCATCAGCTCCTATTTCCTCTTTCCAGAGGAGAGCAAACACTGTGCTGCTTATTTGACCCCAATTTAATGCACCCATTTTGGTAAACCTACATTCAGTAGTGTCCAAAAGCCAGGAATCCTTTCTCTCAGGTGACTCCCCTAATCACCAATCAACTTCTCTGTTTCTTACTTTCTAGGTCAATTTATATTCATTTATTTTTAAATTGCCAAAGTTCCAGATGGAGGGCTGCCTATTACAAACCACACTATCCCTTCCCTTCCCTTCCCTTCCCTTCCCTTC
>VZRH01000076.1:18689-56100 GCA_013397555.1 Urocynchramus pylzowi | reverse complement strand
CCCTTCCCTTCCCTTCCCTTCCCTTCCCTTCCCCCTGTATTTCAAAATGCTGGACTAATTATCATGACAAAGTTCTCATCTTCTTAATTGCATCTCAATGTTCATTATTGCTCTAATTACTCAATAGTAGGGATTCTAGATATATTTCAGGATGTGTGATAAATATTTACAAATTTTCATAAGTCAAACGGTTCTTCCAGAGAAGAACAGAAAACTGTGTTTTCTACTGGAAACAGCTTGGAGAAGGATTGTCTTTAAACTCACAAAATTTAAGTATTTGGGTGCTTTGCTGATTTGAAAACAAACAGTAACAAGCAAAGGAAATGCATTCCTGAGGGGAGGTGTGTCTGTGAGTACTCTGACATTGAAAATTCAGACTTCTAATCTTTCTCCTTGTTCCTCTTTTTTTTTTTTCCTCTTTTACACAAAAGTTCTAAAATTTAATGGCACTAAGGTGGTTCCCCCAATTTTCTTTCACATATTTTTACCTATTTTAGCTCCTAGGAGCTAAAGGCTTGTCTATTTTTGCATCTCTTTTACTCCCATCTTGTCAATGCTATCCTCCTCTAGTGGAAGTATTTATTCAGAATCCTTTGACAGGATGTTCTAAAGATGTGGATGTCAGGGAAAGCTGAAGCATCACCATAGCATTATGCAAAAACGTCTATTGTAATATAAATCCCTATGCCACAGCAATTTTAGCCTCTCATTTAGTCACTTATACAGGATGTGCTATAATCGTGGTGAAGGCATAACTTATTTTTGCACTGATAGATTCCATACAATCAGTGCATTGTAAAATATGATGAAAATCAAGTTTTATTCTGGCAATTCAGCATTACATGACAATAGAGAAACTGCTCCCTTAAATCCTCAGTCCTTTCTTTTTCTGCTGGCTGAATCTGCTTTTCCCAGAGGTTTTAAGATGCAGCCGAATAACATCCACTGTCCTCCTCAGGAGCTGTTCTCCATCTGACTAACAGAGCATCAGCTGGCTCCCTGACCCTTGCCAAAGAATTCCCCCGATGGATCTAAAAGAGTGAGTCCCAAAAAACTCCAACCCATCATAAAACAGTATTCATTTTTCTCTTCTGAAAAGGGAAGGCCACAGATGCCAAGCTGGGGAAGGTCTTCTTTGAGAAGCTGCACCTCCTTCTTTGGCAAGCTCCCTGTGCTTCTGTCCTGGCATCACAGCAGCCACTGCTGGCTCACACCCAGCTGCCTTTGCCTGTTGGTCTCACTCAGCCTTCCACCTGAGGCTTCCCATCTATCTTCCTGAGGCTGAATCTCTAAGATACAAGACCAAGACGTCCTCTGTCACCTCTCACCCTGAAACAAGCTTTTTGTGCCAATAAAAAATGATGCATTTTCATTTCCCTGGCCTCATTTCAGGGAAAGAATTTGCTTTTTTAGGATCTGTCCTTTGGCTTCAGGAAGACATACAGCAGCCTCTGCTCTGTTCTTATGAAACAGCTTGACTCCAATAAAAGATGCCAGGTAGAATGATTAAAGCAATATGTGGATTCTCCAGGTCTCCTCCTTAGCCTTCTCAAAGGATTGAGGGACACTACAGCATTCCTTCACAGACCTACCCTGCTTTTCCATCAATACTTTGCTGAATTCAGTTTTAATTACACAAGACATTTTCTGCTGTTCGAAATACAAACTTCTTGAGCCAAAATTCAATTAATTTCAGGTCAAAATCATACTTTCCATAACAAATATGTAGAGAAAAATATCTGAAGCTTTTCCTGCATCAGAGAAGTGATTTATAGGATGCTTTTTATGACATTATTACTATAAAGTTAGGATAAAAAGTGGGTTCAACATTTAACAGTAATGGTGAAGTTTGAGGTCATTTTGATCTATCATGGAAGCGAGTTCTAAAATCATGGACCCATTGCTGGTTTTCTGCACATAAATTTCACTTTTAAGATTAACAATTGTATTGTTATAGCCATGGGATATCACAACCACACAGAAAGCGACTTTGTAATTTAGGTCAACCCCACTGAAGGATTAAAGATTAATTGAGGACAGGCAGAACATTGTCTTTGGATGCTTTTTTTTTTGAGACTACAAGCAGAAATGTTGTGACATCAATCATCCAGAAGAATCCCACATGGGGGTATAGTTTTTAACTGACTAAGAAATCCTTCAAAAGCCATGAACTCTTCTGTCACACTAGTGCTACCTAATGATTCAAATGAGTCCTGCACCCAAAAAATTAAAGACAAAAATGAGAACTAGTATGCTAAATCAAAACAGGGGAAAACAAAATATTAGTATTTATAGTATCACCAAGACATGCCAGCAGTATATGATTTTGTTTTAAAAGTCCTGTGACTCATTGAGGTGGGTTGACCTTGGCTAGGCACCAGCTGCCCCACAAGCAGCTCCATCACTGCCCTTCTCAGCTGGAGAGGGGAGAGGGAAATAAGACAGAAAACAATGCATAAGGCAGTTTACTAAACCAAAAGTGAAAGGTTGTGCTCACAAAAAAAGGAGGCAAAAAAAAAAATTATTCTCTATTTCCCATCAACAAGCAATGTCTGGCCACTTCCTGGGAAGCTGCACTTCCTCATGTGCAGCAGGTGCTCAAGAAGGCAAACTTTGCAAATAATGAATGCTACCTACTTACACCTCCCTTTACTTAACTTTTTTATTCTAGCAGAGAGTATATGGTATGGAAACTCCCTTTGGTCAGTTGAGGCCAATGGTGCCAGCTGTGTCCTATCCCCACATTTTACCCACCCTCAGCCTACTGTTCCGGGAGTGGAGGAAGAATGTTGGAAAGTCATTGCTGATGCTGTGCCAGCACTTCCCAGCAGTAGCTAAAACCCTGGTGTGTTATCAACATCCTTCTAGCTACCAATACCAAACACTGCACTGTGAGCGCTGCTATGGGGAAAATTAATTCCATCTCAGCCAGACCAGATACATTCATTTTGACATCATCTACACAAGGCATTTTAGAGAGAAATTGTGAAGAATATTTGTAGTTGGAAATGAAATCTGATATGTTTGTGTGATTAAGGTCACATTATCAGGAAAACATAGCAACTGTACTCTTTGTTTACAAGGTGAAGGCAACACTGTGTTCTAGACCCATTTATGAGGAGAAAACCTCATTCAGTCCTAAAACAAACTCATATTTAGAGCCAATGAATTTCAATGTACTCTAGGAAAAGGAAAAAAATCACACTTTTTCTAAATCAGAAGACTAAGCTGAAAATGTTCAGCTCTACCTGACACCATTTTTTCCCATTGATAACCTGATGACACTTGTGTATCATTCAAACAAATAGTGCATTTCTTTGGGGCTATTTTTTTCCCTGAAAAAAAATCTTTAATGGTTTGGCCTTTATAAAGATCAAATGCAATTACAGAAGGAGACACCAGATGTCCAAGAATCTTGAGTTATTGTTGGGAAAAAATGGCATTTCTTCAAGTTGAGTGACAGGTTGTAGGAGGTTGAATAACATGGTCAACCATTTAGAATTTGGTTGGCGGAAAGAGAAAATGACACCGTTGGAGGAAAAAACCCATCAAGATCTGTGTTTCCTATCACTTTCAATTAACTCAGAACACTTAATCAAATAGTGTGACTTAACAGAATGACTTGAAATTGATAGGAACATAGATGTTTAATGTCTGGCTGAGTTTTTGTATTTCAGGTCCACAGTTACTTGTTTACAACAGAAATTGATGGTATTTAGCTTTTATTTATAGTCATTTTAAAAACAGCAAGCCTAATTCTGGTGTTCTGTTGCCACGCTTCTGATATGAATAAGGCAGGCCCAGAACAACCTGCAGAGAATTGTTTTTTATGCATGTCCCTGAGATACTTCTTTGCATGGCACAAGGTCAATACAAGCACCCCTAATCTGCTGTTGTATAGTCCCAGTGGAGGTGATCAGTGAAAACATGTGAGACTGTTGATGCTCTCTGGGACACCCTGGATTGCCAAGGATCTAGGCATCTACGACTCCTCCTCTACTTTACCTAATTTTTGACACAAGCCATACCATAGTCCTATGCCCTGCAAGGATAGCACAGTCATGTGCTGCTCCTTTCCAGAATACACTTCCAGAAAGTTGAGGAACTTTCAAAACCTAGAATAGTTACTTTTTTAGGCTAATCATAAAATCACAGAATGGTTTGGGTTGGAAGGGACCCTAGAGATCCAGTCACCTCCTAATGGGTAGGGACACCTACCACTAGACCAGGTTGCTCAGAGCCCTATCCTATCCTATCCTATCCTATCCTATCCTATCCTATCCTATCCTATCCTATCCTATCCTATCCTGTCCTATCCTATCCTATCCTATCCTATCCTATCCTATCCTATCCTCAAATACGTCCATGGGTGCAGCATGCTCAACTTCTCTGTTCCACTGTTCACTGGAACATCACCACCCTCATAATAAAGAATTTTTCCTAATATCATATAAACCAACTCTCAATATAAAGAAGAAAATAACCCGTTATAGGACCATTACATCACTTTGTAAGAAGTCTCTCTCCAGACTGCCAGTAGTCCTTTTTGGGTACTGGAAGGTGTTATAAGATCTTCCCAGAGCCTTCTCTTCTCTAGGCTGAAAATTATTCCTATTTCAATGATTCATCTGTCATTTTTGAACCCATAAAAGGATTACAATTGGATTTTGGAAATAAAACAGATGTCAATTTTGTTCTGGAGATACAGCCTTGAGAACAGTTTGCAAATGGCTCTGGGCTACTCTCTGGCTTGCACCAAGAGCCATTTAATTCTCCCAAATGTGAAACCATGGCCAGAACAGGAACACATAAGGAACTCAGAGTGTTTATTTTCTGACCTCGACTGCCAATCCCAGAGCAGGCTGAATAGGTTTTTGAACAATATCATCCAGAACACAGAATATATAGAAATTTCATCTGACATAATCCTTATGCTTAATATTCTCAGTAATGGTATCAATAATGAAAAAAAATAAAATCAAAGGACTGTAATGTTTTGTTATTTTGAGCAGAGAAAGACTTAGGAGGCTGAATAATGCTGAAAATGACCTGGGATTCCGTGCCAATAAAAAAAAATTATGTTCTTTCCACCTGTACCAGATTGCTTGAGGATGTAAAATTTTCTTGTGCAACTCTCTGTAGAAGAAAAACATGGCCAGAGAAGACCACTTTCGAAAAATTCTTCAGTGTATTAATGCAAGTGCAATAACACATCCTTTTTACTGAAGCATCATTTACATAGAAAGTTCATGTCAGGTTTTGCTTTTACTAGAGGACTGATTCTTTAATGACACCATACCTCGTGCATTCTCATCAGTGAAACAAGAGGAGGATTTTGCTGCTGTTTTCTCTTTCTTTGTAAAAAACAGGAAGAGTGGAATTCATCCTACCAAATGTTTATGTCTACAATGAAGGTGTATGTATCTGAGCTCGCTCCCTTTTGTAACTGCTGGAGAAAAATAAACACTGTGTATCAATAATCTCATCTTAAAGTCTAAAACAGATGAGGTGCCCTGTAAATGTACTTGTTTTATTTCTCTTCACTGAGCCTCCCCGATAAGATATCTATAGTGTAGAAATCTAAAGTTAGACAAATTAATTCCCACCTAAGATGTCTAAAAGAAATTAACAATAGAGGAAAGTACCTCCAGACCATTTCTTTTCCGTCTCATTTAATGTATAAAGTTCCAATGTGAGGAAGCCAGACAAAAGCATGAGTTTTAGGTCTCCCCTCAGGAAACTTGGGCTTTCCTTTCACCAGTCAGTTTCCAAGTTCTGCACTGGATTTTGAGGACTAATTGGTGATATCATGGTACCCTAGTTCTTATTTACCATCAATCACTTTGAATGCCTGACAGCTAAAACACACTGAGATATTAGTTGTCTCATTCCTCTGTTACATTATTGATGAGACCAGATAGTAAACATTTTTCTCTCACTCTGCCAATATTACAACAATGTCACCATTCTGCACTATGCTTTAGTAGTACAAACCCAAACAGGTATCAGTGTGTCTGTGTTGGACAATGATAGGAGAGTTCCTTGCCTGGGATTCTGCATTATATAACTTGTGGTAATGCTGGACACAATGACAAGCCTGAATGAAGCAAATGATTCCCCATGACTGACAGATTTCTCTTATAAAATGCCTTAATTCAGTCGAGATTAACATTATTGTATAGAAAGATTTGCAGCAGTTTTCTTAGTTTGGAAGAGCCTTCATCACTATTTCAGCTATTTGTATACAGCTTCTTTAATCATTAGTTCTAGTAGATTTCCTGGACTAACTTGGGAAGTGCTAATTTGTTTATCAATCATCAACAACTATTTCTCTACTAACAGATTTTAAAACCAAATAATACTCTGAGATATCTTACATTTGCATCTGTGAAGGAGTAATGTGTAGCCTGGTTAATCTTTTCAAGATCAAGGACTTGACTGGAATACAAAGACTGAAATTAATAAAAAATAATTGCTTATATTTTAGAAACAAGTTTGAACTCATTGATGCTGATAATATCAGTTTAGTAAGAAAGCATACTAGCAAATTCCAATGCGGTAGTTAAAACTGTACAGACTAGTCTGATAAGCAGAGTTATAATTAAATTGAGTATTTAATTTTCAGTCTGATGGCTTTCTGTTTTACTAGTATAATCTTTAAGTAAATATTTTTCTTTTAAGTTAACTTCCCAGCTGAGCCAAAGAGTGCTTTAGGACTTTACAAATTGTTCCCAAATGTTTTCATGCACCATACTGAAGTTTCTTTCAATATGTTTTCTAATATTTAAAAAAAAAAAAAAAAAAAGTGTGATTATGTCAAGGACTCCAAATCTAGCTACTACATTCAGTTGCAAAAATACTATGCTCTTGCTTCATGTACAAGTTTTCCCAAGCAAATACACAGACTTTTTTGACCACATGTTAGATCTAAGACATAAGTTGGATAAGATTCAGTGGTAAATATCTACATTAAAGTTCTTGTTCATTTTTGCACATGTATTTGCACTTATATTTTTATATCTGTTTCAATTGTGATTGCTAATTTTAATGAGTTTGAAGACTGATATTTTATATGTTGGGAAAAGAGTAAAGTAAGTTCAACTTCCCTCACAACTTTTGTTTTAAATAAAGATTTTCAACTATATTGATGTAAAATATTTTTTAGATTGCTTTCATAAAATGCTATTTGTTCTGTTAATTTTTTTTTTTGTGAATCTGATGTGCTTTCTTCCTCTTTTTCCTCTTCCTTTGCTGCCTTTTGCTCTTCACTGCCCTTTTTTATTGTTGTTGCTTGTTGACACAATTTATCTACATCTATGTGAGAACAGAGCTGTTTTGAAAATTTGGCCCCAGTTTGGGTACTAGTGTCTTTTGAAATTGTGTTGTAAGGCACAACTGGGCCATTGCAAATTAGTTCTACACATAGTTACTCATACAATTAAATGCCAAAAAAAAATTACAAGGGTCTATTTATTAAATATATCAGCTATGAAATTTTCTTCTTATCAGCTTATTCCCTTACCTGGCTCAAATCCCAGCTTCTTGCTAAACAAAGGTTGATTTGTGGTGGTCATCCTCTGGTGCTCACACCCGCTGCACCTGGGCTGTTACCTTGCACACTGTCAGCAAACACCCACTGCTTTTTGCAAATGGCCAGTTGTTTGAGCCTTTAGCCATTAACATTTCAGTCTCTCACACAGGTGAAAGAGAAAGGAGATTGTATTTAAATAAGGAACGTCTGACTTAATCAGTATCTTTACTTAGCAAAAGTCAAGGGGACATTTTAATTCCCTGGAAAGTTTCCTTTAAAAAAAATCACATGCTATCAAAATTGGATTTAGTGCTAAATATTATGAGACTGTGTGACAGCCTTGGAATAATAAATTAGTTACATGTTCTGACTCCTGCACTCACCTCCTCTCTGCCCCATAGATACTTACCTTTGACTGACTGTCATTTTGCACACTGACAAGAGGTATTAACTGAGGACTCTGCTTACCACAGATTGTTTGCAGATAATATACAATATACCCCTATTTTATGCAGAAGTGAATAGTGAAAAGGTTGTGCATAGTAGGTTTAAAGAGTCTAAAGAAGATTCTGCTCACATTCTCAATTCTACAGAAAAATACTTCCATTGATATCACAGTGCTGCTGTTTTTTCTGTAACTTTTAGTGATTCTGCCTTTTAGCCCCTTTATGAGCCATGGCTCTCAGACACTTTTTTTATTTCACTAGAATCATTACAGCTCTACTATGCACCAATAGTGCTTTTATCCTCCATGAGTGTACTATTTCTATAATACACATAAAGTTCCAAGTAGAGATCTAAACCACCTATTGGCAATAAACCACCTATAGGCAATTTAACAATACTGAAGGTGTGCATTTATGAATAGACATTTTACTAACAATCTAGGATTCAATTGTAGCTTGGTCACAAACTGTCAGGATGAAAAAGCACTGAATTGCAGCTACTGCCAGAGCAGAATGCAAACAAAATTGTCAGTAGTTTGAGTTCCTGTTTCTGCTGTTAGCTTCCCTTTTGTTTTAGAAAAGACAAAGCATGAAACTAAACACTTCCCTAACTTACATTCTTGGTTCGGTCTTGAGTGGTGGCACACTGAAAGCCCAATTTCACAGAACCACAGAATGGATAACTTTGGAAGGAACCACAGTGGATCATCTGTTCCAGCCTCCCCGCTCAAACAGGGTCATCCCAGAGCACATTGCACAGGATTTCATGCAGACTGTTTTTGAGTATCTCCTGTGAGGGAGACTCCACAATCTCTCTGGGCAACCTGTTCCAGTGCGTGATCACCTGCAGAGTGTAAAATTCTTCCTGATGTTCAGGTGGAAATTCCTGTGAGCCAGTTTCACAGATTGTATTTTGTTCTATTGCTGGGTACCACTGAGGAGAGCTTGGCTTCATCCTCTTGACACCCTCCCTTCAGATACTGATAGACATTGATGAGGTTCCTTCTTAGGGATCTCCTCTTGAGGTTGAACGGGTCTCAGGCTTTCCTCATAGGAGAAATGCTCCAGTCCTTTAATCATCTTTGTAGACTTACAGAATTTAAACCAGAGCTATGGGTCAGGATGAATCCTAGCAAGAAGAAGGAGTGATTTCCAAGAACAGTCTCCTATATCTTGTGACACAACAGGTGGCAGTTTGTCCTTCACTTAGTAAGCTGGGAGCTATGTGGAAAAAATTGTTAATGCAGCGAAATGCCGACGCAACCTGTCCTAAGAAAAAGAAATGTATTCTACACCAATGAGTCTGTATAGATTTTAAATGTCTTCATGGACCAATAACTCAACATAACTGCTCAGTGTGCTTCTATAACAAAATCAGGTTAGTGCAAAAATATAAGCAAGTGAAAAAAAGTGACTTGACTTAGATACAAATTTAATAGAGTATTGCGTACCATTCTGGCATGCTTGCTTTCAAGGGGATTTTTGCACAAGCTGCAGCATGACATATTTTGTACTGTTCTGAGTTGAGCTATTCAGAAATGCATAATAAGAAGTTATAATTTGCTTGTTTTCAAAGTTAGAAAATTGAAAGAAAACAATTTTTATAGAATCAAACCCTCTGTTATTGTGTCTCTTGTACAGAAATCTGGGCAGTAAACTCTGCTCATTATTATTCTGAAAGTCTGATACAAGCTAGGAAATAGCTGACACAAAGATGAATGACAAGATCTGTAGGTCTCAACAGGTCTTGAGGTAATACAAAGATAATCAAAATGCATGGAAAGGATGCTTGTGACTATTGCATTACATAGTTCTAATACATAGAATAAATTTAATAAGCCAGTAAGTTTCAGTTGCAGCTCAGCAACACAGGCCATGAGAACATGAATGATTTTCCTAAAATTTTAGTATCTTAAGAGAATCATTGTTTCATGACCAGGCAAAAATCCCTAGAGTGGCCCTCTAAAAGATCTGGATTTGCTTTGGTTCACTGTAAAGGTAAATTAATATGTTTAAGTGTCTAAATATTCTTATAATATTACACTGAGAGTATAACAAGCATGAAATATAATAAGCATGAATGACTAGAATCCAAAGCCAGAAAATTTAAAATTCAAAATTTAGCTTTAAATTTAAACCCTTAGCAATCAATCACTGTAACAGACAATCAAATGAGGCTAACAGGTACTTTGCTCCTTCTTATAGTCAAGTCACCAAGTCATTGAGGAAGACAGATTTTGACTAAGATACACCTTTAACTTCAAGTTAAATTATTATGGCAATAGCAAAATTAAAGACAATAGACAGAATGTTCTATTTTCAACTTCTTCAAATGATAATCCTGATATTGCACTCAGTACAGAACTGATTGTGCCATCAAAATCTAATGAAGGGGAGTAATGGAAAGGAAGAATGATTGCTATTAGTAGAAGTCAAAAAGGCTAGATTAAATCATGGTTTGCTCTATTGTAGAGTGGGTGGATTTTGCTTCTGTTTGCTAAAACAGATGAGTACATAAAATTTCTGACTTTTGCATAACACCTGAGATTTAAAATCATTTAGTATTTTAAAGATTTGTGACTTCTGGTCATTCTTTTCCAGCAAATACATTAATGCCTCTGACCTTCTGATTCAGCACATTAATGCACAGTTAATTAAGACAGTATTGCACTTTATACAGAGATTCTTTTAAATTCCATTCATTTAAATCAAATTACATTTTCAATAGCATTAACTTGAAGGTCAATACTTTTTTCTTTGGCATAAACTTTAAATCCTTGATAATGGGATGTCAGTTTGCAGAGCAGGGAGATGGCAGCAAAAAAAGCTATTTGCAAATAATGCCATTTCCATTCCAAATGTGTTGGATTTATCAGCTGCATAATATAGCTCCTTTTTCAATGCTTTACAATGTTGTTCTGTAGAGCCTTCTGAAATTTATCAGTGCCATGTACCTGCAGGTGACTCAGGGCCAGGTTTGTGTGAAAAGATGTGTCAAATATCACACCTGCTAGTGAGAAGTTAATTATCGCCGTTTAAAGAGCACGTGCCAGAAGACAGTCCTACTTGTTTTCATAACCTGTTGACATTCCTTTCCGTGGTCTGCTTTTGCCACTTCATCAAGCCTCTAAGCTTTACTCAGAGGTGAAGGGTTTATTTTTCTTTAATTTTAAGATGTCTCATGAACAACTAGTCTTCCAGTTGTGAATCTGTAACACACAGTAATTTAAGCTTATTTATTCCTATAAAAAGGCCAATCATTTGAAAGGTAGTGGATTTGAGCAATGCTTTTATTTTTACACTGAAATTTTGAGGACAGTGTACTGTCATCCCTTTTTCAAAGACACCCTTTTCATTTTGAGCCATCCAAGCCATTACTGTAGCATCTGAAATGTTCACTTTCCCTAAGCAGAAAAATACAGTGCTCTCAGCACAAAAAATACTTTTTTGATTATTACTATAGAAACGAAACCATGCAAACCTTTATGTGTGCATATCTGTAGACACAGGTATGTGTGTCTGCTTTTAAAGGGAAAGGACTCCCTGTCATCCCTTTAAAGACCCCCTGTCACCCCTTTAAAGGACCCCCTTCATTCCTGTGAAGAACTGACAATTCTGCGATTTTGGTGAAAATTACCCAGAAAATTATAAAAAAAATCCTTCTGAGGAGAGAAATCATGAACAACCCATGTGCATATTTCAGAAATAAAGTGGAATTTCATAGAGCTGTGCAAACCTTTTTATGGTGAACACTGTTTTTGATAGCATAGCCTGATAGCCAGGCCAGTAAATAACATGGGTCTGACTTTGCAATTGATTTTTGTTGTTTGGTTTGGGGGTGTTTTTGTTTGGGTTTGTTGCTGTTGGGTCAGAGAGAGAAAGAAGAGGGTCACTAGAAAGGAAATGTTGTTTTTACAAAGATGTTGATGCTAATCTCTCTAGTGTGTGTATATGGGATTCTTACCACAGGCACCACCATTCACATATTAGAAAGGGAGCTCACTATTTTGCCTGAATATAACCCTGCCCCTGTTTTACCCAGCTTGAGAGAATCTGCAGGGTCAAATGTATGAAGTGATATTTTCCCAGCACACATTTTTATATCTAGAGAGCTTTTCTCTATTGCCATGGCAAGACAGGTCTTGTTTACAGGGGGAGTTTGTCTAAGTATAGGCAAAGCTGTCAGAATAAAATAGCATCTGTGAAATGAGGCCTGACAAAAGATTTTATGATCACCTGGAGTGCATCAGCGATTCTAAAGATATTATCTGAAAAAGGAGTGTCTGAAATGGAGAGAAAGGAACTGAAGAGGAAGCATCAAGTATAATCTAAGACACAGTCCTGACCCTTTCTGGAAACACTACATCCAGGTGCAGAAATGAATGATGTAGAATCATGAGGAAGGCAAAGGAAAACCAAAAACCATCAAAAATTTGATGAGAGGGAGGTGACTGAGTGTTAAACACAAAAATTCTGTTATGCAGTCAGAGGCTAAAGGTGAGGCAGAACTCAGGGATAATCCCATAGGTCAGGATCCTGCCCGTAAAGGAAAGGTCCTTTCCAGAAAAGGCAATTGCAATGGCAACTTTCAACACCAACAGAAAGAGGGACTGAGTTTTTTATTGACTTCATGTTTAGAAATGTTTGAAATGGTGCAGGATTGGTAGATGACAGGGTGCATGGCAAATAAAAGGAACTGTAGTGAACAGAAATATTGGCAGAGTGGGGGGTAGGGTGGAAACAAAGAGATGAGTTCATCAGAGCGGCGCATGAGAGAATTATTATATGTACCAGAAGAACACATCAAAGATTGGTGGCTTTGTCTTGGGGGTATTGACCACAGTGCCTTATTGTTGCTGTTATCACCTAAAGCTGGTCTCAGCTTTTACAATCATAAGTCAGTAGTAAAATCCAGAAAACTCTGAACGTGACTGCAGTAAGGTCAGGATCCATGCTAGTAAACAAATCTTATAGTTATTTCTCACACTAAGCAGAGCATCCTTAAGAGCACCCACCACTTCTTCTGTATGGCCAAAGACGGAGAAAGGGGACCTGAGCAAGGTGGGCTTATGGATCAGAGGTAACATAGCTCCTCATAAACTCTTCTATTCAATGCATTAGTAAGAAAAGAACCCATGGCATATACATCCTGGAGTCTGTCGTTAGTATATTCAAAATCAAATTGAGTAATCATATTAATCTAGATCTAATCTTTAAAGAAAAATATAATACATGTTAAGAATAGTTTCATTAAGGAAAAAAATTAATAATAGTAACAACCTAGTTAAAATTGAAATGCACATGTTGAGCTTTTATCCCTTCCTGATGTTGTGCTCATCCTTCCACTGCTCCAGTGGGCTGTAAAGTCGGTGTCTCCATAGTGCTGGCAATGGTGTTACAATAAGATATCAGTCTCTGATGTCTCATCAGGAGGCATATGGTGTTGCTAGTTTGTTCCTTCACCTCACTCTAGGATTCACTTAGGAAATTCTTATACAGTTGACAGCATGCTTTTACACCCTTGTTGTTCATTGATCTGTAGCTGCATGTTACCTGAAAAATCAATTTTGCCCATCTTCAGGTATGCGTTCCTTCAGCTGACCATTGTTGAGATATTTATAAGCATGGGGTCTTCTGTATCAAGTTTGTACTCCATCTCTTACCATTCCATGCCTGCACCCCCCTCATGCCACACATATCCTATGGCCCCTCTTCTCAAATCTTCTGCTATCATAGGAAAGCTTCTGCCATGTTAGAGGTGACAACATAAAAAGACAAACACAATGAAAACAAACTCCCCTTAGACACCTTGTCAAATATAAAAAATGGTGTTGGAGTTAAATCCAGTAAAGCAAAGGTGCAGGTGGGACAAGAAAATCTCTGTAAGAGTGGACCTGACAGATTTGTCCCAAGGCCCTGCAAACTCTGTGCAGTGTTTATTGCCTTTTACTAGCAAAGGTAAGGCCTTGTTACAGAGTGACATAATTACAAAGCTGGATTTTTTCCTGTTTGAATTTCTTTAAGCTTTCTACTTCAAGAATCTGCAACACTGAGAAAGTAGAAATATACAGCAACTGAACTTGGTCTGGTTTATAGTATTATGTTGGAATGTAGACTCAGATCTTTTGTCCAAGATCCATAAAGGGCACTAACTCTTCTCATCACCCTTACCTATGGCTCTCCTTAACAGAAATAATTTTTTTGCCTCTTCAATCCCCCTTTTGCGTTTGATCCATACAGGCTTACCTTGTTTCCACAAAATGCCCCAGGTAACAAAAGAATAGAATATTTCATATCAATTGGATATCAACATCCTTTTTTGTGAGATTGCTTCTTTCTGCTGTGTTAGGAGCCAGAAAAATCTACGTTTTTCTCTGCTTCTCTTACCAAAGATCAGGAATTTACAGCTCTGATCAATTTCAGTTTAAACTGCAACCATTAGGGAAGGGCACCAAACACTCCTCTATTTGATGTCTTCAGTTTCTTTAGATTTTATGCAGAAATGATGATTTCAGCATATGGACTGGAAAAATGTAAAGTAACAATTTATTCTCCATTTATTCCTAATGCACAATGTTCCTGAAAACAGATGTTGTTCACTATTATTCCTCTGGAGTCAATGACCTTTCTTCTAATCCTTTCCTGCAACTCCTTCTGGTTTTAAAATACTTTGAAGTTGCTGCCTCACCAACTCAGAGATTCAAGCACTATAAAATGGTGCTGCTGTAACATGGCATTAATGTTGATAGTGGAGTTGATGATAAAACAATTATATTTCTCCTGACAAGAACTTTCAGACATAAACCTTTAGTTTAGTTGGGTGGTTGTGTCTTTCAGATAAGTGACTCTTTACATCAGTATTTTCCCTGGAATAATTAGAAGTGATATTTTCTTAAGGTGAATGTTGGTTTGTATAAGACTATCTTCTCAACTGGAAAATCTTCACAATTAAATTACTATGACATTGAGTTTATACATTTTTGCTGCTTTTATTTATCCCAGAGCACCTCTGTGTGTTGGGTTGGTTGTCAAGGTTTTGGTAGGGGGGGATGACAGGGGTGGCTTCTGTGAGAAAAAACAGAACCAATGCCAGCCAGCATTGTGAACCCATGGGGGACCTGCACTGGGGCAGTCTGTTCCTGAAAGACTGCACCTTGTGGGAGCAGTTTATAAAGAGCTGCAGCCTGTGGGAAGGACTTGGGGCCATGCCTGTGGAGGTCTGTCTTCCATGGGAAGTACCCCACGCTGGAGCAGGGTGAGCATGTGAAGAATCCTTCCCCCAAGGAGGAAGGAACAACAGAGACTGTGTGGTGGACTGACCACAGAGCCTATTACCCATTCCCCTGCACTGCTGAGGATGGAGAAGGTAGAGAGAAAATCATGAGTGAAGCTGAGTCCAGAAAGATGGGAGGGTTAGGAAGAGGGTGCTTTCTAAGGTTTGGTTTTATTCTTCTTTACCTGGCTCTGATCTGATCAGTAATAAATTGAACTTATTTCCCTAAGTCAAGTCTGTTTTGCCTGTGATGTTAATTGCTGAGTGTTCTCTCTGTGTCCTTATCTTGATCCAGGAACTTGTTGTTGTATTCTTTCTCTTGTGTCCAGCTGATGTGGAAAGGGATGGCATGGCTTTGGTGGGCACCTGATGTCTAGCTGGGGTCAACCCACCAGTATGATATTTGCCATCAAATTTGTGAGAATCTGAACCATCATCCACAAGGTAGTTTCTGAGGACATTATTTTATTATTTTCTTAATTCTCTGAGTCTCTCCCTACCAGCAGATGCTACCAGTAATCCATAAGAGACACCTAATTTTTAATATGTGGAGGTTTTTTTTGGTTTGGTTTGGTCTGGTTTTGGGGGTTTTTTGGGTTTGGGTTTTTTTAAATATTTTTTTTTTAATTTTTTATTTTATTTCTGGCTCTATTACCAGAATTTTAAGTATGGATGCTTTAGTTTTACTAGATAAAATGTATGGTGTCAAGACTGAATGACTACTGACAAAATTGTGGTCATCTTCTGACTAAACAAATTGAATAACAGGAAATAAACACACAAACCTACCCATCAATAAAAAAGCCAGCATTTTAATTCAGAATAGTAACTGAAAGCTTCCTTGAATTTAAAGACTTATATCAAAATAACCATTAGGTGACCCCAAATCTGTACTCTATTTTTTTAAATTTCAATTTGCTATATTTGGCTTACCAAAACCATAGATGAGTACACCTCAGAAACCTACACCATTTAATAACCTTTAACATAAAGCTTCAACATTTGCCATAGAAAGGTGCAGCTTTAGAGCTCTCTTATGCTTAGTATATCTACTGATAGTGTAATTTCAAGCAGTATAATGTGTGCAGTTTTGGTGAGATGGAAAAACATCATAGTACAATACATTTTTACCCACAGCTTAAAATAATCTATTATGTAGCAAGGACTATATGATAAGAGATTTGATTTCCATTTCCACCATTTTAGCAAGTGGATTTCCTAATGCATAGGCTAGCCTAAATGTTTGAAAATCCCTGTATAATTAACAAGCACTAACAGGAAGTAGCTCTACAAGGAATTGATTCACTAAAGGAGGTTTGGTCAGCCTTAATAAAGGCAGGGACTTTGGAGGGTGATTGCAAGTCAAGTAGAACACTGAAACAAGGACAGAAAGGAAAATAGCAGACTCAAGTTGATTGCCACCCCCTACTGCACCTTGCAGGAGAGGGACCCCATCTGGTTCTGCCCATCCCAGCATCATTCCTGCTGTAAGTACTTCATCAAAATACTTTTAGCTGTATTCCTCTGTGGAAAGAAACTGCTTCATCAAAGCTGGTGGTAAAGCTCAAAATGCTATATGTTAATTGGTCTTTCAACATTTTTTCTCAACTTAATTGTAAAGTGGTCTGAATGTATTTAATTTCCAATCTCAGCTTTTAAATCCAGTATTCAGGCTTGTTGATTCAGTTTTTCAATGTAACACTGCTCAAGATTATACTTAGCAAGACCTATATATATTGTAAGCAAATCTGTAACATATGTCTGTGTCTCCTCATTTCCTTCATATAAAGAAAATAGCCTATTTGTGCTCAAGGTATTCTGGCTGTTTCAAGATCCTGACAGTGTAACTTACTTTGCCTGACCTTTGTAATTCTTTTTCGTTGACACATTGTGGTAAAATGTCTATACACTGTGGAAATTTGCAGCTGTATCAGCAACTTGTGGCTGACCAAATTTTAAAAAATGAGAAAGCCCTGCAATTGACTTTTTATTTCCATTCCCTTATGAGGCAGACAACAAACTAGAAGCTAACTGAAATCAAACATCTCCATTTTTCTGTGCATTCTCATCTATAAGTTTCAGTAAAGCACAGCAGTGGTGATATACTTGATTAACTTGTGAAATAGCTAGCAGAAATGGCTAGTTAGCTATACCTAATGTATTGATAAAGGTAGGGTTCCAAGACATCTCTTCTGTGAAAGAACTACAGTTATTTCTAAAATGATTAATTCAGAGATATTTCTCATGTCCTGTGTATACAGAAGTAATAGACCTATTAAAGAAAATGGTGTGAAGAAAAGATCTGGACCCAAATTCATCCCTGGGGTATTTTAATCAATTAGGGAAGAGTCATGCTAGAAATAAAGCTGAACCCCCATTTTAAATCTCAGGGAGTTTTAGAGGCAGTAGAAAATACTTAGTGAAATTACAGATATTATTTAAATAACGGTGTGATTCAAGAGGATGTGAATATACGCTCAAGTATTGAGCTAATGTGATGGAGCTCCAGATCCTGCATAGAATAAGAACTTTCATGACTATGAGTATTTAATAATTTATTGAGGTGGTAGCCAGTACTGTGGTGAATATCAGAAAAGGAAATGGTCAACTGGGCATGTTTGAGAGCAAACCAAAGATAATATAACTTTGAAATTACTTGTGACAGAGAGGGTTAGATGTTTCACATGCAATCCCAAAGAGGACACCATTTAAAATGCTTCAGAAATATTTTGTGTGTTTCCTCTTTGGCTGATCTTGCATATAGGCAGGATAAAAGGTTTTAAGAAAGCTGATTTGAAAGCTGAGTTTGAAAGATTCTTGTAGGGACTGAAAATGTGGAAAGGGAAAAACAGTAAGGGACTTTTGTGAGGGACAAATTGGAGACTGCAAGGTACTCACAGGCAAGTTTTCTTTCACTTTTTGCATGAGGAAAAGCATAGGGCAAGGAAGAGGCAGATAGCTCTCAAGCTCTCTGATGAAGTGCAGGTCTCCTGCAGTTGTTTTAACTGGATATACCTTCTGCTGGGTATTTGCTCAGTCCTGAGGAGCATGTCTAGGAGTTGTAGTTTGCTTTGTGTCTCCCCCACAGTTTGGCAACAGCAATCACACAGCAGTGGAGGCTTGTCCTCTGCAGAACAATGCCCATCACTTCCCAGGGCTGGCCACTCTGATGCTGAGTGCCCCAAAGGAGCCTGTTTAATTTGCCCTTTGTTTGGGTTGGCAAACATGACTGCTTTCCTCCAGTTACTGCAGAAGATGTGTTCCATCCAAAAAGCTCAGCTGGCACATTGCTCATGCATCATGCTCTTGCTGGAAGAATACTGCATTTTTCTAGCCTGACCTTCTTTTTACCCTTTTTTCCCCTCTTTTAGAAATTGTTTTGAATTTCTACTCTATCTGCGCTTTGCTTATATCACAAGCTTCATACTAAAAATCTCACACACCCTATTTCAGCCCTCAGGCTGGAAAAATCCCTTCCAGGAAAGGAACTATTCCCCAGTCACTAAACATATCTCTTAAAGGCATCCAGTTCATGGAAGAGGTTGCATTTCTTATCTGCAGAGGCTGATACCACTTCCTAAAGAATTTTGCCAGTGGTTTCAAACTAGTGCACAAAAAATAGATTTGTATGAACTCAGATCAAAAGAGAGGAAAAGAGTACAGGAACAAAACAAGACTATGAAAAAATCCAGTAATGATGGAAACCTCTGTTCCCTCAGAAATTTCATATACATACAGCTGAAAAATAGCTGGTAGCTGGTGTTTTATTTTGACCCCTGGTAGGCATTGAACAGCTTAATCCTTCAATTATTAGTTTTTCTTCCTCATAATTACCAAGTAAGAGTGCCAGTGCCATGACACTTATTGCACTGAGGTTCAACATTACTGGAGGAATTACGTAAGAGAAGACTGCACAATTATCTATCCAGAGGGGATGGTGGAAGAGGCAAAGTAGACCACGTATGCCAGAGTAAAAGTGTAGGATGGGTGGATAAAACAATTTGCAGCTGATGAGATCTTCTGGTATAATTAATTTCTGGGTCAAACTGAACATACCACAAATCCAAACAAGTTTAGGTGAACATTTTTCAGTATACAGAGATTTTTAGAGATTATTTTTTTTCAGAAAGTCACATGCAAAATTCTGCTACTTGCTCCCCATTTAACATTGCAGAAATAGGATTTTCTATTTATTCTGTAAGAAAGAAATTCCAAAGAATGAAGAAAGTCACATAGAATTTCTGCTTTTGATGATCTATTTTATGAAAAATTGTACAGGTGGGACTGCAAAAACATACATTAATATAGACAGAACAGTTGCACAGTTATGTTCAAAAATAAATTCCTATCTGGTATAACAAGATACGCCAATCTGCTGTTCAGAGATACAAACAAATCCAAAACCTAGCCAAAAATGATACCCACAGCCACTGCTGCAGAGAAAAAGAAAGATGACAAAAGCCTCTCTCTCTGAATGTCTGTTAGCTCGAAGTTGAAGATGTGCAAAAAATGCTGCCCAGGCACAGCAGACATGTCAGAAGTGATCATTAAAAATATCTCAGATAATGAAGTATTCTCTTCCCCTTGACAGAGATGATGAACATGAATGAATGACCTGCCTGATTTTACTTGGTCTGAAAGAATTCAGAACTGCCTGCTGAGCTACAAGTTATTAGTGGATGTCATGCACAAAACCAGGGTCAGAATGCATCAGTCCTGCTCATCATAGAGTTCTACTTGCATTTAAAATGTATTTGCCTCCAAATACATCAGATATTTCCATTCTAACATATTAGATGTAGCTTTTTTATAAGTAGTGAATAACCTATTGGTTACACATATTTTATGGATGACACAGTAAAAGTTGTGATACAAATCTAGAGTTATCTCTAACAAAAAAGTGGGGTATTCTGGCTACTCCACATACTGAAGTATGTAATTGTAAATGTAAAATATTTTAATAAAATTCCAATACACTCTTCTCCTACAAGCCTTTAGCTTTTTGTTGCGCTGAAGAGAAAATAAACCCACAGAATTTCATGAAATGATATTAAAAAAATATGGGAAAAGATTTGATGTCAAATGGAAAAGTTTGTGGATTTAAGTGTATAGTTTCTCATTTGAAATTCTATTTAGTCATCTTTTGTTCATTCTGGAAAAAAAACTACATAAAATGTGTTGCCTTTATTTGTCTTTCACTGAAACAATTAAACACTTGCATTATAGAATGAAAAGGAAAAAGTACAATTCATTTTCACTTCACAGAGAAAGCTGAAGATTTAAATCTATGGACTGTCTCTTAAATAGGCTGCATGTTTAAAATATGGCTCTTGCATATTTTGGACAAAATTTATGTGTCAATATACTATTCCCCAAAACAGATAGAAGACCATTCTGCAGCAAGAAATGGCTGGTGGTAGAAATGTCCAATAAATATCTAGGAACTGAAAATAGCAGGAACATTTTTTATGTGTAATGCAGGACATTTTATGAGGCAAAGTTTTTGTAACATATACAGAATTACACACTAAGAATTACACACTATTTGCCCCTTACTGTTAAGGAAAGCTATTCATATCACTCCCTGCATGTTACACCAAAACTAGTTTTCTCCCCCAGGTCTAGCAGTTAAAACAAATTTGGTATTATAGACTTTCAACTGATTTAGAACTGAGAGATAAATGGATGTTTAACACACAGGCATTGCAAGTCACACTGGATGCCTGATCCTAAAACCCACTGAAGTCTGTGGGAAGCTTTCCATTGCTTTAAATGGCCTTCAGATCAGGCTCCCAGGGGGTCACTTGGCAAAGCCACAGTTAAAACATCTGACAGTGTTTGTATTACAAGCATCCACTTTCACAGGGCTATAATCTCAGTCATAAATATGGATTCAGCTCTTGCCATATTCTGTAGACCAGTTTTCAAAAGTGGGTTTGATATTTCATAAATTATTATCTGCACAGGTTGCATTCTTTTAGTGGGAATACACATATGGCTCCATAGAGACTATTTATTCATGTGTGTGTATGTGTGTGTGTGTGTGTTTGAGTGCTTGCATACTGAATGCAGAAACACGTGCTGAACAACGCAGCACAGTGAGGAGACAGATGTTTGCCTCCACAGTAGCCTTAGAGCCTCTCCCCAGTTTTTTGTTACATGAACACTTTGGCCACCCCTATGTGACAGTGCCCCTCCACTCCAGCTCTCCTCTGATATTGAGACCTGGGAAGAAATTTCACTCTCTAAAGACGCCTGTATTCAACTGTGCATCAGAGTGAGCTCCTCCAGCTCCCACAGTAGACAAAGGAGATCAAGTCAATACAGTGTATCACACCCAGAGTGAATCTTCCAAGCCTGAGATACCAGATAGCAAACTGCTTCCTAGCCTCCACAGATGTATTGAGTAGATCTTCACTGGTCATAATGGTGAAGTGGATTGACCCTGGCTGGATGTCAGATGACCTCCAAAGCTGTGTTATCCCTTCCCTCCTTAGCTGGGCAGGGGAGGGAAAATATAATGAAGTCAAAATGGGTCAAAATAAGGACAGGGAGAGATTACTCACCAGTTACCATTATGGGCAAAATGGGCTCAACCCAGGAAATTTAATTTGTTACCAATAAAATCAAAGTATGATAATGAGAAATAAAAACAGAAAAAAGCAAAACACCTTCCCCCCCTCACCCCTTTCTTTTTCCTAGGATCAACTCCATTCCCAGTTTTCTCTTCCTTCTCCCTCAGCAGAGAGGTGGATGGGAAATAGGGGCTGTCATCAGTTCTTCACATGTTGTCTCTGCTGGTCGCTCCTCAAGGGCAGGACTCTTCACACTCCTCTCCTGCCCCAGTGTGGGGTCTTCCATGGGCTGCAGTTGGATCTCTGCTCCTCTATGGATCTCCACGGACTCAAGGGTCACATCCTGCCTCACCACAAGCTGCACCGTGGACTGCAGGGAAATCTCTGCTCTAGTGCCTGGAGCACCTCGTCTCACCCTTTCTGCTCTGACCTTGGTGTGTGCAGTGTTTTTGCCCTCCTACAGTCTCTCTCCCACCAGCAGCTGCCCTTTTTTTTTTAAATCTGTCCAAGAGGCACCAGTGATGGACTCAGCCTTGGTCAGTGGCAGGTCCAACTTGGGGCCAACTGGAATTGTCTCCATGGGACATGGGGGCAGCTTCTGGTGGAAGCAGCCCCCCACTCCCTTCCACCCCCTCCCTCTGCTCCCAAAACCTGGTTATGCAAAAACAATACACTATAATAGGATCTTAGAAAATTAGTTCACAGCTTTAATTTATGTGTTTTAATCTTGAATAGACTTCCAGCAGTGAAGTTTCCTTCTATTGCCAGAAAACTGGCTGGAGCTATTCACAGTCATTGTAAAGAGGAGCAAATAACTGAAAAACTGCATTTTATCCTGTTCTCCAGTGCCCACATTTTGGTGAATTCCTACTGTCCCATCCTCTTCACTTCACAGGGATTGTTTGCAGGGAGCACTGAGGTGTTGTTGCTTCAGTTCTGACATACATTTAATAAAGCAACTGATTTGGATGATGGAGTCCAAAATTTATAATCCTCCAGACTCAGAGCAGGAATAATGATCTGCTGAATCTGAGATGTGAGATATTCATCTCTGATACCCCATGTCAAGAATGGACACCCACTATGGAACAGTACCTTGACCTCGAGAGGGCACTTGAGCCTCAGAGGGAGTAGAAGAATTGCTTAATTTCTGCAGAGCAAGCTGTGCCATCTGCTAACATCACCCCTCTGAGTTGCATGTAGATTCCTAACCCTTTAAGAGTCTCCTCTAAACTGGAGTGGGCATCCAGGGAGCAGTGACTGCCTGCTGAATGGTGAATAGCTGCCCAAGGGTGTGCTGTCCCTCAGGGGTAGACCAGGACCAGTATACCCTTGGGAAGCATTGGGTCATCTCAGCTGCCTGCAGTGGCCCAGAATCACCTGGCAGATTGACTGTGCAAAATGTGGTGGGGTGTCCACACAGAGCCTGGGTAGCTCAGCATCTGGGGGCAAGTAGCAGGCTGCCATAGGGAAGATCCACACCACATACCAACCTGCAACTCTGGCACACTGCCATCATCCTGTCCCTCCAGATAGAACTTGCCCTATGTTCTCTGTATTGGATTGCCAGGATGAGCTGAAGGGGAAATGCAGTAAATTAAGCCTGGCAGTGAGAGACCTACATAGCTCAGGAGATATGGTCATTGTTGAAATAGAGGTATCTTTGGACCCAGCTGCAGCCTTAATTTGTTCCTTAATGGATGACTTGGGTTTCTTTGTCACATTTTGTTTTGAGAACTGACCTTCTTCCAAAATGCTTGGGCAACAGCTGTTTTATTGTTTCAGTGGTATATTGACTTGTTCTACTCTTTATCAAGTATCAGTACCCATATGAACACTTTGTAGATACATCCTTCAAGATCCTTTTCTCTTTCATGTCTCACTAACTCTGTCCCTGGGATTAAACTACTGTCTTGTCTCCTCAGTCAGTTCTGGGAACACACATTAGCACAAAATTGCATGACCTGTGCTTTTCTCACCTAGCTGGTTAAATGAGGTAAGTGTTAGTTTAATTGCAAATCTTTGAGGGAACAGCCTTGAAGTACACACCTTGGGGTGTGTTAATTCTCAAGGTTTTATGCTCTTTATAGCCTTTCAGTGACAGCTGTAACAATGACTTTGAATTGACTGACAGTATCATGAGCTGTACAGCAAAAATAAAAGTGTTGCAAAAGTATTTTATTGTTTTACTTTAAAACTGATTGCTGGGTAAAATGTAAATATTTAATGTAAACATACTTTCAGCCTAAGATACATATGGCAATTGAAATCTAAAAAGTTGAAAAGGCCAAATATCCCTTATGGAACGTAGGCTCAAAGTTGTGGAAGGCAGGGTTCGGTTTATTGTTTTGCTTTACTTTGGTTTTGGCCTTTCCATGAAGGAAAAAAAATTTCTTCAGTGATAATTCTCTACAGAAAATTAGAGGCAGAAAGCACAGTTATATGATTTCAGATACCTCATGCTTTAATGCCACAGATGATATTGTACTCTGCGTGATTAAGCAAACACAACCCTAAGCAACTCTAGTGCTTATATAGTGCTATCTATTCTGCATCAGCCAATGATTTAATCAACTGTGACTATAGCCAGACAGTAAACATATGTTACTCCTCCCCCAAGAAGCAGTAGATCTACCCTTGTTTGTTGATTCAAGCGTAGTGTACACTCCAACATTATTAGCCAGTCACCCATGCTTTTAAATAGAGACCTTTTTGCTTGCAGAGAAAACTGCGAATACTTACAGCGTAGAGGAGAGACCTGAAGAAGCAAGGTGGCAATTACCCACCTGAGAATAGGAATTATTTTCTAGTCTGTAACTATACTGTTAGATTTTTACAAGAACACTTTTGCCAAGAAAGCAGTGTCTTGTTTTGCTCCCAGAAGTACAGCCTGCTGAAAACTACACTGTGGAGCAATAAAGCCATTGATACACTGATGCTGTAACATCATTTTCTGGGAAGTCACTTGCTTGAGGGCATGTTTCTCAGCATGGCACTACAAAGCTGTGGTTACTTTTGGTGATATGAGTATTACATATAAATGCACTCAGCATGCAACAAACTAACCACAAAGAAGATAGACAGGTTTGTTCTCCTTCTGTATTTTCATGTTTTTCTTTATTAGTGTTTCTCCAGTGCACAGAGGTGCTTCATGCTCCCTTTATTGCACAATTTGTATTCCTTTCCCACCCGCTTCTAAATACAGTATCACTTAATTAGTGGCTATACCATAAACAGACTACGAATAGGATTTTCCAGGGCTTGTACAGCTAGCTCACAATGATTATAGGTTATATCCCTTCAGTGAATGCCATGTCCAGCACTTTTGGCACTCAAGGCCATGCTAAATGTGGTGAGGTTCTCATGTCAGGCCAAACACTGGAACCACATAGTCTGTCCTCTCTTCTGCAGTTCTTTTAGTAGTGGTGGCTTCACCCTCTTGTTCTTTGAAGAAAGAGAGGGAGACTTTTCTCACAATTTTTCTGAGAAACAAGGAGAGGAAACTGTTAAAACTGATTCTGCATTTGTATCAGACTCACAAACCCTGTTAAATTGCTGTTGCTCCAGTATTTCAGAGATGTGAAACCATTTTCCTCTCTCAACCTCAGTGGGCCTGCCTTAGCTAGGATCTGCATTTGTCAGAGATTGGAAGAGCAGTCATAGCCTTGTACCTGTGAAATGTGAACCTCAGTATCTACCCTCAAAGGTACTCAGTCCTGCACTGTGATTTTTCTTGTGGTTGCTCAGAGGAAAAAGGAGGCTGCAGATCCATTACTCAAGTGTCATCATAACAAGTGGTCTTTGTAAGTGTCATATGCCAGATTTTCCTTGGTGGCTATTTTGGTGTAGTCTGTAAGGCATGATTTTTCAGCCTCACTTCAATCCCTGAGGAGGTAATTGAGCAAATCCTCCTGAAAACCATCTCCAAAGGTATTAAGAAGTAGAAGATGATTGAGAGTAGAACAGCATGGATTTACAAAGGGGAAATCATGCTTGACCAATCTGATAGTCTTTTGTAATGAAATTATTATCTTAGTGAATGAAGAGAGAGCCATGGATATTGTTTTCTTGAATTCAGGAATCATTTCAATATTGGACACTGCTTAGCATCCTTCTAGACTAATTATGATGAAGTACAGACTAAATAAATGCACAGTGAAGGGGATTGAAAATAACTGCTAGCCTCACAATGTTGTGACCAATGATTCAAATTCCAGCTTGAAACCAGTCCCAGGTGGTATACCCTAGGGGTCAATACTGTGAAGAATAGATCATAGCATCTTTATTAGTCATCTGAGTGATGGCAGAACACTCCTTCAGCAGGTTTGCAGGTGATGCAAAATTGCAGGTGGAGTGGCTGATATGCCAGGTGACTGTCCTGCCGTTCTGAGGAGCTTTGAAGGGCTGGAGAAATGGGATGGCAGGAATCTCGGGAAGTTCATCGCCAGGAAACACAAAGCCCTGAACCTGAGGAGGAATCATCTCATGCACCAGTGCACACTGTAGGGCTCCTGACTGGAAACAGGCTTTCTGAGAAAAGGCATGAGGGTCCTGGGGGTGGAGACCAAGCCAGCAAGGCGTTCTCACAGCAAAGAAGACCAACTGCAGCTGGGGCTATATGAGGAGGAATGTTGCCAGCTGTTCAAGGGAGGTGATCCTTTCCTACTGCTCAGTCCCAGTGGGACACATGTAGAGTGCTGAGTCCATTCCTGGGGTCCTCAGTACAAGCAGGACACAGAGATATTGAAACAGGTCCAGTGAAGGGGCACAAAGATGATTAAAGCATGGAACATCTGATACAAAATTGTTAATATTCTCTGACCTGGAGAAGTTTTCTCTACCAAAACCTGTAATTGTTGTCTAATATAAACAATATTTATCTCTTTCATGGTTGTGTTAAAGCCCTGCCTTGCACATCACCAGAAAACTCCGTCTAAATAAAAAATCCCCAAACCAAAAATCAACCAACCAAACAAAATATCCCCAAAAAACAAGAAAAAACAAAATCCCAAACACACAAACTCTCTGTAGATGATATCCATTTTCAAAAAGTCACTGTTTTTGAAAATGTACTCTTTATACTCCATACAATCTACAGTCCCAAGTCCACAGACCACTAGAGTGAAGAAATAAATTGTTTTGACATGTATTTCATTGAGATCATGGCCAAACAGCTGTCCTGTGACAGCTGTAGAACTTGTCCAGGTATGCTAAAATATCTGTGAGTGGTTGAAGAACATTTGAGTTTAAATTTTGGAACTTATAAAGCTTATATACTTTCAGGGTTGCACCAAGGTATCTCACTTGCACTCTTAGGCACCTCTTTTGACTATAACTCTTAATCTCTCTCATTCTGAAAAAGTGCAATGCATGTTGAGAAATACCCAGGGGACCAGGGGATGATGGCAGGTTTGTATAGAGAAGAGTCCTCCAGGCTGCAAACCTTAGCAACCTCCTAAGGATGAGAGCTGGTAGCTGGGCTGCAGGCAGTCTGTGTGAGCAGGAGCTGCTAATCAATCATACCAAGTGTTTAGAATCATTGGGTCACTGTCACTGTAAATATAACTCTGCTGACCCTTCTTCTGACCCTACCATTTTCCATATTTATTTTGTGTCAGTGTGGAGACTCTTTCAGCAGTTCTTCTGGGAAGTTGAAATCACAATGTCTCTACAAGTGCTTCAAAAGAGCAGTGCTGAAGTTGTTTCATCCACAAGAAATGTTGATGGCAAATTTCTTGACAGAATCTTGTGATTGATCAACCAAGTCTTGCTCCTGAGTTCACAAATTACTTTCCTTCAGTGTCTTTCCTACAAACATGGTAGCAAATGGCTCTGTTCTGAAAAGTTGAATATGTCGTCAGCTAAAATTTGCCCCCACAATGCCTAGTGAAAATGATGATAGATAAATCCCCAGCTGCTTGGAATAATTGAGCACTTATACTGAAGTTAAATATATTAACAAAAGTTTAGTCCAAGCTAATTAATATCAAGTAAGAATAAAAAGTATGATTTGAATGACATTCAGAATGCTCCATCTCAGTCAGGGAAGAAAGGGGGAAATGTGTACTCAACAATTCCCCTCTTAAGTTGAAAGATTAATTGTATTGTTAAGCAAAACTTGACACAAAAATATGTCAAAATGACTAATTCCTTTCTATTGACAAAAGCACATAAATCATTGTAGATACTGGATTTTTAGTGAGTCTGATTAGCAATTAGATGATGTTTCTAATGTATTTCCTTCAAAGTTGCTTTCTTCCCTTAATTTTCAATTGTATACATGCATATTTCAGTCCAATATGGTATATAGCATTAAACCAGAAAAAGTGTAGATGAGTCACAGATGGTTATTAATATTGATGTTCACCTAATTAAAAATCATAATCCTGAGATGTTAATTTATAACATCTTCAGTAAAAATCTAACAGATTTGAATGTATTATCAACATGATAGAAATAAATAATCTTCACAACAATTCTCTATCACTTACTCATTTGACAAAAATCAGTTTCTTAAAAATAGGTTTTGCACCTATCAATTAATTTTATGCATTTGAATTGAGAAAGCATCTTCCTCCTGTGCTGCTGTGGTACTTCACTGTAGAAATCAGATACTTTTGTGGTTGATGGTTAGTAGGAAATGTTGGGACTTACAAATTACAAATAATATCAGGTCTCAGAAATGATTTAGCACTTTGTCATTAGCAAGCTTCATATCTGATATTAGATAACCCATGTTTGTCAGAGTACTTTCCTCCTATCTTTTATTTCCTTTTCTGTAATATCAGATATCAGCTCCTCTGAAACTAGTCGTTTATCATGCCTATTTACATAACCTAAAACTAGACATCTGAAATGCAATGCAGTGCAGCTACATAAAATGTTTTTTCATTGGGAATAGTAGATTGAGAATGCTGCATGTCATGATACAACAGTTTTTATTTTTAATCAAAGGGTTGTGAGTGGCAGCTCAGATTCAAACTAAACATATTTCATTCAGCCTCCCTTCCCTAGTGTAACACAACAAAGTCAATTGCAATGTTCCTACCCATCTCCCTCCTCCTCTTTGTACAAATCAATTGTGTTTGTTCACTTATCACCTTCTGGATCATATTTCATTTCTATTTTGGGGCATCAAATGTGGTACAGAATAGCTGCTACCTATTTGTGCTAAATTGTTTCTTGCTGCAGGTTCTTATTCCTTTGCTGTGCAATTCATATCAGTTCTAATCTAAGGGTCTAATAACACATCAGAGTTTTTCAAATGCACAAGATCAAATATGTAGTTTTCTTTATGAGTCTGGTTGAGGTCAGATCCTCTTAAATACCATCTAAATGTAGCTTGCAGCTGAGTTCACCTTCTGCCCAGGATCTGATAGAGATTTTTATTTACTATTCATTTTCCTAAATGGCCTGAAAGTTTAGAAGTGCCTCCATTGGCAGGTCACCCTCATGATCTGCTGTGATCATTTTTAGGTAGTCAGGCACTTGAACTCTCCCTTTATTTCCCGAGAAAGCAGAAAAATTGGACCTGAGCAGAAATATAATTGGCTTTACCTGCCAGAGACGGAAGATTGCAGTTACGCAGATTTGACAGCAAGGACTTCAGTCCCTGCTCCCGAGTGATACTGCTTAGATAACTTTTTTCCTGACCAAAGGTAATGTAACCCATTTTAATGCAGCAGGCCCTTGAATTCTGGACCTGACTTAATCCAGCAAAAGTAACAACTAAGGTACTGACATACTTCTTGTCTTCTTTTATCTGACTTGCTGATGTTATGAACACATGGAAGATACCAAGACAGGAGATCAACAAAGATTTTAGGCAACATACCAATCAGTTGAATATTTAGTCTAGAGAAAATATATTTAAGGAATTTCAGAGCCAAAATTTTGTGTGTGTGAGAAACAATTGGCAAAATAATACCTATATTACTACCTTCTCTTTTTTTTTTTTTTTTTTAATCTCTGTGAATACAATTTACTTTATTTTTGTAGGAAAGAATAGATAAAGCAAAAACATAAATTCACTTAATATTTCTCTGTTGTGATGAAATATGTAAATTTTCCTTTTAAAATGATTTTTTGCTTCAAAAATCATTGAAAGAATAAGTTTTTATAAAAAACTAGCCTTCTAAACTAGTATTTTCCCCACACATATGTTATTCTTAGACTGAATATCTTGTCTCAGTAATGTCACTGTCAATCTGAAAATTCAATGCAGAACCAGTTCAACTCATGGACCTATGAGTCAGATCCACGTGCTAACTAAAATAAATGAAATTGAATAATGTGTTTAGACACACCAATGCTAAGCATTGCAATGGCCAGATTAAAAATATCTGGCTTTGAATTGGAGCTATTTAAGTTTCTTTGCATTGTTTCACTTAGATAAATCCAGGCACCATGAAGGAAGTTCCAAAAAAACTCACACATGTTTAGGAAAGAGAAACCTACATGTGAGGTAATGGTGAATTTTTTTTAATAAGAAGCACCAAGCAAATGTACTAAATATAGACTTTCAGAATAGTTTAGAGTTACCACACCCTCACTAGTGTTTGTAACTTTGAACCCTCCTCTAAAACAAGGCTTTCAGCTCCTTTTAAAACTACTTTTACAAATGGAGGAGGAACCTGTCTTACCCTCTGAAACCCAGCAGCAGAAGGATATGTTATATTCCACATGAGGATAAAGTATCAGAGTAATTGAATATTTTTTTTAAATTATATGACCAAAAAGAAGAATGTATTCCTGTGTCCTTCTCCTTCACTCCAAAGCACACCCAGAGCTGCACAGGTGTGGACCAACAGTGATTTACCCCCGTTAAGATTAACCCCTGTTCCTGTAGGTAGGGCAGCTTTGAAAGGGACTGACAAGGTGTCTGGTCTGAATCTCCTCAGCAGGTGACAGAGTTAAACTAAGAGTTACAGCCACTCTGCTGTTGTATGAAGAGCTTCCTCAGACTTATTTTTCTCTTTTGAAGAGGAAACTCCCACTTTATTTAGTAAAGATCACAGATATCACTCTGGTGATAATCTATAAAAATCTAGGTCCTGGGCTGGTTGGCAAGTGATACTTGATTTAATTCAGTGCTGATTTTTTGACCTGGTAAGATAAAGGTGTACAAAGGAAATTAAATACTGGGAAAAGGTGCATAGGGAACATGAATTCCCCCAGGGCATTTTGGACATTGAACACTTATATTTAGGGTTAATATTTAGGACTTAGAGAATTAGTTCCCAGTTTAGGTCAATAATAATATTTTGGACGTAGCACGTTGAGCCTTTTCGACACGCACTTTCTTGAATTGAATGGAAGCCCAACACTGCTTAAGGTTTCTGAGAGGATTGCTGTCAAGTCATGGAGAATAGACAGAAAAAACATTTTTTACTCCTCTAAGAACTTCTTTGCATTATGAACAACAAAACATTTTCAGTAGATGAGTGCTGAAAATGAAAGGGACAAGAAATTGATAGTTCAGAAAATGAATCTAGAGCAATGACCAGCTAAACAACAAAAAAAATGGGCTTGAGAGACTGGAGTTCTTTCTCTCTGTCAAAGTGGCAAGCAGCTCCCTGTAAAAAGAATAGGGATTACAGCATATTCTCTTATCTGTCACCATATGGAGGAGGAGGCTTTCACAAAGACATTTTTAGTAAACCCACCAGGACAGAATTACAATTACCCATTGTGGGCAGATAAAATGAGAAAAATGTCACTGATTCAGTGTTTTTGCTGTGACAGCAGTTGGGATCTAGACGACAATTGCAACAGCAGAGCCTTAAGTGAGTGAGCTCAATTACAACTTTATGCATTTTCTTGATTACATCAGCCATTAAAATATGCAGAATAGTATTTTATGAAAGCTGATTTTCAGGTGAAGACAAAGAAGGGGCAGCAGAAAAGAGTCTAATTTTCAGGAGGAAGCTAGAAACCATTGTCTCAGTGTTGAAAGACAGAATATCACATATAAATTTTAAGTTTGTTTTATACATTTTTATAAATAGACTTCAAATAAAGCAGGTCATTTACATCAAAGCAGATAACCATTCTATTCATTGCTAGCAGATTTTTTTCTTTACTTTGAAACCAGCAAATCTGTGATTTAAAAATAGTGTGACAGGCTAGGCTGTTAATGGGGAGAGAAGGAACTGTGTGACAAAGAGATGCTGTATCAGGTACTAACAAAGAAGCCAAAGACTTTTAAGAAAGCACTGTGTCAGTACTATGCTCTTCATTAGGGATGAAAGGTGCTGCTGTTAGCTTAAATAGCTTATTATCTTCAGGCAAATACATAGAGCAAATTTTAGTGTGCAGGTCACTACTAGGTGTGCTAAACCTGAAACTTGTGAAAGCTTTCCTGTCTTTGCCAGCCAGTAATTGTTGTCAGTCTGTAGAGACTACCAGGCAGATTTGTTTGAATAAACTTGACTGTGAAGACTTTGACCTGAAATAATGCTATTGAGGTCATCATACTTAGCCTTGCCATGAGAAGTTTTTCTTTGATGTGTGGTGACCTAAGCAGCTGTAAGGCAGGTAATTTGGTAGCAAGTGAAGTAAGTCATGAAGTAAGCCATGAAGATATCCTATCCATTTCTCTCCTTTTAGTCTAATGCTAATTTCTTTTGTATTTACACACAATTATATGTCATAGGAGCAATAGAAGACACATTCTGAGACTCTTGAAAGTAATATACCTGTGCAATAATCTTTAAAGTGAGATTTTAACCTCTAATACACTGTGTAAAAAGCCTTCCACTTTCTCTGTGTTGGCTGTAAAATAGTGAGTCTTATCCCCACACATTTAAAAAAATTAAAATATGATACCTTCAGTCTTTCTCTAGGTTTTAATGACTGTCCAAAGCTGAACTGCAATTTGCATAGCCAAACAACGAAGAACAGAGTTAGCATAGGTTTAATGCCCAGATCATGGGTCCTTAACACAAATTAGTTGAGAGAATTGCACCTTCCCTGCCTGAGTGATGGCCTGTGACCACCCAAGCCCTCCAAAAGCCCTCAACCCACCACTTTCCATGGCCTCCTACACTCAATTTCCCCACAGGTAGCAGACAAATCCATTGATGGATTTTTGACATGTCAGGTCTGTGTCTTGTAAAACATTCAGGGAATAGTCTCTGCATGAGAAGTGATAGCAGTTGGTCTCTATTAGCTTGGAAGAAGCTGTACTCCCAACAACAGTCTCATCCCTTTTGGCATCAGTGTTTTATGTTCTTATTATACATATTTTACAAAGCTAAATCAAAATGTAGCTTGATCTCTAAAATAACTGTCTCAGAGGTATTTTAAATCCGAAGTTGAGTTCAGAGAGATCAGCAAGGCACTCAAAGAAATGAAATACTAAAAGGAGGACAGGGGTTCAAACATAAACAGCCTATGTTATAGACAGTCACCAGCTCTGACAGTCATACACAGACATGTGCAAGGCTGTCAGAGATTTGTAAGAAAGGCAGATTTTCTGCTAGTAACAAAACAATTCAGCTAGGAAATTGTGGTCTCTGCAACAGCCTGCAATGTAGGCTGCAAGGCTAGATTCTTTGACTCTGAAAGTTTCTTTCTCCACATATATTTAGCTCCCAACATAAACGAATTTCAGTCCAGATTCAGGCCTTTGCCTTTGCCAAAATGTAGGTAGTAATATTGCTCCCATTGGGGCAATCTTGTCTGGTTTCATCAGTACTGGGAAATTTCTCTATTCAAAACCTGCTACATGTTAGAAAAGACTGCAACGCTGTCTGTCATGATTAATCTTTTATGACTACTGCAGTTGCAAAATACCTCCAGCTCCTGCTGAGCCTAGTTTTTAGTAAAACAATGAGCATAATACATTAGCTAATATTTCAAAGTGTTTTGCAAAGTCCCAGGTCACTTACCATAATCTGTGACCCAGCTCCATTTGTAATTCTTCTAGGTGTTTTCAGGTCAATTTTGTGCCATTTTTGGTAGTGGCTACATAACATAGGTCAAATGGTTAATATTCTAATGAATTTGCTGCAGATAAATCAGTCCTATAATAAACCTCTGCAGAGGCCCACTTGTCAGTAGAAAAAAATTATTCAAACTAAGAAAGTAGATTTCAGAATATCCTTTTTTATTGGGTTTGCAACAGTGCTTTCACCCCAAGGTAAGAAAAAACTCATTTTGAAATAGGTCAGTACCAAATATATAATTACATGAAGACAAAATAATCTTCATCAATCTACAGAAAAGAAAAAAGTAATTTGTAAGAATAGCAGAGGGAGCTAGAAGGCTACCATGGTGTACACCAGTGCAGTTCAGTGTGTTCTATGTTTTCTGTTCAGGTGTGCAATACCTGAAATAAACGTGAAGAAAGTCATCTCCAAAAGCTGTCTTGTGGAATTTTTTGCTTAAGGATAGAAGTAATCTTTGAAAACTTTCAGAAAAGGAAAGCAGTTCCTCAAATATCTGCAGATCACTACCAACAGGAAAACAAAAGCTAAGTTCAGAAAAGGGCTAAGAAGCACTATAGATTATTGTTCAGCTAGAGATTGGTACCTTTGTGTTCTGAAGAATAAAAACAACCTTATGTTTCCAAAGTAGTTTATCTTATGAATTATGGAGTACTAGTTTACAACTGCAAAAACACCCTGTGGGGTGGTGTCTGAAGTCTGCTGATCCCTCCACTGATCCCTTAACCATGCAGAGACAAATGACAAAAAACTGGAGTAGTATAAACATTAAGTAGTGAAATTGGGGTGACATCACATTAGGAAAACTCAAGCCAACACTTTAAATATAAATACTCAGAATGTAAAGTGAAGCAATATATGTATAACTATGAAAATTGTCAGAGGATCTTGTAGCCCAGAGTATGCTTCTAATCTAACTATAAGAAACTGCTTGTCAGTCTCAGTCAGGAATGTCGGAATTAGTGCTTCATTAAATCTAATGGCTCCCTGAAGCAGGAAAAAGGTGGGTTAACTAATATTAAATTTTGTTCATCCAATCAAAAATGTGGTGACATCTCCCTCACCATAAAAAAAAAAAAAAATAATTAGAAACGTGATTACAAAGAATATCTGTACTGTACAGCACAGAAGTCCAGAGAGAAACGCCAGGGAATTAAAATGTGGATCTCAGAAAAAATTCCTTTCTCCAAAAGATTTCTTGGCACAGCAAGTTACCAGGTGTGCTGTAAATAGTCTAGTAAATTTGTTCCCATTACAGCTGAGAAAGTGCATTTTTGCCCATTACAAGGAAGTCAGAAAATCCCTTCTAAATGAGAGAAAAGCTAAGGGTGTATTTTTTTCTCAGTGGTTTTATTTTTAGTGCTTACTCGTATTCTGAATGATAGATTCTTCTTTCAATCAAAGTTTGGAAAATAATTAGAGAGAAGGTGAACTACAATTCCTATTCAGCATAAATGTACCAAAATAGTGTACACACAAGTTGACATGGTACAGTGTGCAGTGGACAGCTTTTATGACACCATAAAGTCCTGTCTTATTCAAGTTCTGTGCCAGTGTAGTTGCACTAAAACCAGTGTACTTAAACCCAACAAAATAAACAGGAAGAAGGGATTAGAGGCCCCACAGTGCATGTGGAACATTACAGAGTCTTTAATGTCTGCTTGTAAAGAGCTGTAGATGGCTGGCCTTAGGCAATCAGATGTTAAATAAATGCCCAAAGCAATTTGATATAATGGGTTCTGTTCTGTGCTAAACAACAAAACTGTGCCCTCTCCTTTCTACCCTGAGAAGAGCTTACTCCAGCTGTCCGAGCAATTTTTTATCATTCTTGCCCACAACACACTTTCTGCTCTTCAGCACCAGAGATTCCTCTCTCTGATGTCCTTTTTTCCCACCTGGAAACACAGATGGCAGAACTGCCTCCAATGTTGCCAATGTAGAACAGATCAGGCATGGCAGCATCACTGTCAGTCATTTGTCACAAGTTCCCCTTTGATCTCTAATATGTTCTTTGGTGTTTTGTTTTGGTTTTTTTTAGTAAATTATTTCCTTCCTTTTGGCATCTTCCTTGCTCTGAAGGACTTACTCTTTCTTTATATGTATGGATGGTATTTAGTGAAGCAGGGTGTTCTGTGCTACAGCAGGGACAGAAATAATTCTAAACGACAGGTGACCTGAAACAATAAAAAGTGGGCAGATGCAGGCAAATTGCCTCAGTAAGCACTGTGATTGTGTATGATCCTTTCCACCTGCTAATGAATATGCATGCAGAAAATAAGAAACTCTTTTTTTCAAACTGTGTTGAGTTTGCATTGGTGAATAAATCAGGATGATAAAATGTGAAGTCATCCATATTTAAGATTCAACAGGAAATGACAGTTATAATCTGCCCAAGAATAAAAATAGGTTCAGAACCAGAAAGTTTCTGAATGTCAGAAAAAGGAGATCTGTAGTACTCAGCAAGCATTCAGGTCTGGGACAGGGGAAAGGGTAATTTTCAGGTAAATTTACAGGTGGGATGCAGTTGTTGAGGCCATAATTTTCAGAATGCCAATGATCTTGGTGCTTCTTTTCAATTGTACTGATTACTCTGTCACGCTGAAAATAACTGTATGTAATTAGCACCAAAAAGAAATTAATCTGAGAAGACAAATGCTATCATCAAAGGGTAGCGTGGTAAGGAAAAAGACAAGGCTGATGATAAAGCCATAATGGGACCTGGCAGAAGATAACCCCCACAGCTGTAAATTTTGGCATAATCTTGGGCATTTTTAGAAGAACAGAGTCAGACTTTGCTATGTTAAGAAAGTTGTTTCCCTTAAATATCCTAGATTAAGGATCATAAATAGATGAGATAAACAATTTAATAAATGAATTGTATACATTGTCAGCATCTACATAATCCTGGACTTGATTAAAACACTTTGGCACTTAAATGTTGACCCTTTCCTAATGGCAGATCTGGTTTTGCCACTCATGTACTGAACAAACTCTGGCAGTACTCAGTTATGACACAGACCCAGCTGGATCTTCTCAATATTCTCTTGATCTTCATACTAATGGAGTTGTATTCAGCGCAGTTTCAAAGCCAGCACAACCAGACCAAGCCTTTTCCAAAACACAGAATTCCTGGTTGCTATGTGATGTGTACTCTCCTCCCAAGTGTATTTATAATAGAATAATTTAATGTAAAGTTTTATTTTTTAACATGGCTAGCTTGAAACATCAGCTGAAATTCAGATATATGTGTTATGCATCATTGTGATTTCAGTAGCCTTTCTTTTATTTAAATATGAAACAGTTGTTACATTTAAATATAGTTTTACTTTGCAATATGAATGTCCCTAAATCTAATGGCTAAGATACCTGCATAAATCAGGAATACAGTAGTTTCAGGTCCTTCTTCAAATTGAGGAATACAGAAAATTTACCCTGAATCTTGCTAATTGGTTATTTAGGCACAAAACTGGTCTTAGATGAAGTTTCTTGTTTGAAGTGATTTTTACATGAGTTCTTTCATCTTTCCACTCTGGTTCCAGAAAAAGTACTAAATCTTTAGTACTAAAGATTTAATGATTTTTTTTTTTTTTTTTTTTTTTTTTTTTTTTTATTTTTTTTCTAGGGAAAAATTTTATTTT
>VZRH01000076.1:0-18574 GCA_013397555.1 Urocynchramus pylzowi | reverse complement strand
TTTTTTTTTTTTGTCAACTGTTTCACAAGGGTAAAATTCAGTCTTCCAACAGAGAGGCATATGGGGACAAAATTTTCTACCCTGTATGTCAGGGCTGTGTCTTGCCATAGCCAGAATCTTAGTTGCAATATTGAATGTCACAGTGGTTTTGCAGTGTAACTTCAGGCTGACAAAGTGTGCACAGCAGCTGTCATTGTTAAAATCAGTGATTCACTGTGAAGATTAAAAATTACTTTTCCTTTGAGTTAGGATCTTCTTTCACCCACATAGCCCAGTGTGAAATTGTGTAAAGATGCTTTGCCCTAAATCTGTCCAACCAAAGACCACAACCAAAAGTGATATTGTACAAAGTGATTCTTCAGCAGGGATAATGAACCTAGCTAACCCAACAGCACTGCCTTTGGGAAAAAGTAGCTTGCCTTGATGTGATCTGTCAAAATCATCTGTGAGACCTCTACCCAGCAGTGAATTATTTCCTGTGGGTTGCTTCCTAGTTATGTTTTATCCAATGAGTTGGTTCCCAGTTGGAAAAAATTAAGGATTTAGCAGTCTTAAAATGAGCAAGCCCTTGAGGACAGTCAAGGATGCCTGCTTGCCTCTCCACCACCCACATCTCAAAGGTCTTCAGTTGAGCCTGAGCTGTAGAAGCTTGAGCTGGCCTTGTAACTTTTCCTTGTTACTTTTCTTGTAACCCTCTAAAACTCTGCTATGATCCAGTCCAGCTGACCTACATCACACCCACAGCTTCATCCCTGCTGAAGTTAAAGCTTTTCTGGGTTTAAGATGTCATTGTTGACCCTGCAGGCAGTAAAAGCACCCTGCAATGCAAATAAGTCTTGTCTTAGCATACAATTGACTGCAAACCAAAAATGGCCATGTACTAGGAATACGTGCTAGCACCCTAAGTTTCCTGTTGTTCCCAAACAAGTGGCCAAGCTGCCATATAGGAGTGAGGCTCATTTGTGCCTCGTGGAAGTGCTGCTTGATGGGCCTCATAAGGCTGCACACAGTGCCATGGTTGTGAGAAGATCTGTGGGGAGAGCACATGCTCATGCTGAGACTGAACCTGCCTGCTGCTCGTGCTGGGGGGTGGCAGATGCTTGCTGAGAGGGTGTCCTGAACTCTGGGAAAGAGAGATTCCAATTCTGGGAAGTGCTCTAATACACAAGTCAAGTATTGAAAATGCAGCATCGCTCTCTTCACCTAACTTCTTTCTTCAGACTGGATCAGCAATTTTCTATTCATCCTGTGAGCTCCCAGTGGAAGACAGGTTCCTGACTTAAATGCCCTTAAATGACTTCTGCAAAGACACACTTCTCCCAAAATAGTTAAAGGACACAGAGAGGTCCCCCAAAGCAGGAATTTCTACCTCAGGCTTACAGAGGAGCCTGCTTTATGCAGAAAACAAGGGTAGTCAATGTGGAAGGAGGTTAATAAGATCTGTCACTGGCTATCCAGGGATGCAAGCTTTGATAAAGCACTAGGCATTCAAATAGTGTGGGCTTAATCTTAATTTAAGTTTGTACCTGCACAAAATATTAAACCTAATATGACTGTACAGTAGGTCTATTTTTAATATCCACGTCTGTGTAGGTTTGCTTCCATTGAGTCATAGTTAATTAAAATAGTTTTGTTGTTCACCTCTAAATAACATGATCTATTTATATTTATTTAAGCAAAAAAAAAGCTTTAAAAAAAATACTCATAGACTTTTGAAAAATTAGACACATGGAAATGCATCTCTTTGTATTAATTTAATGATCTAAATGGTTACTCAGGAAAAAATCTAATAGTTTGGTGGAACACTGGTTAATTTTTATTGTCTGGAGAGAAGGAAACTTTCAGCATCAATATTTAAAATTAAACTGAACACCTGTTCCACTTTTTTCTTATTTTTTTACTACTTTTATTTCAAGAGTACTAATTTTCTGTGCATGGCAGCACTTGGAACAGGTGCAGTGAAGCAGAAGTTAGAAGAATCTGTTTGCTCTGATTGCTGGCCAGAGGGCAACACAAGGCTACATAGCAATGCTGAGGGCAAATGAACAGTTCTTTCATACTGATCAGTCTGCAAACCACACAACTTTTTCTTCCTGCTTATTTCTTTGTTTGTTGGTTTTTTTCAAAGAGCTAAACATGTTTTCAAACTTTCTGGTTTTAACAGTGAGTCACTGAGAGGTCGGGTTTATTTTAAGAACATGTACATTTTATGTAAAGAGTAGAACAGTGCATGTACAGGTGAAATAAATGATATCATAAAAAGCTATGTAGCTCACATTCAGGCATAAAGAATGAAACTATTAAGTACTCTATTAAAAAGCTTCATGGAAGTTTGCATGCATAATTTCTTTAATTTAAACTTTTATAATCACTCATTCTTTATAAAAGTACAGATTTTGCATTCTGTCTCAACATCCCAATGTGCATTGCAAACATTTTGTGAAAAAAACCTGTAATAGCACAGTAAGGTAGGAAAATAGAAAAAGCATCATATAGCTGATGGAAACCAGAACAAAAAGGACAATTTTTTTAGCTCTCATGAATTTTTCATGCCTCAAATAATGTGGTATTTTCCTTTAAAAAACCTTATTATATTCCCATGGGTTAGGGTTAGGGTTTAGGATTTAAGGTTTACAGTTAGGGTTTTGATTAGGGTTAGGGTTAGAGGAAGTGTAAGCCCTCCTGCCTGCCTAGGCACTGCTCACTCGTTGCTGTGACAGTACACAAGAGCCTCTGCTATGCCTGATTGTGTAGAATGGCTTGTCTGTGGGCCCTGCAAAGAGTTTTCACCATGAAGTAAACAGACACAAGTAAATCTGTAGGAATGATCATCACTTTCCCAAGAGGACAGATAAAGGGTGAAGCTGTTGCTGTACTGAAACTGAGCACAGCCATGCTATTATGTTCAAAGGACCCATGATTTCAACAAAGAAATCAAAAGGTTTCTTTTAGATTGAGAACATTTGCTTCCTGAACAGAGCAAAGCCAATGTGGAATAAATTGTGAATAATTTCAAAGAACTAGTCACAGATGTCTCATCATGACACCTAAAAAAAACATCATCTGAAAATTAGATTATGACCCAAATGTTAGACAATAATTTAAAAAAATCATAAAGATTAAATAAGAATTAAACACTAATCAAAGACACTTATTTGCTTACTTGTAAATATTATTCAGATATAACAAAAAGAATATAAATTTTGTGAAAACTTTGAATATTTCTTTGAAGAAGGTTACTTGAAAGGTCTAAAAAAAAAATCATAAAATGGAGCTGCATTGAAGATATCCATTTTTAGACAGGAAGATAGGAGGTTTCTGTCTCATTCTTTTACTGGACTTTTGATCCCAATCCTCAGAAGCATGGTCGGCTCAAAGTGTTCTCACTGTTGCTCTCACTGTTGCTAGCAGCAGTGAATGCTTAACACAGCAGAGAGCTTCTCACTTGTGCTTCAGGATCTCATTATCTTAAAAGCAAGCAAACAATACCCTGAGAAAATAAGATAGATAAAAGAACAAAGAGAAAAGAAAAATTAAAATATTAGTGGAATGAGGAATTATGTGCTAGAGAAGGGGAGGTGGGAGAAAACTACAGGAAGTTAGCTGGTCAGCAGGTTAACATGTTATTATCAACCCCTGACAAATTTTGTTTTAGATTGAGAACATTAAAACTGCCATTCTTTCTCAGAAAGGCTGCAGTTTTCCTCTCCAACTATCTGCAGTGTATTTTCAGTATTTTTACTTACCTTTATCTGATAGACTGGCAGGGAACCAATACAGAAAGAAGATCTGAAAAAAACAAGTTGATTATTTTTTGCAGGTCCAAAGGATAAAGTAGAATATTTTGGCAGAACCAGATCAGGAATAACTGTATTTATATATTAGCTCAGAAAGAGCTCACCTTCTATAAACTCAGGTGGCTGTGTGGAAAGAATGCCTAAATCCACCCTTTTCCCTGAACTATGGGCAATGGGTGGGGGGCAAACGACTGTGTGAGAGGGAGGGCAAGGAGGGAGAGGATGATGAGTAGGACTCCTTATGACTTGGTAGCTCTTTAAGGCTCTAAAATCAGTTGCTTCCATTTGTTTTTAAAGACAGTAAGTTATGCCACAGTAGCGAGCCAAAATACATTCCATATTGCAACACGGCTTTTACTGCACAGCACTGAAGGGCTGCTTCACCAATCAGGTGCTCCACTCAGGAAAACCAGCACCATCTGAAAGTTGAGGTCAGTTCTTATGAAGACTGCTGTTTGCTCTAAACTTAAATGGATGAAAGTAGCCTTTAATAACTGCAGTTAGAGTAGAACAAGTTGAAAGAGACAGCACTGCTGCCAGAGGTTGCCCCATATGCATTTTCATAATGAGCACTTTGTTATCATTTTGCCTTTTGTATTGGTCCCAGTTCACAGTAGGGAAGGGGAGGTAGGAAGATGATGAGGGAGAACAGTAGGAGAATGGCTACAGATGTTATAATTTCTAAATTTTAAATTGCAGCATCCAAATCTGTTAATGGTTTCCTTTAGACCAATAATGTTATGATTCTTTCTGAAGAATAGCATTCAGGGGTGTATCTCCTGAATTGTTTTTATAACCCACCTGATTACTATTCTTGTTCTACAACAGTGATTTACTTGCATAGACAGAAAAGACAACAGTGCCTGTGATAGTTTGTGGAAGAAGAAAGAGCTTGAGTTTCATTTTGAAGTAGACTTACTGCTTAAAAGACAATTGTAAACTGCTTAAAATCTGTCCAGGTGGCATCAGCTAGATCCCTCTAGCAGATGTCAATAACCTGAAGCTGAACTACTTGGTGCCCAAAGTCCAGTTGGTGACATTAGAGATGGAATATGCTGATAAACTAAGCACTGTGGGATTGCTTTTTAAGGTAATTTGGGCTAACAAGAGCTTGAACTGACCTAGAACCACCTGTTTTGTGTTTCTACAGCCAAATGCTGGGTTTCTCCACTGAGCTCCTTCCCGTGCTCAGAGCTGCTGGTATAAAACCTTGCTGGTAGTTTTCCACTTTATCTGCAATTTCTTTTCTGGAAGAATGAGATGCTTATAAGAAAGCTGAGGCTAAGGAAATGTCACAGTGAAGCATTATGGAAATTCAATATAATTGAAAAAGAAGGAATAACAACAAAAGTGCAAAATGTTGGATGAATGCCCTCCATGCTTCAAAAGGTTAAAGAAAAAAAAGCTGTTTTCTGCTCCTGAATTTTTCTTCCAGTGTTGGGTAGGTAGGATCCTTGTTCTAATGTTCTAATCTTTTCAATTTTCCTACAGCAGTTGTGTAATGCAACTCTGCATTATATTTTAGGGTTCCAAGCGTCTCTGTCTTGTTTCTCCTGCCTTCTGTGAATCTTCAGCTTGTAACATGCCATAATTCAGCTAGCCAAGAAAGAGTTATCTGGAAGACTATCTCTGAAAAGTACCTGGCTCATGTTCACCGCTCATCAGTGGAGGAGTTTTACTGCAAAGAGGCAGTTAGTTATTTTATTTCTTACATATTTAAATGTGTTAATATATAGTAGTGATAGTTTTGTCTGTCAGCCCAAAAGCTCCATTCTTTCAGTTGTTAGAGAAAGCAGCCTGAAGTACTCAAATTGTCAAAAAATGTTAAATTCCATCCTTTCAAATGATTCAATGGAAGATTTATTTCAATGGAAAAAGAAAAAAGGCAGAGGAGAATCCATTTACACTAAGAATGATTTTGCTGCTTATGTCAGAGCCAGCCATACAATTTGAAATTAAAAAGGTAGTTGAGGTAAGGGACACATTTTTGTGAAACTTTTAATGACAAATGTTTCCATTTTCCACCTGTTTTTCCTTATGTTTTTTCAGAAAAGCTGACATTCTAATAGGCCTCAGCAATTCTAAATGCAAGTGAACACAGAGAACAGAGATTTCTTTCAAAAGTGGTCATTACCAGACACAGAAACTTGAAAAATTATCAGTGCCATTGCCTACATTTGAAACATAATATTCTTCCCCCGATTTCCCTTTGTTTCGCTCTATTTTATTTTCACACTGAATTCCATTAATGATTATCCAATGTCATACACTTAGCAGATACATAATAGTTTTTTTCCAAGAGTATTTCAAAATATCTCAAAACCTTGAGCATTTTCCCTTAAATTAATATATTCTTACTAAACCTTTAAAGAGATGACTTTTCAAGAGGTCCCACACATACAAAAAACTGTGACAAAAGAAATATAACAATTACCAGCCAAAATCTTATATCAGTGATGGCCCCTCCATCTTTCTTGAGAGGTGAGGAAGGAATGTGCCTTGCTAAAAGAAATCTCCTGGGAAATCCCAGTTGAGCCATCTCTGCCTCTCCTGGGACCATTGCATTCCTGTTTATACCAGAGTAATTCCCATGCATAACCCAGCATCTTAACACCATGCAGCACCTAGGAGAAGCTGCTGGCAATATTGCTGACAGAACCTGTACTTCAGAATCAAAGATTGAGTTTTGTGATTCTGGCCTATTTTTAGCACTGCTTAGGCTTAAATTATGAACCCATTGTCAAAGTTAGTCATTCATTTGAACTCTTTCTCAAAATATTGTCAGAGGAGGGACTGAGCCTAATAACTCAATAACTCTTTCTCTCACACAGGGCTTTGCCTATGCAAATTTGATTTTTCATCTGTTTGGAGTAACATGAGCTTCTGTTTCTCACATGCCTGAGAGTTCTGCTGTAAAGTATAGCCATGTTATAACTGTCCTTTTTCTCCAGTTGGAATTCCCTCTCCTCCCATGATCAGCTTTCAGGATCAGCTGCTAACAGACAGCTCCATTATCTCATTACCTCTCCTTGCACAAAAAATCCCTGCCCCATCACCTCTCTCCTGTAGATGTGGGGTAAGACACTCACATTCACTCCAATTCACTCCTCTTCTGTTCATCTACTTCATGGTTGCCAGATCTGAGGGTGATGTCTTTGAAGGAAAAAAAAAAACAAACAAACAAACCTGGTAAAGACGTTGTAAGTCATGCCAAAAGATAGAAAACTGTAAATCTGAAACCCTTGACATAAGAGGGAGTGGTTGCAGATAAAAAGTGCATATAAAAATAATTATCTCAACTCCTCAGGCAGAAGTCAAGATAAGCAGCTAGGGGAGGTGATGCTCATGATATCACACTCTACAGAATACACAGTATTTGGGTAGGAATCAAGGCATCATATTCCTGATCTCAAACCAGTGTGACTCAGTCAGACATTGCCCCAGTGAGGAAAGCAGGACAAAAGTATTTTGCATTCAGATGAATACCAACCACTTATTTTGTGACAGGTGTTATGGAGGATTGTAACACACCATACCATGTCAAAGAAATATATAAGAACATGGAAAGAGTATTTGGTCTCAGGCATTGTTGGCCAAATAATGTTTTTTTTCCTTGCTGTTCTCATTCCAACACGGGAACACACAGAACTCTTCAAATGTCACAGTAAAAAAAATGAATAAATCACATTTGTGTGAACATAAAATTCAGATCCTCTGTCAGAGACTCAAGATCACATTGGGAAGCAAGAAACAGCAGCTGTCACAGCCCTTCCATGCAGAAATGAATACAAATTCAAGGAGTAAGAAGGAGCTGTAAAAGACAATGAACAGTGCAAGTCTAAACCAGAACTGTACTCTAAGAAACTCTGTTTTGAATGGAGGGACAGGTTAGGGAGTGAGAAAGACATAGAAATACAAACTAGAGATTGGAACTGAGTAAAAAAACTAACCACCTTTTGGGGAAGTGCGTTTGAAGCTACACAACCGTATTTCAGCAGTAAAGGAGCAAAATTGCAGGACAGCAGAAGAAATATCATGCCTAAAGGAACTACAGAAGACCTCAGGAAGGACATTCCTTAAATGCGAATTTCCGTAAAATATTGAAAGGAAAAGCAAAGGAGCAAGGAATAGAAGAAAATCCCTGCAAGAAAAAATAATCACAGGTTTCCTGAAGATTTGGTGGGAGTCTCTGTTTTATGGTAGAAAAAGGGAAAAGTAATAAAAGTTGGGATTAATCTAACCTAGTCTCACCTAGTTTCCTCTCTAGGCAATTCAGAGGAATAAGCACTTTTAAAGTGCATCTCACCCCATCTTCTACAAGACTTCCAAAGTAAATCAGACTAGTGGTGGCTTAAAATTTCCTGTGTCTCTTTGTCAGCTAAAAGAAGATTGAAAATGCTCAGATGAAAATATCTAGATTGCAGATGTCTACATACAATTTCCCAAAGTGTCTAAAACTCCACAGGGAAATTTCAGAACAAAAAGCTACGAGATGGAACAGTTTACACAGGTGTTCACAAGGTCCCACTTCAACATCACATGCTGACATGTAAACTCAAAGAGTTTTACGTTATATTGCACAAACACTGGTGATTGAATACAGGTAAAAATCAGAAAATAAAAACAGCTAACAAGAGCAAACTAAATCACAACAGAAGTGCAAAAATGCACCTGACATCACTCTCCTAATGAAACAAGAGTTGACCAGCAAAGTCTGGAGAATACAAGACTTCTGTTAATTAAAACCACAAAACTATTAGAGAACCCAGAAGTAACCCCATACTTTGGAGAAGCAAAGGTCATTTGAAACATAACTATGAAGAACAGAAGAAGATAGTGCAAAACAGCAGACTGGATTCAGGGCTTAAGCATCTTATTCAACCCAGGTGTCACAAAGAAGTACCTTTGGGAGTATTTTCCATTTCTTTCATTCAGTTAGAGAGTTTTCTTGGCTAATGGTAAAGATTGTCTCTTTTTCCTTTCGCACTGCTGTTAGCAGCTCTAAAACCAGCTCTTTGCTGAGTTGTATCCTGCTACATTGTCACAGAAATAGGAAATGTACAACAGCAGAAGAAAGCTGAATATTTTTTTACCTCTAATAGCAAAACTAATACATAGCTGGAAAAACTGAAAATCAATAATATGGTTGGAAGTATTAAGTTCCTCTGGTTTTCAAGAGAAAGACCAAAAGGAAAAAGACATCTTTAGCTGCAGCCCAGCTTCAGCTGAATCAGAAGGGGATGTGTGACAAACTTGTGTCTTGGACTGTGACATGTAGATGTCCAGAGGAAGCTAAATGAAAATCAAGTGCTCTCTGGAAAATATTAAGAAAAATGCTGAGCAGAACAGCCAAACTGCTTAATAAAAATATTTAGGGGTAGCAGAGTACAGAATGGAGATTCACTATTTTCAGCAGTCATTCCTGTAAGCTGTGCTTACTTTCTCTCTTGTGGCACCCTAACCATAAAACACTATGGTCATGTTTCCTATCTGGCAGAGTAAGTATTTTATGAATGCTTACAAAACAGAATAGCTTTGGCTGGAAGGAGTCAGTGAAGATATGTTTATCTGGGAGGCAGGTGTTACAGTCCAGAATATTTTTAGAGCTGAGACTGAAATGACTGCACTCACAAAGAGTGGCCTTAAAGCTGGACTCATAGGTTTAGGGCAGATACTGCATGATGCCAGACCTGAAAAGTGTGCTCTGGGCTTCCTGATTTAAGGAACTTCTAGAGATAAAAATAAACAGGAATTCAAGCCTGTTTTCAGGTCTCATAGTAGATACAGTGCAAGTAGAGTATATAGCAGCTTTCCTAGAGAAGCATTTAGGGAATGTTAGGGAAGCATGGTTTATTGATTTCAATTGCCTCCAGACCTAATCACTAGCTAAGTAAAAATATTGTGTATACTGTATACATATTGTGTTTTTTATACAGTGACTGCTGTGGTGAGTGATCAATTTTCAGGTACCTGATTCCTGTGGGGGAACTGCCAGGGGACTGCAGTACAGCATGGAATCCCAGCAGAGAGTGTGTGCCTAGCCAGCTCTGTTCAAAAGAGGACAGCTGGAAGTTTGGGAAAACAAGGGAGGAGGACCAGAGGGCAGACAACCTGACTAAGGAAGAAAAGCAATGTGTTCAATGATAAAAGAGAAGTAAAAATAAATAAATAAATAAAACAAAACAAAACAAAAAACCAACCCAGTGATGAGATAGAGGTGTGTGGAATCCACCTCTGTGTCTCAAGAATATCCCCATCTCTGAGACATTGCTGGTATCATGCTCTAAGGATGTCCAGAATCACAGATTGCTGAAGCTGGGCTGTTTCCACTGTTCAGGGAAAACATCTCTCCCTGCATGCTTGTGCTGCTTCATACTACCCCTCAGACATATGTTGCTGGCCACCATCAGAGACAAGATGCTGAACTACACAGACCCTTCATGCAATCTTGGACAGATGCTCTAATGCCCATGGCTTAATTGCAGCATTACCTTTGTTTTTACATGCATTTGTATCTGCCTATTATTCTTCCCAGTAGGAAAGCACTTTCAGTGTTTGGTTCTAAGTTAGAAATAACAGAACATTAGCTTTCTTTCATTATCTGGTCTATGCATTTGTTTTGTAGTCTCCTTTTAGAGCTTTGCACATGGCTTCTCACTGCAGGGCTTTTGCAGGTTAAAAGGAAGAAGATGTTACGGAGGACATAAGGCAGAAATCCCTATTGAGGACCAAGAAAACAGTATAAACACAAAATGAAATTTCTGCCCTCAGTGTATGCTCTGCTACACTTTTGAAGTCCATATTAATAGTATTTTAAACATTGCATGAATTTCAAATAAAAGGCAGTTTGACATGCAGTAGGGACAATGGAATCTTTATTTTAAATGTTATAATTAAAACAAATGTTGTTTTTTCACCACTGGCAGAAGTAATCAGATGAAAGAAGGAGCTTTATATAAGTGGAAAAATCATTATAGTTCGAGTGTTTTTATACACTAGTACTAGAAGCTGTCTATAGCTGAATAAATACTAAATACTCCCTTATAATGCAAGGTAGGTTGTGGGTTTCAGCTTTAATAGCTACTAACTCATTTAACTGGAGGGTGACATGAGGCTAATCAAAGGTCACCCCAGTCCTGGTTGATGTTGAATGGGAGTTGACAGCTTTCCAGAGTAGCGCACAATTCATAGGGAGCATTCTTTTTTTTTTCCTGCAGGAACAATATTCATCTGGGATTGACAAAATGCTGAGTTTCAAAACTATTAATTCAAATCCTTAAATACTCTGGAAAAGCAGACAACTTTTCAAGTCTTATCCTGGGAAAGAAGTGTTCACCTGACAAAGAAATTCTGGTCTCAGGCAAATTACTGGATTCCAATTGCAATATGTTTCATAAATAGCAGCAGGAGTCAGGAACCTGCTCAGACAACAAAATACAAATTTTGTAGTTCAGTTTAAAATGACACAGACCACACAGTTTAATAGAAAAAAAGCATGTACTTTTGCATTCACAGGGACAAAACAATAGAAAACATGAGAAAAAAGAGGACGGAATGAGAATATTTATATTTAAGATGAAATAAGAGATGCTTCAAATGTACACAAACCTTTCCAAGCACAAAAAAATCTAGCAGTGACATGGTGAATGTAAAAGAACAGATTAAAATGCCAGCCCTTGTTTTATAAAATCCCTGTGTCTGAGAGCATCATAAGCTTGAATTCATGTGGTATATTTTACTACCTTTGAGAGTAAAAGTTTGTTGCTCAAATGAGTGCGTATACACGCTCTCTGGCAGATGGAAGTGCTGTGATTGGGCATGCAAAGTGATTATCCTCCCCTGCAGACATGCTGAATGCAAGTGAGGATGGATACACGTGAAGACATGTAGCCTATTTCACAATTGTGAAATGTTATCCAGAACAAAACCACACCTTTTCAATAGATCTTGAAATAGTTCTCTCTAAAGGGCTCTTACAGCCAAGGTTGCCCTTGAGTATGCAACACACATACGGACACAAACAGGTTCTCTTAGAGTGTACTTTGGTAGATACTTTAATGCAATGTACCACTATAGAAATAATTATAGTGGATTTCAGATCAGGTCAAGAGGAAATGTGAAACTCATCAGTTAGGGGAAAAAATGAGAGGAAATATCATATAATTAGAAAATAATTAAAATTGTAATGAACCTATCTCTGACAAGGATGTTTGTCCATGAACCCATGGAGAGAGGGGATGTTCTTTAAAAAGATAATGAAGTAGAAAAATGCTTTGCCATGTGGCTACAAAGGAGATTAAAAAGTCTTTATGTCAATGTGTAATAAAAGTAATTACACAGGTTTTGCAACTGCAGGGTAGAATATACCTATAAATATGTCTGAAACCTACAGCTGTCTAAACAGCCAACTGAAATTCCTTAATCTTCCTTCTGTCAGTCAGTAAAAATTGTTCTCTAGAACAAGATCTTCAGGATGGTGACTATAATCACTGTGGAGGAGATGCTCACTGTACAGAACACACAGTCAGAAATGTTCCTCTGTTTCTGTATCTCCATTTATAACACCACTCTGAATTTCAGCAGCACTGAATTTGAAAAATTAGTGAACTGAAAAATGGTATGTAGGCTTCACTGCTGCCAATCTACTGCCATTACCACCAGGCAGCAGGAGCAAGATACCATACCTTCCCATAGGAGAGAGATGACAGAAGTCATTACATATTCTAAATACTTGTACCAAGGAGAGAAAAAGAAACCAACTGAAACTAGTAATGATACAGAAAGGTGGAAATGGCATTAAAAATATCTGAGCAAAACTTTCATTCTATATTAACATTTTTTTTAAAATTAGTTATTGATAACTAAAATGTTTCATTTTTACAGTTTAAAATTTCAGCTTTTGAAACTACGGTGGGAAGAACTTGAGTGTCAGGGGTTGTGAAAATTTATCTGGTAGAACTCTCTGAGTTTTGCTTCATTCCCTGCTTCCTCTCTTCTCTTGCTTTCTATTTTGTGTCATTTCTATTAGCTCTTTCTGTATAACTACACTCCTCTTTAGTGTGCTCCCTCTCAAATTCTGATATAATTGCTCTTTGTTTTTCCTGACATCCAGAAAGCCTTGACTGCAAATGGGCCTCCATGAAGCCTTGATTATCACCACGACTGACAGTGTTAGTTAGACACCTTGAAACATCAGGAAGCTCAGAGTATCTGAGACAATATCAGAGCAGAAGTTCTCTTTCTTTTCCATTTTCCATTCTGCCCCATCTTCTCTCTCACCTTTTCAGTTGGCTTCTCATTGCTGATGAAGTAGAAATAGTGTTTCAGAAAAGAGAACATATCCTCCCTTAAGTATTTGTGCTGGTAGTTAATGCATATTAAAACTAAATTACTTTCAAATAGTTCTCCTTTGCCTTTTCCCTTCCCTGATATATTAGAAAGCTGCACTAAACCAATTTGTAGACTAGTTTTCAAAGGGCAAAGTCTCACTCAGGACTCTTTTATTCCTGATTAGCCTGACCACACATTCAATAAAGTGCAATTAAAGATCTGCTCAGCACTGAGAGTGTGGGAATTAAAGGGAGGAAACCATGGCCTGATTTTTTTAATTTCAAGTATTTTTCCATCACAATAATCAACAATACAAAGGTTTCCTGAGGAAAAAATCCACAAATCAGCCACATTCTACCTTTCTTTAAGTCTATAATTTTCACTGCTATCCTTAGTTTGGATTTTGATGGTGTTGGTTTAGTTTTGCACTTTCAATATTTTTTGGGTGTTTGTTGTTATAAAGCTCAAGTCTGTGAGTGGAAAGGAAATGTTTCTTGTATAAATGTGTTGCTGTATTCATCCTTTCTAGTGGTACCTCTATTGAAGTGAATTGATTGAATTTGCAGAGACGCAGTCAATTCCAAACACAGCAGGGACTTGATTTCTAGACAACAGCATTGTCCTACTTGTCCTCTACTGTTGTAGTCCAGTTGAGTTAAAATAAGAGGAATGTGTGAAATTTAGTCTACTCTCAGTCAATTTATGTGCTGCTTAAACAGTAGCAAGCAATTCTCCCTTTCTGTGTAGACCTATTTCATCATTTTGAAAGGAAAATAGTAAAGAGCTCACCAAAGTGGACAGTGCAAATTATTAGCCATTTTGCATAAGAGAATTCTTGATTTAGCTTTTTTTTCAATAATTTGTGGATATCTATTATAAGGCAATGAACCAATATTTCCTGAACTACCACCTGCTGAGGGTGGAAAATATTTAATAACATCCCCAGTCTGGTGGAACTAGTCAGTTAATATGCAGGCAGTGTGGGAAGCAACCCTTCATACAGATGTTAAGTAAAAAATAGACTGTTTACACTTATATGTGATAATTAAGACCACAATAAGATGACAACCCTTCTTAAATAACTGAATTCTATTAAGTCAAATGCCCAAGAACAGTTTTGCTAAATATGTACCTGAAATATTTGAGATGGGAATGCAATAAGAATCAGACAGCAGGTTTAGGATCCAGGTAGAGAGTAGAGGAACTGCTGGTTTCTTTAGCTTGCAGCTCAGCTTCCTGAGGTCAGAGTAACCCCACCAAGTTACTTGAACAGTACATACTTTTATTATTCCCATTTGCTTGCTCAGGTATCCTTGCAGTTTTTCAATACCAAGTTTTATCAATTTAAACTTATCTAATCAATCTAAATAAAGTCCAGAGCCTGGAGCAGGGGCTATATGTTAATTTGCACTTGAGCTTCACTTTGTGTAATGCAATCATGCTGATACTGTCCAGTGGACAGCTCTGGTGACAGATGCAAAGGAACCCTGCTAGTCTGTGATAACCAGCTTCTGCATTGCCAGCAGCATGCAAACTAGCTAGCTTGAAGGCAATGCTCATGCAAAGTATACTCAGAGCCAGACGCTGTCAAGGGCAGCAGACAGCTGATGATAGCAACACATGGTCCTGTGCCCTGTTTTGCTCACAGCAGCTCCCAGGAAAGATGAGCTGAATGCTGCTGATACCAGGAGAAAAGATAGGGTATGTGGCATGCAGGAATTTGCACCAGAAAATTCTCTCTTATAACCATCCCCACTTTGAGCCTTTTGTTTGGGCACTTGGAGCAATGCACAAACAGATGTTGTAAGCAAGGTGCATGCTAATTCAAAGTACAAAGCAAGTATTTATGGATATACCATTTATCATCTCTACACCCAGCAGAGCTAGGATTGAGGCATCACTGGTAATCTCAGCAGTAGAATCCTCACCATGCATTTTCTGGAGACCAGGCAAAGGTCTCTTAGGAGGCAAAGGGCTGGCCTTTGCTACTCCCTGGAGCTGATTTTCAGTGTGGCTAACATGCCATAATCCAACCCTTTTTAGTGTTTTCTGCTTTTTATGTTCACATTTTGCCTCTTTAATCTCTAAGACCCCTGTCTCAACAATCTAGCCTCTTCAAATTTCCCTTTCTTATCTCATGTGGCTCTGCTCTACAGACTGTTTCACAGCTCTTCTGCCGTAACAATTTCTTCATCAGCCTGAGCCAAGGTTATGCAGCTGGGACATATTAGACCTGAGCTGAGCCATGGGGAAGGGGGGGTGTTAAAAGAGGGCCACAGAGCAAGTGGGTTACAGATACTCAGGTATAGCAGATCAAAAATTGACCCTGGACCAGACACGCTGAACCTTTTACCTCTTTCCTGAAGCAGAAGCCATTACTCCTTTTGCTCTCCAACCAATAATTTCCCTCCAAGGCCCACTAATGACAATAGTGGCAAGCTAGTATCATATAACAGACAGCAAAACCCATTTTTACCACTATCACTGAAAATGCATTCATTAACTGCTTTGCTTGGAGCTTTTCCTGGCCAGAAGACTTGTTATACAATATGGTCAAAGTGCCCTATGACAGCTTGTTGTTGGATGCCCAAGATTAGGTAGGGATGATATAAAAATAATCTCTCCTCTTTTTCTCCTTGTGTCTCTGAAACTTGCCTTCTTGAGAGAGCCTTTTTATCAGAGTTCCTCCAACAGAGCAGAATATTATGCAGACAAAAAACTAGTTCAAGTGTTCTTTCCTTTTCCTAGGGAGCTGCCTGCCAGAAGTAGGAGAACCATCTCTACTAACATTACAGTTACTTAAGCATAAGGTTTTGTCAGTGAATAGAGAGAGGAGTTCCTGTAGCAGGACTCGAACAAATCCAGGGGAAGACACAAGCCCTTGTTTGAAATCTTCTGCTGAGATTCTGTGTTACAGGAGTCCACAATCCAATTATCTAACCTCTCATTTTTGATGTGTTAAATGTTATTATAGATAAACATGATTTGATGTTTTTTTCATAAACTACAGTTAAATGCAATCATAACTTTTTCTTCAAGGCATAAACTGAATATTGAAAGAACGAAGGAAAAAGTTCTATGCCTCAATCCATGAGTTGCATAATTCTGTTAGTTAAATATAATTAATGAAGCCTTTAGAGGCAGCATTGCTATTAGCTTCAAAAGACAGAGAATAAAACAAAAATCTGCTACCACATGCCTAAACTTTTTGGGTTTTGGCAGTCGGGTTTGGCAGTTTTCTTTGGTGGTTATTTACATAAGGAGGTCAAAAAATGTCAAAATGACCTAGTTAATCTAGCAGAGTAGAAAAATTTGGGCTTCACTTTACAGTCACTGAAGTGGATGGAAAATTTGCCAATTACTCCAGTGGCAAAATAATAAGACACTTAATTGGAAACATTCAAACCGTGATAAGAATATACCAATGTTAAAATGCAATTCACTGAAAATTCTCTTAGGTTTTAGAAATAATCTGATCAAGAATTGGAAGAGAAGAATCTATCCAAAGTCAAAACATCTGTATAAAAAGCCTCTTTCTGCTTTATTTGTTTCCTCAAAAAATTAATTCAATGCAAAAGCGTTATTCAGCATAAGTGAATACAAGAATTAATTTAAATATCTTATCTATTCATTAAAAATCCCAGTCAAACTTTGCAAATTTTCCTAGTTTAGGGCTGAAGTCAAATCAAGCCCATCCGAAGCCTTGTTGCTGTTTGCCTAATTAAATGTTATGTGTGTGGGGGGTAAACTTGATAAAGTGTAATAAACATAAATGTAATGTTTCCAACTGGAACCAAAGTAAGACAACAGCAGACAACAGAACTCCTTTCTGTCTGGGAGGCTTCAGTGAGGTGTTCCTGAGGTCCCAGACCTTTACATCTGTGTGTTGTCTGGATTGCATTCCCCTGCCTTTTGTATACTTAGTGGGGTTTTTTGAGCAGCCATAACTTATTCTCAGCACCTGGGAATTTAAAAATTGCATATATGCACCATTAGTATTTGATAAATAAAAGGTACTTGAACTAAACTTAAAATATCTTTCTGCTCTAAAAAGCTCAAAAGTTGGCAGTATAAAAAGCATATTCAGCCCTGTTAAGTTGAGCCTTCTCACCCCCACTGCTGACACCCCCACCATTCTACCAGCAGTACTGTACATCACCCAGAGACCAACTGGTATCCAGAAATACTGCCTGAAGTATTGCAGCCTTATGTGCAGGTGTTGAAAGGCGTTTTAGAAGGGCAAAGTAAACTTCACAAAGGACCCATGGGCTTTTGTTTGTTCAGCCTTGCTGCACAGGGGAGCCCAGGGGCAACACTGACACCTTCTGATAAGAGGTGAGTACATCCATTCCCTTGCTATTGCAGAGAAAGAAGCAAGATGCTCTGCATCTGCAGGAGTGGGTGGTTCTCACATCTATTTCTATTCTATTTCTGTAGTTTCAGGCATCTCCTCAAGTCCTCTCAAACATTGCACCTTTTCAATATTCAGCTTGATGCAAGTTTCAGCTTAAAAGGGACACAAGAGAAGGAAAACAGGGGGATGAAGGCTGGCAAAGGCCTCCATTGGAAGAACCTATCAGAATAAATGCAACTGTATTGTTTCTATGTTGAGATATTTCCATTTTTAGAAGTTCAGTTGCAAAATAATACCAAATATGGGAATTAGATTCAGAAAGTTATTAGGTCATTGGACACTGCAAATAAAGAGCCTGAAGAAATAGACTTGTTTTTCCAAAAGAATCATTTATAAAGAGACACAGATTTAACTGCAAAAGGAGAGTTATGAGGTGGCTAAAGAAGCAGAAAATAAATAGAAATGCTTGGGCTAAGTGAAGAAAATTTTGCTTTACACATATGAGTTGTATCACATTGCTTACGGGGAGAAAACCCAAAATAGAAGAATCTAAAAAATGGTGTTCACTGGAGTGAGTGTAATGGGATTTTGTTTGCTGCAGGAAATCTGAAAAAATACAATGCACTGGTTTTCCATTCATATTACCCTAGTCACAAAATCCACTTAATGCTAGTGACAACAATTTGAAACTCCTGTTTATGTTTTGCCCAGGACAAGCACGCATATGAGATCAGTGTAGGATTGGAGTATACACTATAAATTATAGTAAGATCAAGTTACCAGTGAGTGGATTAAGAGTAAACAGCACTTGATATGCTCAAATCAATATCCTGCCCTTGTTCTCCCTAAACACATACATCTCAACAGGTCAGGCTTCATACAGAGCTCGGATTCCTGCCAGACTAGTTTCTTTCTGAAGCTGTCTATTCTGGAGGTAGGAAATCAGGGGATGTGTTATGGGATGCTGGTCTTTTTTCAGCCAATGCACCAGAGACACTTTGCAAAGGAAAGTACAGGATGGGCTGATACTTGCTGAGTTTCAATCTACTACTGTATCAGGGCTCAGCTGCTATATTTATTTATTTGTTTGTTT